>JARHVA010005814.1:192500-197500 GCA_037957365.1 Torreya grandis | reverse complement strand
GAAGGTGACCGACGTCGGCAGGATTGCCGACGTCGACCGATAGGTGACCGACGTCGGTGACATAGGTCGGGTAAAGACCGACGTCGGCAGATGCATAATGGGGATAGAGTCTACCTTTCACTCTGTGCTCCTCTTTACATGCTGCCAGGGTCAATGCTGGTGAAACAAGTGATCGGCAAGGGTTCAATAGGCGAAGAAGAATAAGATGGGGAATGACCAGGGGAGTCAACACGATTTCGGTGTCTACATTTTCCCCTTTTTGTCTTGTTGGTTGTTCTGGACGAACTGCAAGACAAAAATAGGAGTGAGTGCCCCAGGTGAGGGATAAGGTTGATTTCGTCTTGTTGGTTGTTCGAATGAACTGCAAGACAAAAATAGGAAGCGAAATGCCCCGAGTAAGGATGAGGTATTCCCCCTCAAAGCAGGAGTCGAGGGAAGGGAACCGGGAATCGGGTGCTGATTTGATAAAGAGTGGATGAAAAAAGGGGTGAGGGTGAACGCTGCAAAGGTCGTGATTGCGCGTATACCACTACACGAGATGGTCAGGCCAAAGTGTCGCAGGTCAAGGGTCGAGGAGTGCCAAAATTGAAGTAACCGGGCCCCAGCATTTAGTCGTCTGCTGATCGGGTCACTCAATCTAAGCTGAAGCTCCAAATGGGTCGTCGCATTCCAGGTATCCCGGGCTCAGGAAGTGCTCCTAAAAATGCGAAAAAGTCACAAGTATTGTGGATCAACCGGTGTGCGATCCTATACTTGTGAGGGTCTAAAAAGTTCTACGCATAATTCTGCTAACCAGTCATGAGGTAGCATACATGCAAAAACAACCAAGGCAACAACGTCTTGGAAGTGGTCGAGGTCGGAGGAGATAGGCATGATCTCCAATGGTTGGTGGTCGATGGAAGGATGAATGGACGAAAGGATGAAAGGATGCGGCCGAGCTAACCCCAGAAGACCCCATGTCAACTGAGTGCTGCCTACATAGCCCTGGTGATAGGGCCTCAGGCCGATTTAGTTCTCCCTAGAAGGGAGGAAGGGTCAAAGGGATGGTGAGGAAAAAAAAGATGTTGCAGCCTTTTCCAAATGGTGTATTCTGCAACATTGGTTGAGGGGTTTTTCATCCCTAGCAATATTCCATTTGCGTGATGGATGTATGCTAAAAATGAATTGAGGTCTATTTATGCTTCAGCAAGTATTGGTTTATGCTTAACATAAATTGGGGCGAGTCGATAGTTTCCATGTGTATTGGTGTCCATAGAAACTAGGGTGAATAGGCAAGGTCATGTTGATGGTCTGAAAAGAGAGTTGAGCTGAGTTGATCGACAAGTGATGAAGGTGAATGTGACCAAAGGGCAAAAGAAGATGAAAGGCAAATTGCTCTTTCATTGACAAGGACCAAAAAGATGGCATAGATAGGGGTTATGAGAACCAAGAGCCCCATTTATGCGTGACGTCGTTGACCATAGTTATGTTAGAGCGGTAATCGAATCACTTAGACATTAAAGTGAGCTCGAAGTCCCTTGAGTGGGTAATAGGAGGAGGAAAGAGGGTAACCCGTTTTAAGAGCAGAGATAACTTTGCCCCTTTTTATAGGACACCCTGAGACAACTACAAGCCAAGTCCGTGACTCGTTTTTTTTTTTTTTTTTTTTTTTTTTTTTGAGAGGCAGACTGATCGATGCGGGAAGCCTGCATAGAGATGTCATTTGCTTGGTGGTCAGGTTGCGAAGCTGATCAATGCGGGAAGCTTCTAAAATAAGTTGTTGTTTATTGCCAGAGTAGTCATAGCCATCCTTCGAGGGAGTGGTCTAGATTTTTGTTTAATATAAAGGCTTTTGAATAGCTGTCCTTCGAGGGAGCAGTCTATTTATTACAGCAATGATAGTACAGCTGTCCTTCGAGGGAGCAGTCTATTTTTTTGATTTTGATATAGATATAGTGACCATGGATATGTTTTGACATCTTGATTTGTTTTGATAGAAGTTGAGTCATGGACAAGACTGTAGAAGGTCAAGGGCTCCCTTTTATTAGGACAAAGCATCCATACATCATAAAAGGGTTATAGGAGTTGTTAAGAGGAATAGGGTTGAAAGGAAGTAGGATGAAGAGGATGGGGATTGCTCAAGGGACGAGCTCAAGTTAAGTGTCAAGTGGACGAATACTCGACTAGCAGAAGAACGGTCGCAGATGCAATGCATAAAAATGGGTTCAAGGTCTAATAAGATCCTGGGCCATGCTTGTATGTTAAGGTCTGAGTCAATTAGGAGCAAACTTGCCCCATTTGCCTCTTTCCAGATTGGTCAGGTGTTGATTGATGAGTGGATGTGAAGTTGGTTGATATGGTTGCTGATTGATTGAAAAAGGTTAAATGTTTTGATAAAAGGGTTGGGTCGAATGTTTGGTTGAGATTTGGTCATGTGATAGGTGGTCAATGGTCGGTCGAGGGTTGATTGGTTGGTATTTGATCTTTGGTTGGGTCGAATGTTTGGTTGAGGTCGGGTTAAATGTTTGGTTGCTAGTCTGGTTGAGGTTAAGTTGAAAGAGTGATTGATATGTGGTCGAGACTGTGTTGAAAGATTGGTCAAAGTTTGGATGAAGGTTGAATTTCCCCCAGCGGCTAGGGAGAATGTTTGATGGATTGGTTAAGGTTGATTGAGGTTTAGTGGTCAGATGGACTGTGTTGATGTTGAATAAGGGGGTTAAAGGCAGCGAAGGGACCCTAGTCTGACGTGAAGATCCCGATTTAGGTGATGAGGTTGGAGAGGTAAGGGTCGGTGTTGATAATTTTTTGTCAAAGGGGTGGTCAAGAGGATCCTTGATAAGAAAGGAATCCTTTTTCCGGTGGTGACGAATGACAGCTTTAAGAGCGCAACAACGCTCGGTGTCATGTCCCGGAGTGTGATGATAGTGGCAGAATTTAGAGTTGTCGAACCAAGATGGCCTTGATCCGAGAGTTGATGAGTGGGGTGGTGTTGAAGGTTTGTTGATAACGTGGTTGAAAAGGGAGGTGTCATTCTCCAAACATTGGCGAACAATGACCTTGAGGGCATGACAATGCTCTGTATCGTGCCCAGGCGTGCGATGATACGCACAAATGCAAGTGTGGTTGAACCATGGTGGTTTTGGTCCGAGAGAGTAATATGGTCTAAGAGGCGGGAGACAGAGATGAGAGGACTGCAACAATTGCCGTAAGAGCAAGGCATAAGAACCTGCTAACGGATCGGGATGTTTTATTGCAGAGAGGGTTGGTGACATTGGTTTGGGAAGCAAAGGAGGCGTTGGTCGATGGTTTGAAGGAGGTATAAGTCTGACGGGTTGATAGAATAATGGAGGTGACGTACCTCTATGAAAGATGGGAGTGGGAAGCACTCCGAGTAAAGTGGACGGATGTGGGCCCAAGATTGAAGGTAATGATGAAGATTGGGGAGCAGGCCTCCGGTGTGGTTTAGTAGCCTTCTTTGGTTTGGGTTGAGGGCCACCTTTGTGCGAGGCGAGATTAGATGTGGGGCGAACACCAAGAGGTTTAGTCTCTTTGGGCATGATGGACGCCTGTGCGGGTTTGGATTTAGATGTGGACAGTTTTTCTCTCAATGGAGAAGAGATTAAAGGTATGGGCTCTTTAAGAGGAAAGAGCACCGGAGTAGTCATGGCTTCTGTGTGTGGTTGAGGAGTCAAAAAGGTATGATCGTCTATGGATGATAATAAGGATGAAGGTGAGGTAGCTGGTGTTGATGTGGTCAAAGCGTCCTCCAATATAGGAGAAGTCGCTGGAGGAGAAGTGGGAGAAGAAAGTTCTTCGCCATGTGGAGGAGGTATAGGGGAAGAAGGGTCTTCCACCTGTGAAAGAGGTTGGTCAGGGATAAGAGAAAAGATAGTGTCGACCGTGTGTATATCATGGTCTTGAGGGTCATTGGTTATGGTTTGGACGTTGTCTTGAGTAGGTGGGTGATTAGAAAAGGGTTGCTTGAAGATGTCGAGGTTTTGGTTGGGTGGTGCGTTCGGGTTATCTAAAATAAGATTCCCCTTGTCGAGTTTATCCAAGACAGAGGCATATGACTCCCTAATTGGAGTGAATTGACACTGTATGGATTGACGTTGAAAATATTTATTGATGTAGTCTAATGTTGAAGATGATGAGCGGTTGGTTATTGTTGAAGATGATGGTTTAAAGATGACAGTGTTTGCCAACTCCTTGGATTGAGAGTGGGCAGAAGAAGGTCTGGAAGAAGAATGGTCATTGTTAGTATTACACAATTTGACCTTATCTTCTTCAATGGCGCGGAGTTCAAGCTTTCGGGCCATGGTGAAGGCCTCGTCGAAAGTGTGGAATGTCTGAACCCGCAAGGTGGACGAGATGTGACTGACACATGCTCGGGAAAAGAGCTCAATGAGCTCGGATTGAGGCAAGGAGAAGGAGAGCTGGTTAATCAAGCTTCTCCAACGAGCGACAAAGTTGACGATTGATTCGTCGTCAAACTGTCTGATGGAGTAAAGGTCTGTGATCGAAACTTGTTTAGTGATATTGATAGAAAAATGGTCGACGAATAGTTGGGCGAGTTGGATGAATGAAAAGATAGAATGTCTGGCAAGAGAACTATACCAGTCAAGGGCAGGGCCAGAAAGGGACATAGGAAACGTGCATAGAAGTAACGCATCGTCGTGGGCAATAAGATAACAGGCATGTCTGAATGCCCGTAGATGTTGTTGTGGGTCTTCCTTACTCTGAAAGTGAGTGAATTTAGGAAGCTCCCAATGGTTGGGGTATGGTCGGATAGGGACAGAAGGGTGGATGGGCTCGCTGCAAACTTGTTCATATGACAAATTATTGCTTGAACCAGAGATAGAAGCTTCGAGACGGGACATTTTATCCATCAGCATCTTGATAAGATCTGCTGACGGATTGGCAGGTTGAGCGCCTCCTAGGTTGTAAGGCGCTTGAAAGAGGTTAGAAGAGGCGTGCGACATAGTCGGTTGTACAACGTACGGATGACTAGTCGCAGGGGC
>JARHVA010005814.1:172500-187500 GCA_037957365.1 Torreya grandis | reverse complement strand
GTGTTTATTATTACCATAATTACCCAAAAATCCACAAAATATAGAAATTATTCACATGAACATCATACATGCCCAAAATTTGATCCACATGTACTTTAAAGTGATAATTAATTCCAATGACATGTGAAATATATGAACCCCATAAGGGTGATTTTAATTTATAAAATTAACATTATTTTACATGATGATGAGTTTGATGGAGGTGTAAATTTTCAAAAAATTAGAGAAAAAATATATCTATATAGGTGTCTATATATATAGTAACACTGATATGATGATAATGATATAATTTTATTGTGATAATAAGTAGGTTAGGTAAAGACTAAGGAACTATTACAAGTGAATGATAGAAATTATCAATCCTATATAAGTAAAATGGATAAGAGATAATGTTGTGAAATATCCATAAATGTATGTAAAATTCATGTAATGTAAATATATATTAACCCTAAGATTTCTAGGTTTCTCATACCATAATTTGTGTTTATAATATGAGAATGACTATTGACAAGAGTCACAATAAAATCAACATAAATCATGTTAGATAAAACTTGGCAACCATAAATGGGAATAATTAAAAACTTTGATATATTTGACCTTATAATTATTGGTAGCCATTATAGAGGTCATGTGTTGGTCATTAGTGATCTAGAATGATAGATAGTGTGTCTTTTTTAACAACTTTGAAGGTCATTTAACATGGTCTAGTTGGTAGTTGATTCAATTCATGTTGCATTATCATTAAATTATCAATATTTATAGTCTTCATTTTGTGTTTAGGAATGTTTAAGTTAGTTATGATAAGGTTAAGTTTAAGTATGAAATTGAGTTGATGGAGAACTATGATCAGGAGATAAAGTGGTTACCCTTCCAAGATAACCATGGTCTAAAGCTCACAAAATTAAATAATAGACCAAGCCATTATGCTTATCATTTTTTTTTAAATAAATTTTTGAAATATTAAGGTAGTATTGACAATTTTAAGGTATCTCACCCCTTTTGTCTTATTGTATAGTCAAATATTGATATGATATTTGTTGGTTATAGTCTAACATTAAGGTTTTAAATGGTAATGGTATGTACATAATTATGTGTCAAAAAATTTGAGAATTTTTATAATGTGAAAGAGGTAAAAATTAATTTAGAGAATATAATTTGAATCATAAAATGCAACATTACCCTTGTAAGCAGTGACAAATGAAAGTTATTTGCCAAAAGAGAGATAAAATTCATTTCATATAGATATAAATATGAAGGTATTTTTTAATTTATTCAACCAGGTTTAATCATTCTTAGATATAATTTAAAAAGTTTTTTAAAATAAAAAATTACTCCAGATACTCTATCGAGCTCTTGGCAGGGTCGAAATCATCATCTTCAGTTGATTGGTATAGACAGGAGAGATAAGGTTAACCCCTGATATCTTGGAAAAATATGGGGCTTTAATTAAATAAATTTACCATGCACTAATATTTAATTTAAGGGGATATGCTTTATCAACTAGTGCTAACAAGTTAAGTAGGTCTAAAACCCTGGTTAAACCATGCAAGCTCAGTTTTGGGAATTTTTAGTGAAATTATAAGTTCATTGATAATGGAAATGGGTTGTAAAAGTATATAAATGTCATAAAAAATTATCTCAATCCATATCCAATCATATTCATGGTTTTTTAGTTCATAAATGAGTCACATTCTTCAAGAATGGTGAGATTGAAGGTTTAAACTTAGAGGTTTTGTGTTTCCATGAAGACTCGGGTTCATATGAGGAGTTGAATAAGTTATAAATATATATTTATATTCCAATCAATCCTTAAATAATATTTTAAATGTTATAAATGTCTAAACTTTCATATATTTTTTATCACAAAAGTCTATCTCAGGAGATTTTAGGCTTAGTCTCCAAGGGTTCTCATCATCTTCACTATGACTTAGTGCCTTGAGGAGATAGATAGTTGAAACAAGTTTAAAACTTTCCACCTTATAAAATAATCTTAAAAACTCTCATGAACCTATTCTATCCAAATGACCATTCACAACCACTTCAAGCATTTTAAGAGTGGACTATACACATTGAGATGAGGACACAGGGAGTTGAGTAAATATATTTTCATGACTAAAGGTAGAAGGATGATCATAGAGATAAATTTACTATAGGTTAAATATGGAATATTTGGTCTAAAATTAATATTCACAAACATAAAAACCTTAGAACTCATACTTCACACCTAAGAAGGCCTAACGTGCATCCATAGGCCTATCTAAGGCCTAATTAAAAAAGATATTAACTATGTAGTTTTGAATGGAATTTTGAAAATTTATAGAGTATTATGAGGATAATAAAAATATTTTTCTTTTATTTTCATCCTAAAAAATACTAGGCTATCCTAAGAGCCTCATTCTAGTGAAACCTAAAGTCAAACAGTTTCAATCAACAAACATAGGCTTGTGTATGAAGATTAGGAGTAAATGAGTTATGTATGAGGAAATCCAATGTTTATAAATATTATATAGGATAATATAATTATTAATTACATTTAAATATCATACAAAACATCAAAATTTCTAATAAGTCATACACTCAAACTATAGTCTAATCAAACTTAATGGACACTTACATGCAAGTTTTCGATGAATAAAGGAAATGTGCTAGACTGTCCATGAAATATGAGGTGGAAGGATTTAAAATATTCATATTCATTTTAATACTAATATTACACCATATTATCATTGATTTTATATGTTATTGAAGGTAATGAAAATCCTAAAAGGGTTAATTAGGCCTAATAGGCCTAAATGAACATACACAAACTTGTGTATGAAATTTGAAGAAAAATTACATATTTTTGGATTATTTTGAATATTTATAGTCTAAATATGGTAAATGGTGTTTATAAATATCATTACATTATAATTAAGCCACTGATAAAGTAATAAAATGCAAGGAAAGGAATGCTAGGGCTGAAACAGTAAGAATGTGTGTGAACCCCTACATGTGCCTTAAGATAGTTTCCAATGTTTTGAAGGGTCAATACTTCCATGAAATCACTTAAATTTTTCATAACATGTGTTACAAACCTAATTTAGGTGTTTATATCCAAAAACAAATCACTCTAATCTCTTTTCATTTCCAAATGATCCCTCTTGAACACATAATTAGGCTTGCATTGCTCAAAAAGTCAACTTATAACACATGGGAAATTACAAAGAAGGTGAATGGGATAATAATATAATTTTGTAATATTAAATGGGTTATATAATTAATTTCCTTGTCATTTGTTTTTGTATTAGGTCTCTTAACACAATGGATCATTTTTAAGACTCCAAGATCCCTTAAACCATACTTAAACACCTAAAATGACTCAATGCGATAAATAAGGATTTAAAACACTATAAATAGATTATTATGTCCTAAAAATAGCATGGATGACCTTATTACCTCTCTCATACATCTTAATTAGTGAATGTTTGACATGTGTGATCTGAATTTGTACAAAAATTAGCCTAAAAAGATCTTTATTGAGTTAATTTTTATGGTTTTGAACTAGATAAACTCTTCTAAATAATTATATAGGTTACCTAAGATAATATAAATATTTTATTATCATATTAAAACAATTTAATAATGTTTCATAATCTTTATATAGGCCATAAGTGGCCAAATATGCCTAAGTGAAGATAAATGACATATATGGCTACAAGAAGATCAAATGTAGGTCTATCTCAAGCTCTAGGGAGATAGAAGTGTATAAGAACACCTTAAAAAGCATATAAAAATCATTCAAACATATCTGTAATTCATGAATATAAGACAAAGGTAAAAATCATTCCTCAAGTCCACTTAGAATCTCCATGGTAAAGAAGCTCTCTCTCTCTCTCTCTCTCTCTCTCTCTCTCTCTCTCTCTCTCTCTCTCTCTCTCTCTCTCTCTCTCTCTCTCTCTCTCTCTCTCTCTCTCTCTCTCTCTCTCTCTCTCTCTCTCTCTCTAAAGCATAATCAACTTTAATATGGTTTTCATTGAATGGTCAAAGCCTCATGAATTGATTATTTTGAATTTATACCTTCATCACAAAGTGATAATGAGTCATGAAGTTCAACACTAATCTCCCAAAGAATAGGAAGCTTTGCAAGAGGTATAAGTTAGTGCATAATATCCTCAACATTACAAGTGTCAATTGGCAGATGTTAAACATCCCTCAAGATGAAAATATGTAACTCTTTGGAAAGGATTTATATTCAAAAAGTTATTTTATACCAAAGTAACCTCCTACACCACATCTCATGAAGAATCACATTAGAACTTGCTCAAGAAGTTCAAAATGTAAGATGAAAAGACACCTTTTTCAAACGTTGGTTCAATTTCCTTCTATTTTTTAAATTTATTTGATGATGAAAGGGCTATGATTAACTTATTTCATTAACACCTTCTCTATCTATCTCTCTCTCATTTTTATTGCTATAATACAAGCTTTGAGTGGCATTTTAAAGTGACCTCTATTGGTTATGGTGAAACCTTGACCAAAATTATAATTGAACAACTATTGAATTAATAAATAAGAATTATTCCCCATGCTCATATGATTTTTCATGTGTGAAATATGAAATTGTGTTGATCTTCTCTAGTGAATGTTTTCTTTCCTAGTTTTTTGTCCATGTTTCCTCACCATTATGCAGAAAAGACTATTATTATAGGTCATTGTTAGTGTTTTACTATATATATGCATGATTTATAAGTATAATTTCCTAATTTATACCCTCACAATGTCAAGTGTAACCCTCCTAAATATTACAAATCACTCTTGAGCCTCTCACTAAAAAACTCATGTGATAGTCATTTCAAAGTTGTAGGTTATGTGAAAGAGATGGCTTCCTTACCTCAAATAGTGTATATTCAATCAAGTAGAGGACTAATTTTATTTCTGCATCACCTATTTTAGGATTTATATAAACACTCTTTTCCCTTTTTCTTATAAATTAAATAACTATTAATAGTTTTGGTGAAGCATAAAAGGAGCTAGCTTAAATATAGAGTATCAATCCACTTAGTAGGTCACCCACAACCTAGGATTGTCCCCATTATATATCTTATGTGAGAGGATATATCTTATTTATTCTATAACAAGTCATAAATGAATAATTATTGCATCACATTGAACATAAGGATATAACAAGTAATCCTTCAATCACTCATCATAGATGCAAACCTATTAAATACAATACAATCTAGGTGTGATATATATCATAATTTTTATATCACATAACTATAATTTGGTTTTTTCTTTCTTGCCACCCTCTTTAAGTTTCCCATCTCTAATATGCCACTCTCTTCTCTATGTGTTTCACCATTCTAAAGTGGAAAGTAGTCCTACATCCACTTTATTAAACCATAATAATTTATCCTCATCATAATAATATGATAAATTATCCATATATAAATATTGAATCCAGCCAAAATATAATATAAACGTTATAAAATTTCACTTGACAAATATACAATACAAACTAAATTCTAGCTAACTCTACAATTAATATATGATATAAACATAACCCATAAAAAAAGTATCATCATAATGACATTTATGAAAAAAATCATTCATAAGTTTTTTCAAATATTTTTTTAATAGTTAAAATTATTTCTAATACTCATTGAAAAATTGATTGTGAAAAATATTCTTAATGGTTTTTATGGGTGAAAGAAACTCAAATAGAACTAGGAAAATAACATTTATCAGTTTTGTGACTTTCCAAGAAAACATAATAAGACAAATCTTGAAATGACAATGAATAACATATGTCAAAACACTACATTTTTTGTCTAGCAACTCAAATAAATGAAGAAAATGTAAAGTGATGGATATGAAATGGAAAAGTGGGATCTGTGTGAAGTTTAATATCTAGTAAATGTGTCAATAACCATGCATTCTATCTACTTAAAATTTTCTTTTTGTGAGAGTGGTAGAATTCCTAATTAACAATAAAAATATATTATTTTTACTTATATATTATAAAAATCATTTAATATTTTATTTTTAGTGTGAGTTATGGTATAATGGTTAAAATGGATGCATTGTTGTAGTAGTGACTTAGGTTAAAATATGACTAGAAATTAGGTGACCCACTACATGGGATTGGCTTCATGGAATTATAGAGATAAGAACCCTCACTTGTGTTATAGACTAGGTGTAGGATAACATAATTATAATGCATCAAAAAAAATTAGTATATTTTTATGTATTTTAAAAATAAATTCTTAAATTTAACCATAATATCAATCTTATTTAGCACATTAAATATACTTTAGAAACATAGACTTTGACAACACCTTTAAATGTTACACTTCTATTATAATATAATGAATGTATTAAGAATTTCTTATTTAATGGGAAAATTTCAAACATGAATTTTTATTTGAGTGTAAATCCATTCTCACCATTCATTTACAATATAAAATAGATTTAAAACCTTGTTCAAACATCAGATGTAGTCTGTATTTTTTTTACTTTACGTAGTATCACCTCAATTGATTTTACCACTTCTCTTATAAACTAGGATTTTACCTTAGTATACCTTATTCTTGATTGGAACTTGAGATATTTTATCAATTCAATAGTACTCTGACTATCAAACTATAACATCATGGATCCCTGTTTAAAACATAATGTCTTTATCTAAGTACTAAAAATAAACCACCTATTTGGAAGATTCTATAGCATCAATGTATTCCACCTTTGGAATTGTTTTATAAATTATTTTTCCTCTAAAATATAATGTAAAAATATATAAAATTATAAATATTCCATTGTCTATATCACCACCAAAGCTAGATTAAAAAAACCCCATGAGCTTTAATCTTATTAGTTACATCTCAATTATAGTAAATAGCATAATATTTGTGTAATATAAGTAACTTAAAATTCTATTGAAAATTATATAATATTTTTTACCTGGGTTGTCCATAAAACTACTTACAACTCCCAGATCATGATCTAAATCTAGTCTTGTGCATACCATTGCATAAATGAGCTTTTAAAATAATCTATAAGTGGATTTTTTTTTTAGTTATTATTTATGCTTACTCCTAGGATTTATGTTATTAGACTAAAATATTCTCAATTAACATGTAGACTTATCAATATTAAAGAGTTTAAGCATGTCTTCAACATATATACTTTGGTTAGTACATAATTTATGTCCTTATCGTATCTTCTCACCTCAATACCGAAAATATAAAGTAATGAAACAAGATCTCTCATGTCAAACTCACTTAAAAAAATATTTTTTAGTTTTTTGACTTACTTATTGGAGTCATTAAACAAGATAATATCATCAACATACAATACCATAGTTATGAAGTGATTATCTTATCATTTAAAATCAACATAATAATATCCATTACTTCTTAATAATATTTAATCAATAACATATCTATCAAAACTTTGGGACCATTGATTTAGGACTATTTCAAACCATACAATTACTTCTTGAAGTTTCACACTAATATTTATTTCACTTATTTGATACCAATGTTGTTCTTACTATCACATATTCAAATTTACCCCTTTACCTTTATTACACAAAACTAATAAATTGGGATGATCGAGATGATATTATACCATTGGATGATTTCCAAAATGAAGAAGACGTTTTAGAGTTATTAGGCCTTAGAGGAGATATAATAATTGGAAACCACAAGCAATTATTTATGATCACTTTGGACCATGCTACTTAGTTTGGATAGTAGGTGAACTTACTTCATAAAAATTAAATAAAAAATCAATCATTGAGGTCTATTAGTGTTAACCTCTCTAAGGCATTATCATTATTTCTTGACTCTTTGGCCATTTTCATGATATCATGTTTATCATGGTGATATCATCATTTGACAGGGTGTTATCATTATTATCATCACTTTCCCACCATTTTAGCATTTTTAAACTAGTTGGGTGTTATAGATGTTTTGGTGTTTCTTGCCCTTTTTGATGATATTATTGATTTGATGGAGAGATTATTGTTTTTGGTGGTGATATCACCATTTTATGGGAGATATTATTGTTTGTATGTGAGATATCACTATTTTTAATATTTTTGAAAATGGTTATATTATTAAAAGTCCTACTAATATAAAGCATTAAGTGTGATAATTTTATAAAAATAGAAGTACTTACCGATGCCCTAATTCTTGTTGGTCATATGTACTCATTTACTCACCCACCAAGGTGCCTCTATTTTAGAATGCATGCCATTTAACTCAAATTTATTACGTCTAAAGCCCGAATCACAAATTTTCAATAGGGGAGGATGAAAATGAACCATTTTTATCCCTAGGGAAAGTTTATAGCTCCAAATTTAAATTTTTAAACTCCCCCATCCTCAACTTGTATTATTTTAATTATGGCATATAGATGACTATGTGGTGCATCTTATTTCCCATTTTCTTCTAATTTCTCCATTTCTCAACCTCTCTTACTGTCGAATGTCCTATTTTTCTCTTTTTGAGGGCCCATCCATCAAATATGTTTTCAGCCAATCACTGAGGGTGCATATTGGGTGTCTCAAACATCACTTGGGGAATAAAGATGACCTAATTTTTTATAAAATTAAAAAAATCAACAAAAGGAGAACACATCATTATTAAATCATTTTACTAACTTTAATTATTTGAAAATCTATAATTTTATCTAGTATCTTATAATGCCCTTTGATTAGGTTAATGTATTGTACCCAATCATTGACTTCACTTAATTTTTCCCAAGTCAACTTATGAATGTGCAAGATTCATTTTAGATTAATTAGGTTAAATGGTTATTCAAATTTTAAAAGTCACATCACTTTACATTAATCTAGTTAACCTTTGTTAATTAACCTATTCTTTCTCTAATGGGAAATTTAATAGCTTTATAATATCCTATTTTATTAATTCATTAATTAAATTATTCATACACTCACATGGTAGGTGGATTTAAATATCTAAAATCATGACATCATCATGATACCACATGAAAAGTTGTCAAACATTAGCATAAATGCAAGAAAAAATAAAAAATTTGAACCCATGCCTAGTTAATACAAACTCAAACCCCAAATATTAATGGCATTAACTCTCCCAATTGGATTAAATTCTATCGACACATCTATTGGACTAATTTTCATTGATGTCCAAGTAAATGTCTTAGATATGAATAGAAGTGTCGAATAGAATTATTTCCAAAAGTGAATGGAAATATCAAAAAGTAATAGAATTATCTAATGGAATTTTCTCATAAAAAGCATGACATTTTTAGAAATCATGCCCAAGGATGGAAGGACCAATTTCATTGGTTTGAGAACCCAAGTATGGAAGGGACCAGTAATAATTAATAAGGACCATCAATTAAATATATTTAATTTATAGCAATAGTGATTTTATGTTGATTGGACCAGCTTTAAATAAAGTTTAATTGTAGCAAGTATTTTTATGGATATAATAATTAATGATTAAATGATAGGGCCAACTCTATTTTTTTATGTTAATGCCTTGGTAAAATTGCCTATCTTGGAGATTTAATTGAAATAAAATAAAAGACACTTTGGTTAATCAAAAGGTGCATTGATAATGGGATGCCCCCATTGGGAAAAGCCTTTGAAGGATATATAAGGTAAACGGCTGTTGGAGAAAAAAAAATAATAATTCTTTATATTATATACAAGGAGAAGAATAGGAAGAAGAGAGAGAGAGAAGAAGTATAATATCAAAACTTAATTTTTGCATCAATTGTTGACAAAGTAATAATGAGAAGGTAGAAATTTTATAAGTGAGATTGATGCCTTAGAGAAAAAATATTGGTGTGTTTTGATAATTCAGTGCTCGATAGTGAATTTGGCGATATAATTCAAAGAGATCTATGTCTAGAGCTAAGTTGGTTCTTAGCATTTGGGATTGGTGTATCCATGTAGATTGGCACCTACATAACTTGTTTAAAAATAATTATTAATCTTATGGATACATTTGGATAATAGATCCAAGCATATTTTCAAGTTTAGTTTTTCCCTACCGAGGGTTTTCCATGTAAATTTTGTGTTGTGTATTTAATTATTGTTATGTGAATGGTTTATTTATGAAAGTTAATTAGAAATAAATTAAATTATTATTGCACATTGATTCACCCCACCCCCTCTCAATGTGGTGTTTGCTCAATATTGGTATCAGAGTGAGGTTCCTCTAGGATCAATCTAACCACTAGAAGGTAGATCCCAGACGCACACATGTCCAGTCATCATGTTAATAATAGACTCAAATTACATATCCTCTATTAAATCTAGGGATGGAAATAAGATTGAAACAATGTCCCAAATCAGAGTGGAAGTGGTCTCCTATTTTAAATATCTACTTGTTAATCCTAAAGCATCGAATAGATAAGCCCAATGTAATATTTTAGAGTTTATTCCTAGACTTGTCGCTAATAATCACAAAAGCTGTCTCATGGACCCCTTTCTCACTTTAATATATTTTCAAGGTGGTCTTCTCCATGGATAAATACAAATCCCCTAGAACAAATGGCTTTCTATCTACCTTTTTCCAAAAAAATTGGGATACTGTGGGGATTGACATTGTGTAAATGGTTAAAGAATCTCAAAATATCCAAAGGATTGGAGTGTAAATTAATTTCACATTTATTTCTTTGAATCCTAAATGCATGACTCAGATCTCCTTTGTTTATTTTAAACCCATGTCATTGTGCAATAGAATGTATAAGATAATCTTGAAGGCCATCTCCTGTAGGTTGAAATGTCTCCTTAGAAAATTAATATATTGTGAGAAAGGAATATACATGATGGACTTTTGGTCACCCATGAAACCATTCACTCACTGGTTATTGGCTAAAAAAAGGCATGATTCTCAAGATTGATGTTAGCAAGGTGTATGATCGGCTAAACTAGAGATTCCTTTTTAAAACTCTTGAGAAATTTGGGTTTTCTAAATATTTGTATTCATGGATGTTTATTTTCATCTCCACTCCTCAATTTTGAATCATTGAAAATGGTGAACCTTCAATGTTATTTTAATCCTCACAAGGTCTACATTAAGGTGACTTTATTTACCCCTTCCTTTTCATTCTTATGGTTGAAGACTTGGGAAGGTCAATTTCAAGAGCTTTATCTATTAGATTAATCTAAGGGCTAATGGTGGTGGAAGGGGTCAATCAACTAAAACATCAATAATTTGTTGATGATATGTTACTCTTTATAAGGCCATTAGAGGAGGAAGCCAAAGCCTACAAATTTATTTTGGCTAACTAGGATAGAGTGTCAAGTCAAAGAGTCAATTTTGCCAAGTTGAAAATCTACTTATTTAACACTCCTAGGCCATTATAGCTCATAATTTCCCTTATTTTGGATTTCAAAATTGGGAAGCTACCAACCAAATATCTGGGGATCCATCTTTCTTGGCACAGTTATATCTTCTCTTTAGGATGGATTAGTCAAGGCCTTTAAAGGCCTACTTATGAATTATAAAGCTAAATGGCTCTCCTTGGTTGGGAGAATCAACCTCATCAAATATGTTTTCAATTAACTTCCCATATACACACTCTTTGTCTTACACCCCCCCCTCCAAGGTTTTAAAATAACTTAACCACATTATGAGTAACTTCTTATGGCAAGGTACACAAGAAGCCAAAAAGATTCCCTTAACAAAATGAGACAAGGTGTCATCCCCAATTAGGGGGTGGATCTAGAATTAGGAAGTTGACATCCTAAAATTTAACATTGGTAGCCAAATTTATCTAGGGAATGGTCACTAATCTAAGGCCATATGGAGTAGAATCCTTTAGTTCAAATATTTTGATGATTACTCCTCCATGAATATTTTATGGGTTGGGAACCCCCCAAAAGGTTTTACTTATGGAATTTAAACATAAAATGTCACTTCATAATCAAAGACCATGTCTCTTGGGTGGTAAATGATAGATTCTTGATGAAATTTTGTAGTGATTCCTATAATGGACACAAATCCCTAATGGAGATTCCTAAATTGGACATATCTAGGAAACTTTTGAAAGGGTAGTTAGGTGAAACAGCTAGAGACTACTCTGAGCCTATTGTTGAAGTTGGCTTAGAACAATGGAAATAGAAAGACTTTGATGGACTACTTTTGTCAATCAACCATAAAATGATGCTAACAAAAATCCTTTCCAAGATGAAAGTCTTTATCATCAATTTCAAGGACTCTATTTAGTGGATGGGCACAAAGAATGTGTTCTATTTAGTCATCTTCAGTTATAAAATGGTAAATTAGGCAAAACCATCATGTACTTGGGAAAAAATTATGTTAGAACAATGCTAACTTGATAAAGGTTAGAGCTTTTCCTTGGCTAGCTATGAAAAATAAAATGTTTACAGGGGACCATCTTCATAGAATTAGAGTGGCAAGACCATTAATATGTGTTTTGATCTTTACTAGTGAACAAGATGTTGATCACTTGTTCTTTACCTACTCCCTTTCAGAAAAGGTATAGAACTAATTGTGTGGAAAATTGTAATGAAATTAGGTTAGGCCAGAATCCTTATTACAATCCTTTGTTTCTTGGGCCAAAGGTCATCCAAAGAAACCTTTGTATGATTATGGGAGGCTAACCCAGCTATTCTAATTTGGAATATCTTGATGGAATAAACCAAGAGAATTTTAGAAGATAAATTCAATCCTATTGAGATGGTTCTAGACCAAATTTAACATACAATTTATGAATTAGGTTATGCCCATGCTAAGGAATAACATGGAACCCACTCTACATGGGATTCATAGATTGTTTCAAAATAGTTTTGGTTGAAGGTTGCCCCCATTAAAGGGTCAATGATAATTTCTAAGACATAGAGACATGAAATCAAAATGAAATTGTTTCTTCCCCCTAGTTTCTTCAAAATTAATTTTAATCAAGTAGACAAGGGAAACCCAAAAGCATCTGGTGAAATATGTGTGATTTATAATTGTGTAGGTTCACTCATCTAAAATACCTCAAATAAATTGGTGGATGGTACTAAAAAAGAGGCAATGGCACAAGCCATTATCTTGGGCTTGTAATTATTGATTCATAGTGGGATTTAAAAAGTTATTATTGAAGGAAACTCTAAGGTGATTATCCAAGCCTTAAGGAATCAAAAAATTGGTTATTAGAACATTAACAAAATTCTAAACTATGGTTTGGGTACATTGGATAAATTCAATCTCTAGGAAGTGTCACATTTCTATCATGAAGCGAACTCTATGGTAGATAAATTATCCAATAAAGAAGTGGATAAACATGATGAATTAATAGTGGAAAATGATTAGAGTAGTTAGGGATTTTGAAAGGATGGTGTATTAATGGGAGACCTTGGGAAGGAACTCCCCTTCATGATGGGCCTATCACCCATCATTGGATACACATTATCTTTCAAATCCTTCCATCACATGTGAAACATCCTATCACCATATTTTTATTTTATGGGGTATCAATTAATGGCGCAATCATTTCATGCTACCTCTCTCTCCCTCATATGCATTTTTATATTTCCATGCCAACTCTACTTTTATATTTTAGCTCCCATGAATCTTATGTTCTAGATGACACTTAGTGAACCTCTATTATGTTTTGAGGTTATTATAAAGTAAATGAAATTTAATGGGTAAGTTATAAATTCACATCTAAAGCAAATTTTCATTGTCTACTCCAAAAGTATTCTATAGGCTATTAGATAAGTAATTGGTCAAGTGATGTTCGATACTAGTTGTAGAATACATGGAAATTCACTAGTGACATCAAATTTTATTATAAACTTCCTCATTTTTTGAAAGATAAGCAATAAACTATGGTGATAGTCTATAGAATTATACGCCATAGTTTTAGGGTTGGTTTAGATGAGGCATTGGAAGGTTTTATTTATGGTGGCCAGCAACCATTCCATTTCTCCACTCAAACTGAGTTAGGGTTGATATCTCTACAGACATTTCATGAGTTAGAGGCAAAAATATTTATATTGGTAGATCATTTGTAACTTGTGTACAACTATCTGAAGCATCTTGGCCTAGAGGGGCACTTTATTCTAGAATTAAACTTGGATAAACTACATGCTCCAATGGCCCCGATGTTGATATCCCTTAGCTAGATAAATTCTCCCAGGGTGGAAATAATAGTAAGATCCTTTATGAGGATTTTTAGGGTCCCTCTTTAGTAGTGTCTACCTCCAGGTATAGGTGTGGGTCACTTGTCACACCATAGGGTGGTTACAACACATATAAAGGCTCCTTTGGTTGGCCTAAAATAATTTGAAATCTTGGGGGGACATTTGAAATAAAAAAATTGGTAGGAAAGAGATTCACATATGAAAGATGACCAATCCTTAGGTGAGGGGTTCTAGGGATACACACAGTGGTGATGCTGGTGGAATGGAGCAGAACATGAGAGGATGTGGCCTTGACGAGGCATTGTTTGCTTTGTGGTTGTTAAAGGTTCCATCTCTGTTGGTGATGGTAACATGATGGAGGTCATGGTTGGTCCTTAATCAGAATTTATATTTCCCTTGTATGTTTCTAATTATTCTTTTCTCATTTCTACCCTTTGGGGTATTTTGTTTTTTCTTTACTTTTTGCATTGCATGGCCTCTTTTTTCTAGTAGTGTTTCTTTCTCATTAGGTGTCAGGTGTCATTTTTCATGAAGGTTATCTCCATATTTTTTTAACTTTATCTATTTTGATTCATAAAAGGGAGTGTCCCACCAACCCTTAAATCATTTTAAAAAAAAGGATAGTATATATTTTTCAAGTGTTTTAAGTTTGGAATGTTATTATTATTATTATTATTGTTGTTGTTGTTGTTGTTGTTGTTGTTGTTGTTGTTGTTGTTGTTGTTGTTGTTGTTATTATTATTATTATTATTATTATTATTATTATTATTATTATTATTATTATTATTATTATTATTATTATTATATTAAAAAATGTCCATGTCATATTATAAAAGGGGGTTGTTTTGTAATTTCATGGCACCTTC
>JARHVA010005814.1:65000-165000 GCA_037957365.1 Torreya grandis | reverse complement strand
GCTAAACATTGTATATAAAAATATCTTAAGAGACAAGCCGATTATTCTGAATTCTCCCTGGAGGCTTTGATGTATCAAATCAACTGCTTGAATTTAATCAATGGTTTTTCAATCATAAAATATGTCCATAATGAAGAATTTTCTATGTGATAATCATTCTAGGGATAAAGCATACATTGTTTCTGTAGTATTATTTTTATGTATTTATTAAAGATAAATAGATATTTGTATCTAAGATGAATGTGCATACATTCATGCCATTGATATACATAATGTGTTATTATGTTAGATAAAATGTGCTATCATGTTAGATGAATTTTCTTGGCAATAAATGTATACAAGAGTAACATTAAATCCCTTCTTAGGGGGTAGAAATATTAGTAATTTCATGGAGTTAAATATCTGCAACACTTGGAATATTTTTCCTATATTTTTTTCTCTTTTTTTTTTTTCATTTGCTGATAGTTCATGTTTTCTTTCCTTAACTTGCAAGTGACATGGATTATATAAGATAAGAAAGCATGCATGTCAAGAAATGTGTCTACCTTGAGAGGACCAAAAATATTTCCCTATTTGCTTAAATTATTTTACATGGTTTTCGTGCATTTACCAATTTTTGTTTATGTTCCATTATTTTCTTTACCCATGTTTCATTTGTTTAAATACACATTTTAGCTATAAATTGGTGTGTCAATCTTTAAGCCAAAATATTTTTGGAGACTTTATGCCATTTATAATGCTTTAATTTTGCATTCATGAGCATCCACACTTGTTAAAGAGATCAATGTATATTGACTGATTGTAGCCTTTTATTTTCTCCTACATATATCTTAGTTCCTAGTTGTCTCTTATTTCTTGCTTACTATGGTCATTAACCATTCTATTTTCTATTTATAATTTTAATGTAGCCATCAAATAAAAAGTTGAACATGTGAAGGCAAGAATAATTTTAACAACTTGATATTATTAGTCTAAAAGCATGTTGGTGATATGCTTAGGAATTTTTAGCATCCTACCAATTAATCTCTTAGAAAAATATAGATGTCGATGTTAAAAAATATAGGTAACTCCCATCTTATACATAGAGTTTTTTAGAAGTGAAAAGAGCAACATATTTTGAAAAATTGGAGTGTCCTACCTCAAGAAATTATTCTCTTAATATATAAATTGGTGGATTTATTATGAATTAAAGATATTACATACAATACATAAAGAATAATATACCTTTATATAATTAAAAATGCACCATACCTGGTAAAGTTTGATGAATCTAATACCTATATACACATTTTTATAAGAAAACTTGGGACATATATTCCTAAGAAATTGATAATTGGAATAAATATTATACCTAAAATAGAGGATTATTATTTTATATGAATGATATTCCATCCTATTTACTCCATAGTATTTTGATTTCCCAATCCAAGAACCGTATGTATAATCCCTTACTAATTGTATACTTTTTGTAAATTAGATCATAAGGTATGTTAGAAATATGATTGTCATTGATGTCAAAAGGGGCATTATGAGCATGTAATTGATGTTTAGTATTATATAAGGTGATTAGAGTATATTAAAAGGATCTTTTCAAAGTTCAATAATGATTGGAATGTTTGTGTGCATGATTGGAATTCATTCGGTTCTTCACATTGATCATCTAGACATTTTGGGTCTATGGTAGAAAGATGAGAAGACATTTTGTTGACATCACGATAACCATGTATGAATGAGTATGGGAGATTTTATCACATGGTTATGATCATATTAGTCCCTAGTATTTATGAACTATATTTGAAGTCTTGAGATGAAGCACAGTTGAAGATATGGGGATGAAAAGTTGGCTACTTGGATAGAATTCACTAAGTTTTTATACTTAGCCAAATTTTCAAAAAGGGATAAACAGAGCCAACTAAGCATTTTAATAAGGTTATCATTTGAAAAAATAGAGGTGTTAGGATAAAATTATCACACGTGTATGTTCATTTTTGTTCCTAGTTTATATGCACTAAATATTAGTTTATGTGATGTAGCATGACAAAATATATACTTGAGTAAAGTAGAGCTCCAAGGTATTTTGACAAAATTTTCCAACACTTAGTCAAATTTGTAGGTTGCAAGAAAAAGTTGAGAATGTATTTTTATGATGTCATATCTTGTATGTATGAAGGCTTCAAGAGAAATTACATAAATGGATGGAATCCCCTATGTAAGAGGATCATATACAATAACTTGAAGGTCATGCAACTAAGTGTGACAAGAGTTATGCAAGAACAAAGTTGGCCTTCCATGCAAGTTATAGGCATAGCTAGCTCTAGAGTAGAATAATGTGACTGAGCATATTAAAGGTATTATATCTCACATGTGTGAAGGATTCATAAATAATTAAGCATATGTGTTTGTTCACTTCATGCCTAGTTTATATCATCCAAATTTTAGACTAGGTGGTTAAGTGAAGTAGAAGATATGAAAGTGAAAAGTGACCCTTCCAAGCATAATTGAGATGGTCCCCATACTTAGAAAAATATATAAAAATTAAAGTTTGAGATAGTTATAATATTAATGGTTCATTCTTAATTAGATGTTAGAGATCCAATGGAGCACACCAAAGTCAAATTGTCAAAAGGAGATCCAAGTGAGCACATAAATCATAAGTGTCACATTCATAGGGCTTATCAAAAAAGGACCTAATGAGCATAAGTTTATTAGATTTAATGATCAAGTTTATCAAAATATCTTATGGTACATGGGTGATCATGCAAAGGAAATCCAATAGAGTGAATGGAATTAAATGTTATAAAGTGATTGATGTTTATCAACAGAATAGCAAGTTAAAGACCAAACAAATTTGAAAAGATCATTGAAGTCAAAGTGATCTAAATATGTAGGAAGTAGTGAGATGAGATTAAAGTTTTGAAGTTTAATGACCAAGTCAAGGTAAAGGTTGTGCATCTTCAGAGATCAAATGGTATGTAGAAGCAATTATCTAGAGATCGATGGACATGTTTTAAAGAGTGAAACATTAAATTTCAGCAGTGTATAAAGATCTGATAGAGGGAGAGAGATTGAAGATGGTGAAAATAAAGATATCCAAGGCTAGTATTTAAAGTGTTTAAATTCCAATGGTTAAGTGGAAAAACATGCAAGTAAGCCATGAATCTTGACATAGACAATGAGATTAATTTATCCAACTGATCAAATCTACATTAAAGAGCCTATGCATTAAAACTTGAGTCTAATAGATGTTATAGATAGTAAATAGACCTAAAATTATGGAATAATGCATGGAATTGAGATGTAGGAAACTTACAGTTCAAGTCATAATGAACTAAAGTATAGAATTAGTATGATGTGTTACAATTCAAGTGTAAACACAAAGAAGAAGCAAACCCTAGATTCATTACTTATATCTATAACATATATGACACAAGAAGATTTAGATAGAGACAGTCTAATTATTTCAAATATAAAACATAATGACACAGAGGTTGTAGACAGAGATGAAGTGTGTTAAATAGATACATATGTAGGCATAGAGAGAGAAGCATAGAGAGGAAGAAAGGCACACAAAGATAATGTGCAAAGAATGAGCAGTTATAGATTAGAATTTTAATAGAGATAATAGATTTGGATTCATTTATGAATATATTTTTATACTATATTTATAGTTCCATACATCTAATTGGTTGGTGCCATCAGACAAACTGAGTTGGTGCTTAATTCTTTAGGGTTAGTGCCCTTAAACATTATAACCAGTGAGGTTAAGCTAAGTTAGCATTCAATTAAGGAGTTGGTACTTCCTTACAATTTATTATCTTAAACTATGGGATTAGTTTCTCCTTATGTTTGGTGCCCTTAAATTTAGAACTAGTGAGGTTTTACCAATGAGGCTTTGAACTATGAGGCTAGATTAGAATAGTACATTCTAGCATCTATTCTCATCATGGTTTTTCCCTTTGGGTTTCTTACATATAAATCTGGTGTCATGTGTATTTGAGTTTGTGTGATCTCTACATATTTGATTTCATACACATATATCTTTTAATTTACATTAAAAGTATTTAAAGAACTAGTTTTAATTGATATATTGATTCACCTCACCCCCTCTCAGTATCTAGTTATGTTCCAATAATTTGTATCAGAGCCTAGGGTTCCTTAAAAGAAGCTTAATCAACCTAGGTAGATCTTTGAATAGTTAACATAATGGCTATTCAAGAAGGATCTTCATCAAACAAAGCACCTCTCTTTGATGGATCTAACTATACATTTTCGAGCATAAGAATGGAATCATACTTATCATCATTAGGGTTTTATGTATGGATGTCTATAATAAATGGATATACATCCCATGATACAAATCCTATTGATCAGGCTTCAAAGAAGGCATATGAGTGCAATGTCAAGGTAAAGAATGTTATTCTCTATGGATTGTCCAAATTAGAGTTTGTCAAAGTAATGCAGTGTTAAAATGCTTAAGATATCAAGAATAATTTGAAGATAATATATGAAGGTGATGATAAGGTAAAGTAGGACAAGCTAAAAATATAAAGAGGAATGTTTTAGAGTCTTAAAATGACTAAAGAAGAGAATATTTTAGACTACCTTCTCAGGGTAGATGAAATATTCAATGCAATCAGAGGCCTTGGAGAAGAAATGAAAGAATCAATCATTGCCAAAAAGGTTTTAATATCTTTTCCATCAAGCTACGATTCTAAAATCTCTATAATAGAGGAAGAAATATATCTAGAGGATCTCACTATAGATGAGTTACATGGAACCTTCACTTCTTATGAGATGAGAATGAGAGAAGCAGATACTCCTAAGAGAGAAGATGCATCAAAACATCTAGGAAAGAAAAAATAAAATCATCTACATATAGATCTAAGAAGATTGATTAATAAGAAGCCAACTTTGTCAAAATTTTGAAAACACGATCTAGCAAAGGTAAGTTACCCTTTAAACATTTTAATTATGGTGAAGTAGGATATTTTACTGCTAAATGTCCTTATTAAAAAAAGGATAACTCTGAGCAAGAAGAGGATGGCAAAACAATGAAGCCCCACTATTTTAAAAGGAGTAGCTTTTTTAAAAACAAGAAAAATTTGTATATAAGAGAAGATAGTGACTCATTGAATGATAGTGATAGCTCATATGATGACCATGATTGTGCCTTTATGCCTGAGAGAAATTAATCCATGTTCATGACATTAGGGTCAACTTCTATAGATCTAGATTAAGAGGAAGTTGAAGACTCTGATGAAGAAGAGGAAGGAGAAGTAGAACTTGAGTGTGAACTCATTTGTGCTCTAGATGAGATTGATAACTTGAGAAAAGAGAACAATACAAAAGAATCTTGGACAAAAAAATTGAAAAAATGTCTAAAAATCTTGAGAAATCAAATTGGATGGTAATAAGCCTTAAGACTCATGTTAAAGAGGCTAAAAGAATAGAAGGTGTAGTCAAAATTAAACTACAATTCAAATATGATGAGTGTATGAGGCTAGAAGCAGAGATAGTGGCTTTGAGAAAGGAGCTTGAAAATTCTAAAGAATAAATATTCAAAGGTCTAAATATGATAGGAGGATCAGATGTTCTGATGAATTGATCATCTCTCAAAAGCCATCAAAAGGGAAATCTAGTCTTGGTTATGAAAAGGGGAAAAGTCGCATAACTAGTACATCTGCTAGGTTATATCATAATTTCAAATTAGAAGGATCAAAAGCAAAGAAAGAGAGAGCTTGAAAGGATACAAAGACAAACACAAGAAATGTTGATGTGAAGAAGGCTAAAGCTGAAAAAAAGCCTAAGCAAAGGAAAAAGAATAATGAGTCCATCTTTGCAAACTCAAGGAAGATGCAGAAGACAAAGGAAGCTGACGTAGATAGTTACATAAAGGTGAGAAGACCATTAAGGTAACCCAATGCTATGACCAAGTATTCCTCATCTGTTTATGGTTATTATTATACATGTAATTAATTTGGTCATAAGGCTAGTAAATGTAGAGTTGTACCTATAAGGAAAACCAACTTTGTAAGAAAAAATCATTTGTGCCCTTGGTAGATACAAATGTAATGTGCTATAATTGTATAATTTTTTGTCACATAACTAAACAATGTAGAACAAGCTTTGAAAGACCAAAAGTATAATGTGTGAAGAAAATCATGCCTCCCAATGTGAATAAATGTTCACAAGTCTCTGGAAAAGAGAAAAGTTAGACCAAAAGGACATATAAGAAACCTAAGCATATATGGAAAGTGAAATATCAAGCCATGATGAAGAATACTACAGAGGCTAGAAAATGTCAAGAGCTCTCAATGTCTACACATGTTGAGAATGAGAAGACAAAGATCAAGGAGAAGTCCAATGTGTTGTCTGACGATAGTTTTGAAGTATTTACAGATTTAAGTGAACATCTTACTACTATATATCAAGTATCAAGCATAGAACATCAGTCTTATGTGCCTAGTGATGAGATTATAAGATGCAACAAAGATTCATCAAATGAATAGGTATGTCATAGATCCATATTATCTCCATGTATTGTTAACTTAATCATAGATAAAAAGGAGAATAGTGTAATGGATGAGCATGTTACTTATCTCAAGCATAAGAATAAGAATAAGAACAAAAATCACAAGAGGACAAAGGAGGAGAAGGAACATGAGGAGTTATGGGCAACTCCTAGTTTCACATTGTTCTAGGACATTGTGAAGTAAGATGTCTCTATCTATTCTTCTTAAGAGACCCTTGTCAGTGGACTGATGATGACTTGATCAAACCATTTCAAGTGTTACATATAAACTTTCTGTAGGGACAAATGAGTGTTTCAATATGACATAATGAGATTGTTGGAGTACATCTCATATATATGGTCTGTAGATTCATTTGGCATATGGTTTATAATGAAAGAAACCCTTGACATTGTGTATCTTAGGTTATATAAATAATTTGGGTTACCAAACTAAAATAAAATTTGTAAAATGATGATATACATATGTTAATATAATAAGAGACTGAGAGAAAAGGCTAGTAAGCCTATATGAAAGCTCCTACATCACATCACTAGATACTAGTGATAGAGTCTAAGTACAGGGTTCTTAGATAAACTCATTTATCTAATAAAGGGGAGAAAACATTGGACAAACAGGGTGGATTCGCGTTTCCATTGATGTCAAATAGGGAGAAAAAGGGCAAATGCTCTTTGTAGAAGTTTTGAGAAAAAGTGCAAATGTTCTTTGTAAATGTTTGGAAGAGCAGAGTAAGTGTCCATGATGAGTTTAGGAAAATGTGTCATTCCTAAAGGGTAACAAGTATGGTATAAATATATTTAGTTCATACTCATCGTAATCCAATGCAAGAAATGATAGAGAAAGAACAAAGTATTAGAACATCAGAGCATTTAGTTTGCCATCAACGACAAAGGGGGAGATTGTTAGAAATATGATTATCATTGATGTCAAAAAGGAAATTATGAGTATGTCATTGATGTTAAATATTGTATATGGTGATTAGAGGATATGCAAAGGATTCTATTAGACATTAATAATGATTGGAATGCTTGTGTGCATGACTAGAATTCATTTGGTTCTTCACATTGATCATCTACACATTTTGGGTATATGACAAAAAAGATGAGAAGGAATTTTGCTAACATCACCATTGCCATGGGTGAATGAGTATGGGAGAGCTGGTCATATGGTTGTGATCATATTAGTCCCTAGTAATTATTTACCATATTTGAATCCATGATATGAAGTGTAGTTGAAGATATGGGGATGCAAAGTTGGCTACTTGGATAGAATTCACTAAATTTCTATAATTAGAGCTAAAATTGCAAAAAGGGACAAATGGATCCAATTAATCATATTTAGGAGGTTAAAATTTACACACATGGAGGTGTTAGTACAAAATGATCACATGGGTTTATTCATTTTCATGCCTAGTTTATATACGCAAAATCTCATGTCATGCAATGTAGTTAAACAAAAGATATGTTTAAGAAAAGTAGGGCTCCAAAATATTTTGGCAATGTTTTCCAATAGTCAAATATGAAATTTACAACAAAATTTTGAGAAGGCATTTTTATGATGTCATATCTTGCACAGTTAAATTTGTAGGTTGCAAGAAAAAGTTGAGAAGGCATTTTTATGATGTCATATCTTACACATATGAAGGCTTTAGGAGTAATTGGATATATGGATGGAATCATCTATGTAATAATATAATATGCACTAATTTTTAGGTCATGTGACCAAGTGTGACAAGAGGTATGCAAAAATAAATTTGGCCTTCTAGGCAAGTTCTCTGTACAGCTAGCTCTATGGCAGAATAATCTGAGTGAGTAGATTCATGGTGTTATATATCACACACATGAAGGATTCAAAAATAATTGAGAATATAGGATTTTTCACTTTCATGCCTAGTTTATATGGTCCAATTATTAGACCAGGTGATTAAGCGAAGTAAAAGATATGAAGGTGCAAAGTGAGCCTTCCAGGCATAATTGAGATGGTCCCCATACTTAAAAAAATATACAGAAGGTAAATTTTGAGCTATTTGGAAGATCAATGGTTCACACTTAATCTAAAATTAGAGATCCAATAGAGCATGATGAATTCAAATTTTCAAAAGGATCTTTGTGTGAGCACACAAATGACAAGTGTCACATTCACAGAGCTTGTCAGACAAAGACCCAATGAGCATAAGCACGTCAGAGTTAATGATTGAGATTGTTAAAAGATCTGATAGTGTGTGGGTGATCATGCAAATGAGATATAATGGAGTGAATGAATTCAAATGATATAAAGTTATAAATTTTGTTGACATAATGGAAATTTAAAGATTGATCAGGTTTGAGAAGATTGATAGAAAATAATTGATCTAAAGATGCAGGGAGTAATGAGATGAGATCAAACTATTTACGTTTAATTACCAAGTCAAGGTAAAGGTCATGCATCTTCATATATTTAATGACACATGAAATCTAGGATCTGAAGATTGATGGATGTATTTTAAAGAGTGAAACATTAAAGTTTAGTAGTGTACATAGATCTGACAAAGTGAGATAGCTTGAAGATGGCGTGAAGAAAGAGATCAAAGGACAATATTTAAAGTGTTTAAATTCCAATGATCATGTGGAAAAACATGAATGAACATGAAAAAAAATGTGAGTAATCCATGAATCTCAATGTAAATAATGAGATTGATCAATCCAACTGATCAAATCTACATTAAAGAGCTTGTGCATTAAATTTTGAGTCTAATAGATGTTATAGATAGTAAATAGACCTATAATTATGGAATGATGTATGGAATCGAGATACAAGAAACATACATTTCAAGTCATAATGAACTAAAGTCTAGAATTTGCATAATGTGTTATAGTTTGAGTGTGAACACACAAAAGAAGTAAAAACTAAATCCACTATTTATATATATGACATTTAGGACACATGTAGATGTAGTTAGATCCATTAAAATTATTTCAAATAAAAAAAATAGTGACATAAAGTCTATAGAGAGAGAGATGAAGTGTGTCAAATAAAACATATACAGACACAGTGAGAGAGATGGGTAGAGAAGAATAAAGGCACACAGAGATAATGTATAGAGAATGAACAGTTACAAATTAGACTTGTAATAGATAGAACAGGGTTAGATTCAATTATGAATCTATTTTGTATACTAGAGTTTTATCTCCATAGATCTGATTGGTTGGTACCATCAGACAAGTTGAGTTGGTGCTCAATTAGGGGATTAGTGTCTCCTTTAGGTTAGTACCCTTTAACATTTTAACCAGTGAGGTTAAGCTGAGTTGTTGCTCAGTTAGGGAGTTAGTACTTCCTTAAAGTTGGTGATATTAAACTATGGGATTGGTGTCTCCTTAGGTTTGGTTCCCTTAAATGTGTAACCAGTGAGCTTTTTCCAGTTAGTCTTTGAACTGTGAGTTTGGATTAGAATAGTAGATTCTAGCAGCTATTCTCATCGTGGTTTTTCCCTTTGAGTTTTTCACATATAAATTTGGTGTCACATATAATTCAATCATGTTATAAATATGCAAGTACATTAGTCATTTAAATCAATCCATGTAAGCATATAGATAAGTCATCTAAGAATCTAATGAAATCTTAATAGAATCTAGCATTTATTTTCATTGGATTTTAGAAGACATCAAGAATTTATAGGGCATTCATTGTATTATAAAGGATTATGATAACAAGACAATTGTAATAAATCATCTAACTGATTCACTAGATTGTATGTTACTTGGAATGTTGTCTTTGATATAATATATCATTGATGGCCTTGATAATTAGTTTATACTTAACAATTAAATTGAACTTGAGTACAAGCCCCAAAATAATTCCTTTTCCTTATCCTTTGCATGTTGTACTAGAGTTGAAGAAGAAGATCAATTTCATAGTGATTAGCATAATAACTCTAGCCCTATTGTCATATTGAAATTTTTGTTGACTATAATATACCAAAAATATGGAATCTAAAGCCTTGGTTCCAAAAAATATGAAGTACAATTTTGAGAAGGTGCTTAAGTCAACACAAATTTTCTAGAATGAGAATGTTTTACCACAGAACCCATAATTTTATTTTTAAATTGTGATGAATATTTCTAAATTAAGTGAAATCAAGATGCTTCTTTAAAACATCTCTTTTTCATTTGTTGTTGTGAAATTACAATATTATTTAACTTTACTTTTACTATTTTACATCTACCTTTCCATATTTTAGATTTTTTTATTTTTTATTTGTTATACTACAGTCAAATTTATATGACTGTGCACAAGTATGGACATTTATAGAACTATCGAATCTGGGGGATGAGATTTTTAATTTTTCTTTTTCTTTTTTACATCCTTAAAATCAATTGAAACTCCCAGTTTTTTAGGGTTTGAAACTTATTTTTTAATCTACCCAACCCAATGGAATACAACTTCCCGTTTAAATCATATACATTGGATTTTTTATTTTATATTTAACTTAACAAAAAACAACTTGATTTAGAATTATGAAAATAAAATAAAAGATGAGGATAAATATGAAAACACTAATTATTTTTATACGAGAAATCTAGTTTGTATTAAGTGAATATGCAAATTATTTGTAGCACTCAATCTTCCATTTATGGCCACAATTGAAGCTCTGCCTCGTAGAAAAAATCATTGGCCCTGACCATAAGAGACATAAATATAGATCATCACACCTAATTTGATAAGATGCTTTGGCCAAAACCTACAAATATAGTCCTTAAAAAATCATCATCATAAAAAAATAGAGCTGATTATTTTTTTTCAAAGGAGAGTTTATGCTTTTGTTAAAGAAGGGTGGCCACACTTTTATAACATTGACTTAAAAAATTTAGGGAAATTTCATTTCAAGTGGAAATATGTATATGGTGAGAGTTTTTAAAAATAATTTAACTTCTAAATTTAATAATAGTCTTAAAAAATACAGAAATTAATTGAATATTTTATGTTTTATGGAATCATATTTTATATATAATTCTATATTTTTGTCTACAATACTTCTAGAGAAAAATATTATAATTCATTTCTATGAGACCATTGTTTTACAGGGTGGTCCTATGAAAAGAACAATTACAACTATTTTTGTGTTACAAATGATTCCATACAAATGTAAATTTCATGAGATAATAAAAAATAGAATCTTTATTTTAAAAATAAACATAACTATTATTTAAGAGAAAATAAGTAACAATAAAGACAAGAATTTTCAATACCTAAATAGAATATTTAAATACTATAAATATATTTAATTATTCTATAAAAAATCTATCATTCTTTTTTATATTCAAATTTTCCAAAATTTTTTAATAAATATACTAATCATATTTTAAAACCTATCATACTAAATTGGTTTTATTTGCTCTTAAATAATTTCAACAACATCCATTATAATTTTTTCTACAATGAAATGGCATGAGACCTTGGTCTTAATCTTTGGTTTTTTTGGGCAAGCATAAACTACACAAAAGTATATATCAAAAATCGAAGAGTAGGATATAAATTACGGTATATGGAATGAGACCAAGGTCTTAGTCTTTATTTTGTTTTAATGAAATTAAAGGTTTTGAAAATCTTTTCTTTCATGGAAGTTCAAGTAAAACTAGACGTCACTAGCCAATATTACAATCAAAATTTAAACTAATTTAAACGTGTCATGTTGCAAAGCATTAGATGGTACTAAATAAGACCAACTATGTATTTCTATTTCTCTTTCCTAAACTAATGTTGAGCTTACACAGGTAACTGACAAAACCTTCCAAATTTGCAGTTGAAGATCCTTTAAGTTGGATAGCATTTCTTTCCATCTCCTTCAATTTCTCTACACTTTTTCTCATCTCTTTTCCTTTGTCTTCAGTTAACACTAGTATTACAACCTCCACTCTTTATTCATTTAGAATCCTACTTGTGTCACAAGAGAGCTAAATTCTAATGCCCAACCCCACCAATAGTCTTATATTGAAAAATAGATCTTCAAATATCGACCATCCTATTACCTAAATTCCTAGTGTTGTGCTTTCAGGCATAGAGTTCCATCTATAGTGGCTCATGAAGGCACCCCCAGAGAGGTGGGAAAGAATAAGAAGTTGTGGTGCCCAACACCATATGACCATGCCTTTGTTCTTTATCTACTCTAGAAATCCCTTGGGAAGATATGTGGTTGAGTGATCTAAGTCTAAAGTGGTGGATTTGATAGTTGGGGGCAGTCTTATAGCCCAAAAAAATGATTGGGTGCTAGATTCCAAACCCTCATAAATTTTGGAGTGATTCCTATAATGTACATAAATTCCTAATGGAGATTCCTAAATTGGACATAGCTAGGAAACTTTTGAAAGGGTGGTCAAGTGAAAAACTAGAGACTACTCTAAACATATTTTTGAAGTTGGGATAGAAAAACGAAAATGGAATGACTTTGATGAACTACTTTTGTCAATCAACCAAAAAATTATGCTAACATAAATCCTTTCCAAGAGGAAAGTCTTTATCATCAATTTCAAGGACTCTATTCAGTGTATGTGCACAAAGAAAGGGTTATATTCAATCATCTTTGGTTATAAAATGGTGGATCAGGTGAAACCATCATGTACCTAGGAAAAAAATATGTTATAATAGCACTAACTTGTTAAAGGTTGGAGCTTTTGCTTATCTAGCTGCATAAGATAAAATGTTAACAGGGGAGCATCTTCATAGAATTGTAGTGGCAAGACCATTAATATATGTTTTAATCTCCACTAGTGAACAAGATGTTGATCACTTATTCTTTACCTACTCCTTTTCAAAAATGGTATGAAACTGATTCTGTGGAAAATTGGGATGAAATTAGGTTAGGCCTGAATCCTTATTATAAGCCTTTGTTTATTAGCCCAGAGGTCATCCAAAGAAACCTTTGTATGATTATGGTAGGCTAACCTAGCTATTATAATTTGGAATATATTGAAGGAACGTAACAAGAGAATTTTTGAAGATAAAGGAAATCCTATTGAGATGGTTCTAGACCAAATTTAACATGCAATGTATGAATTAGGGTATGCCAATGCTAAGGAATAAAATGGAACCCTCTCTACATATGATTCATAGATTGTTTCATAATATTATTGGTTGAAGGTTCCCCTCATTAAAGGGTCAATGATAATTTTAAGACATAGAGACATGAAATGAAAATTTACTTGTTGCTTCCCCCTAGTTTCTTCAAAATTAATTTTGATAAATTAGACATGGGAAACCCAAGGGCATCTAGTGAAAGATGTGTTATTTGGAATTATGCAGGTTCACTCATCTAAAATGCCACAAATAAATTGGTGGATGGTAAAAATAATGAGGTAGTGGTATAAGCCCTTATCTTGGGTTTGGAGTTATTGATTCATTATGGGATTGAGAAATTTATTATTGAAGGTAACTCCAAGGTGATTATCCAAGCCTTAAGGAATAAAAAAATTTGGCTCTTGGAACATTAACAACATTCCAAATTGTGGTGGGGGTCTACTAGATAAATTCAATCTCTAGAAAGTGTCACATTGCTATCATGAATTGAACTCTATGGTAGATAGATAATCTAACAAAGAAGTGGATCAACATGATGAATTAATAGTGGATAATGATTAGAGCAATTGGGGATTTTGAAAGGATGGTGTATTGATGGAAGAACTTGGTAAGGAACTTCCTTCCATGATGGGACTATAGCCCATCATTAGATGCACATTATCTTTCAAATCCTTACATCACATATACAACATCCTATCACCATATTTTTATTTGATGGGGCATCAACGAATGGTGCATTCATTTCATGTTCCCTCTCTCTACCTCATATGCATTTCTATATTTCTAAGCCAACTCAACTTTTGTATTTTAGTACCCATGAATCCTATGTTCCAGATGATAATAAGTGAACCTCTGTTATATGTTGAGGTTGTTATAAATTAAATGGCATTTAATGGGTAAGTTATAGACTCACATCTCAAGCAAATTTTCATTGTCTAGTCTAAAAGTGTTATGTAGGCTATCAGATAAGTAATTGGTTAGGTGATCCTTGATACTAGTTGTAGGATACAGGGAAATTCACTTGTGACATCAAATTTTATTATAAACTTCCTCCTTTTTTGAAATATAATTAATAAACTATGGTGATAGTCTATAGAATTGTACGCCATAGTTTTAGGGTTGGTTTGGAGGAGGCATTGGAAGGTTTTGTTTGTCATGGCCAGTAGCCACCTCCTTTTCTCCACTCATAATGAGTTAGGGTTGATACCTCTACAAAAATTTCATGAGTTAGAGGCAAAAATATTTGTATCGATAAAGCATTTATAATTTGTGTAAAACTATCTAAAGAATCTTGGCCTGGAGGGATGTTTAATTTTAGAATTAAACTAGATAAACTACATGTTCCTATGGCCTTGGTGTTGGCATCCCTCAACTAGAGAAATTATCCTTGGGTGGAAATCATAGTAAGATCCCTTATGAAGCTTTTTAGGGGCCCACATTAGTATTGTCTACCTCCAAGTGTAGATGTGGGTCACTTGTCACCCCACAGGGTGGTTACAACACATATAAAGGCTTGTTTGGTTGGCCTAAAATCATTTATAATATTGGGGGGACATTTTTAAAAAAAAGGTTGGTAGAAAAAGGCTCCACATATGAAAGATGACCAATCCTTAGGCAAGGGGTTCTAGGGATACACATAGTGGTGATGCTGGTAGAAAGGAGCAAAACATTAGAGGATGTGGCATTGATGAGGCATTATTTGCTTCATGGTTGTTAAAGGTTCCATCTATACTGGTGCCGGTAACATGGTAGAGATCATAGTTGGTACTTAATTAGAATTTTTATTTCCCTTGGATGTTTCTTATTAGTCTTTTTTCATTGCTACCCTTTGGGGTATTTTGGTTTTTTGTTATTTTTTTGCCTTGCATGGCCTTTCTTTTTGGTAGTGTTTCTTTCTCATCAGGTGTCAAGTATTATTTGTCATGAAATTTATCCCCAAATTTTTATAACTTTATCTATTTTGGTTAATAAAAGGGAGAGTGACACACTAACCCTCAAATCATTTTAAAAAAAAGATAGTATATATTTTTAAAATATTTTAAGTTTGGAATGTTGATGTTGTTGTTGTTGTTGTTGTTGTTGTTGTTGTTGTTGTTGTTGTTGTTGTTATTAATATATTAAAAAATGTCCATGTCATATTTTTAAAGGGGGTTGTTTTTTTATTTCACGACACCTTCAAGTGGGTATATTTAAGAGTCTTGATGTAGGAAAACTTTATTTTAAGGGACATTTTTAGCTACGTCATATATCTAGCGACATTTTTCAAATTGCATTTGTTCAAATGTAATCTAACTTATCTACTCTTGTTGTTGAAGACCAAAGGGTAGGGCCTGGTCTAACAACAGATCAGATTTCCCATTAATAAACTTTATTTTGTATTTTTTTCTCTCTCTCTCAATCTTTTGCAAACCATATCTTCTGCATATGAACTCCATTTTCTTGGCCCTTTTTTAAAAATGCATGTTTTTCCACATTCTACATAATCATGCAGTTCTTTGGTTCTGATAATATATCATTTCTTCTCACTTTGTTTATGTTACCTAACATAGCCTCATTTTTGGGACTCTATTAAATAAAATTTATGTTGTTGAAGACCAAAGGGTAGGGCCTAGTCTAACAAGAGATCAGATTTCCCAATAATAAAATTTATTTTGTATTTTTTTTCTCTCTCTCTCAATCTTTTGCAAACCATATCTTCTGCATACGAACTCCATTTTCTTGGCCCTTTTTTAAAAATGCATGTTTTTCCACATTCTACATAATCATGTAGTCTTTTGGTTCTTATAATGTATCATTTCTTCTCAATTTGTTTATGTTACCTAACATAGCCTCATTGTTGGGACTCTATTAAGTAAAATTTTCTTTTCTTTTCACATGTCATTTTATGCGAGTACAACTCCTACATTTTTGAACATATTAGTCAAATAGTATATTTGGACCATTCATGTAGACAATCCCTCGATTTCTTATATTATTGTACACCTCAACATGATGATCATTTATTATGGTGAGTGACTTATAGCATCCCCTGACGTCTATCAATTTATATACATTCAAAGTAGTAAATTTTACATCACTCATGCAAGACATTTAACTTATGAGTTTCTTAACCATATTGAGCAATCAATGGTTAGTTTAATCTATAATTTTTTTTCTTGTGTCATTATTTTTGAGACATTTGAGGCCACTTTATACATGTCTAATTGCATTTTCTAGGAGAGATTTTATTTCTTCTCTAAAAATTGGCACTTTTATGTGCATGTGAGGTTTTCTTTGTTTTAGTGCAATAATCATGAGATATTTTTCATTGGTATGTGGTTACCTTATGAAACATATTATTTTTTAGAGACCATATGAGGACTGTCATACATCTCATCTTTTTTTGACATTCATTGGTTTAATATTTTATGTTCATTGACATATTCTCTGATAATATGATCATCGTTATGTTATGAGATCACATCTATTATCAATGTTTTAGTGTTTTCATAGTGTATTCATACCACTCATGTATATATTATGAGTTTTTTAATAGGTGTTGACTCTCATATTTTGCACAGTATTGTTTGAATGTAGATTAGCCCACTTTATAGTTTCATGACACCTACCATTTTTGAATCACTTGGAGAAATTTCTTTGGTGACACTAGCTAGGTGTCCTCACCATAAAATTTTAGAAACACTTCAAAATAAGTTGGTTGATTTTTGCATCACTTTGGCCTTGTTTGTGTTCTCTCCTCCTAGTTTCACTTTTTTCTTATTTGTCACCTACTTCAGTTCTTCCTCATCACCTCATAAGAGATATCCATTGTTATCATCATGTTCCACTCAATTCAATATTATGGAGGATGGATATATGATTCTTCCTTATGTTCTTTCTGCCCACTTTTTAAATATCAGTATTTCCTCTTAGTGAGCCTCATATAGAGAACTAATACCTAGTGTGATGTGATAGTTACAATGGATTGACACCTATGTATTTTTGTAATATAGATTGACATCCATAGAAAGACTACCCATCACATTGTATTTTTTCAATGTGTGTGTGTGTGTGTGTGTGTGTTTGTGTGTGTGTGTGTGTGTGTGTGTGTGTGTGTGTGTGTGTGTGTGTGTGTGTGTGTGTGTGTGTGTGTGTGTGTGTGTGTGTGTGTGTGTGTGTGTGTGTGTGTGTGTGTGTGTGTGTGTGTGTGTGTGTGTGTGTGTGTGTGTGTGTGTGTGTGTACCTTATTAGACCTAATTGTTGGGAACCTTTTTAAAAACATATAAACCTCATAGTTTTAACTTTATACCTCTTTAAGTTTTACTTAAAGAGGGGTGTCGGTGTAGTATTTCATATGCACCTTAATTAAATTAACTTATATTTGTTATTAAACCTTATAATTAGTTTAGAATATTTTATTTAAGGTTAGAACTAGCTACAAATGTGCAATTATTTCCATCCAACATTGGCCATGATTATAGGCCAAAAATATATGCATATTCTTATGGCAAAGAAGATAAGAGAAACAAGTGTTAATCTTGTTATATATTCTCTTATCCTCCTTTGTATTTTACATTATGACATTGAATGAATAACTCATTAAATATAGTTATTCATTTAATTCTCCTCTTCTCAACTCTCTTTTCATTGAGTAGGACATTATTAGTCTTTATGATTTTTAAGACTTGTTGCTACCATGTCAGTTGTCTTCCTTAGCGTTGTTAGATTGGCCATAATGTTTGTATGTCCCATTTTATTTTAAATGGCCATTTGTACATATGTTTTTATTAATTAATAGAAATATAAAAGACATTAATAGAAATGTGAAGTCCACTTGTATGTAATTTTATATTTATCAAAAGGAACTATGAAAGCCATTTCCAAGTTAGAAACAACTAAAATAGCAGTTAACAAGTCAAATAAGATTTCAATTACATTGTGAATAGTATATCTTTTGGATGAAATCAAATTAGGATAAAACATGGCTATGTCCAAACTATTAAAAATGATTACTTCCATATATATCAAAACTACATACATTATACTTAAGATCAAATTGTAACTAGAATAATTAAAAAAACCAAACTAATATAGATCTTACCAGGTGCTTAGATACTTTAGACATTAGCATTTTATTTTATTTCTTATTTAGCCTTGGAGATTTGTAAACCTTTTCTCATCATAGTTAAAATTACTCATTTAGAGAAGATTTGTTTCATTTTCATATTGACAACTTGTGATTTTATAATATACATTACTCAATTACATTTGGGGAACACCATTGTGTTAATTTAAAAGCAACATAGAAAAATGAAAATACTAATAGTGATTTATTGAAATTTTACTATAACTAATTACCATTTATAAGACTAGATTACTACATGTTGTGCCACACTAGTGCATCCATGATCTATGATAAAAAAAACCATTCTTAAACTTACCAATGATAAGGGCCAAACATTGTATATAAAAATATCTTAAGAGACAAGCCCATTATTTTGAAATCCCCCTAGTGGCCTTGATGGATCAAATAAACTGCTTAAATTTAATCAATGGTTTTTCAATGGTAAAATATGTCCATAATGAAGAATTGTCTATGTGATAATCATTCTAGGGGTAAAGCATACATTGTTTCTTCAGTATTATTTTTATGCATTTATTAAAGATAAATAGATATTTGTATCTAATATGAACGTGCATACATTCATGCCATTGCTACAAACAAATTTCTATTATGTTAGATAAAATGTGCTATTATGTTAGATGAATTTTATTTTTGATAAATGTATACAAAAGTAACATCAAACCCCTTTTTAGGGGGTATAAATACTGGTAATTTAATGGAGTTAAACATCTACAACACTTGGAATATTTTTCCTACATTTTTCATCCTTTTTTTTTTCATTTCATGATAATTCATGTTTTCTTTCCTTAACATACAAGTTGCATAGATTATATAAGATAACACAAGCATGCATGTCCAGAAATGTGTCTACCTTGAGATGACCAAAAATATTTCCCTGCCTGCTTAAATTATTTTACATGGTTTTGGTTTATTTGCCATTTTTCTTTGATGCTCCTTTATTTTCCTTACCCACGTTTCATTTGTTTAAATACAAATTTTCTCTGTAAATTAGTGTGTCAATCTTCAAGCAAAAATATTTTTGAAGCAGACTTTGTGCCATTTATAATGTTTTAATATTACATCCATGAGCAGGCACACTTGTTAAAGAGATCAATGTTTATTGACTGATTGTAGCCTTTTATTTTCTCCTACATACATCTTGGTTTTTAGTTGTCTCTTATTTCTTTCTTACTATGGTCATTAACCATTCTGTTTTATATTTATAATTTTAATGTAGCCATCAAATAAAAAGTTGAACATGTGAAGGCAAGAATAATTTCAACAACTTGATATTATTAGTCTAAGATCATGTTGGTGATATGCTTGGGAATTTTTTTGCATCCTACCTATTAAACTCTTAGAGCAATATATATGTCAATGTTAAAAAGTTTAGGTAATTCCCATCTTATACATAGAGTTTTTAGAAGTGAAAAGAGCAAAATATTTTGAAAAATTGGAGTGTTCTACCTCAAGAAATTATTCTCTCAATATAAAAATGGGTGGATTTATTATGAATTAAAGATATTACATCCAATACATAAAGAATAATATACCTTTATAAAATTTAAAATTCACCATACCTGGTAAAGTTTGACAAATCTAATAACTATATACACATTTTTATAAGACAACTTGGAACAATATTCCCAAAAAATTGATAATTGGAAAAAATATGATACCTAACATGGAGGATTCTTATTTTATATGCATAATATTTCATCTTGTTTACTCCATAACATTTTGATTGCCCAATCTAATAACCGTATGTATAATCCCTTACTAATTATATCATTTTTATAAATTAGATCATAGGGTATATTGGAAATATGATTGTCATTGACATCAAAAGGGGCATTATGAGCATGTTATTGATGTTCAGTATTATATATGGTGATAAGAGGATATGAAAAAGATCCTATCAGAGGTAAATATTGATTTGAATGCTTGTGTGTATGATTATAATTCATTCGATTCTTCACATTGATCATCTAGACCTTTTGTGTCTATGATAGAAAATATGAGAAGGAATTTTATTGGCATCACCATTGCCACATGTGAATGTGTATGGGAGAGTTGCTCACATGGTTGTGATCATATTAGTCCCTAGTATTTATGAGCTAGATTTGAAATCATGAGATGAAGCATAGTTAAAGATATGGGGATGAAAAGTTGGCCACTTGGATAGAATTCACTAAGTTTCTATACATAGCCAAATTTATAAAAAAGGCTAAATGGAACCAAGTAAGCATATCAATGAGGTCAGTATTTGCACAAATGGAGGTGTTCGGATAAAATGATCACATGGGTATCTTCATTTTTATGCCTAGTTTATATGCACTAAATCTTATTTTATGCAATGTAGTACGACAAAAGATATGCTTGAGTAAATTAGGGCTCTAAGGCATTTTGACAATGTTTTCCAACACTTGGTCAAATTTGTAGGTTGCAAGAAAACACTGAGAAGCTATTTTTATGATATCATATCTTGTATATATGAAGGCTTTAGGAAAAATTATATATATGGATGGAATCCCCTATGTAAGAGGATCATATACACTAATTTAAAATTCATGCAACTTAGTGCAACAAGAGTTATGAAGGAACAATATTGGCCTTCCAAGCAAGTTCTAGGCTTAGCTATCTTTATAATAGAATAATCTGAGTGAGTAGATTAATGGTATTATATCTCACATGTGTGAAGGATTCATAAATAATTAAGCATATGGGTTTGTTCACTTTTATGCCTACTTTATATCATCCAAATTTTAGACTAGGTGGTTAAGTGAAGAAGAAGATATGAAGGTGCAAAGGGAGCCTTCCAAGAAAAATTGAGACGGTCCCCATACTTAGAAAAATCTATATAAGGTAATGTTTGAGTTAGTTTTAATATCAATGGTTCATGTTTAATTAGACATTGAATATCCATTGGAACATGACACAATAAGTGTCACATTCACAGGGCTTATCAGATAAGGACTCAATGAGTGTAATCTTGTTAGAGTTAATGATCGGCCTTATCATAAGATCTGATGGTACATAGGTGATCATGCAAAATAAATCCAATAGAGTGAATGGACTCAAATGTTATAAAGTGATTGATGTTTATTGACATAATAGTAAGTTAAAGGCCAAAAAAGTTTGAGAAGATCAATTACGTGAAAGTGATCTAAACATGTAAGAATCAGTGAGATGAGCTCAAAGTGTTGAAGTTTAATGACCATGTCAAGGTAAAGGTTGTGCATCTTTAGAGATCAAATGGCACATAGAATATAGGATCTAGATATCGATGGACACGTTTTAAAGAGTGGAACATTAAAGTTAAGTAGTGTATACAGATCTAATGGAGTGAGAGAGCTTGAAGATGGTGCAAAAAAAGAGATCAAAGGCTAGTATTTAAAGTGTTTAAATTCCAATGATCAAGTAGAGAAACATGCAGGAACATGTGAGTAAGCCATGAATCTTGACATAGATAATGAAATTAATCGATCCAAATGATCAAATCTACATTAAAGAGCCTAACATTAAAACTTGAGTCTAATATATGTTATAGATAGTAAAGAGACCTAAAATTATGGCATGATGGATGGAATTGAGATGTAAGAAACTTACAGTTCAATTCATAATGTACTAAAGTCTAAAATTGGCATGATTTGTTACAGTTTGAGTGTGAACATAAAGAATAAGTAAACCCTAGATCCATTGCTTATATATATGACATGTAGGACACAAGTAGATGTAGATAGATCAATTCAATATTTTTCTAATAGAAAATATAGTGACACAGAGGTTGCATAGAGAGAGATGAAGTGTGGCAAATAGATACATATACAAACATAGAGAGAGAGCATAGAGAGGAAGAAAGACACACAGAGATAATGTGTAGAGAATGAGCATTTATAGATTACACTTGTAATAGAGAGAATAGAGTAGGATTAATTTATGAATTTATTAATTATACGAGATTTATAGCTCCATAGATCTAATTAGTTGGTACCATCAGACAAGCTGAGTTGGTGTTCAATTAGGGGATTGGTGTCTCTTTAGGGTTAGTACCCTTAAATAATATAACTAGTGAAGTTAAGTTGAGTTGGTGCTCAGTTAGGGAGTTGGCACTTCCTTAGAGTTGGTGCTTTTAAACTAGGGGATTGATATATCCTTAGGTTTGGTGCCCTTAAATGTGTAACTAGTGAGGTTTTAACAATGAGGATTTGAACTGTGAAGCTGGATTAGAAAAGTAGATTCTAACATCTATTCTCATCATGGTTTTTCCCTTTGGGTTTTCCACATATAAATCTGGTGTCATGTGTATTTTAGTTTGTGTGATCTCTGCATATTTGATTTGACCCACATATATCTTTTAATTTACATTAAAAGTATTTAAAGAACTAGTTTTAATTTATATATTGATTCACCCCCCTCTCAGTATCTAGTTATGTTCCAACAACTGGTATCAAAGCCTAGGTTTCTTTTAAATAAGCTTAATCAGTGGTAGATCTTGGAATAGTGAACATAATAGCTATTCAAGAATGATCTTCATCAAACAAAGCACCTCTCTTTGATGGATCTAACTATGCATTTTGGAGCACAAGAATGGAATCATACTTATCCTCATTAGGGTTTTATGTATGGATGTCTATAATAAATAGATATACATTGCCTGCTATAAATCCTACTGATGAAGCTTCAAAGAAGGCATATGAGTTCGATGCCAAGCCAAAAAATGTTATTCTCTATGGATTGTCCAAATCAAAGTTTGTCAAAGTAACGTAGTGTCAAAATGCTCAAGATATCTAGAATAAGTTGAAGAGCATCTATGAAGGTGATGATAATTAAAGTAGGCCAAGATAAAAATATAGAGAGAAATGTTTGAGATTATTAAAATGACTAAAGAAGAGAAGATTGTAGACTACCTTCTCAAGGTAGATGAAATAGTTAATACAATCAAAGGCCTTGGAGAAGAAATGAAAGAATCAATCATTGTCAAAAATTCTCTAAGATCTTTGCCATCAATTTATGATTCTAAAATATCTGTAATCGAGGAAGCAAGAGATCTAGAGAAGATCGCTATAGTTGTGTTGCATGGAACCTTCACTACTTATGAGATGAGAATGGGAGAAGAAGATACTCCTAAGAGATAAGTTGCATTCAAAACATCTAGCAAAGAAAAATTAAAATCATCTACATCTATATCTAAGAATACTTATGAAGAAGAACCCAACTTTGTTAAAAATTTGAAAAGAGGATCTAAAATTAACAAAAGTAAGTTACCTTTTAAATGTTTTAATTATGGAAAAGTAGGACATTTGGATACTAAATGCCCTTATGAGAAAAATGATAACTTTTAGAAAGAACATGATGGAAAAATAATGAATCCCTACTATTCTAAAAGGAGTAACATTTTTAAAAACAAGAAAAATTTGTATATAAGAGAAGATAGTGACTCATTGGAGATAGTGATAGCTCAAATGATGACCATGATTGTGACTTTGTGGCTGAGGGAAATTAATCCATGTTCATGAAATTAGGGTCAAATTCTATATATATAGATCAAGAGGAAGTTGAAGACTCTAATGAAGAAGAGGAAGGATGATCCAAGAAATAATTCCGGCGATAATCCAAGGGATAGTTCCACCCCAATTGATAACAGAACTTTTGGGAGCGATAACCTTTTCACCGTAGCTCCAATTGACTTGTCATTTAAACCGTTGGAAATATAATAATGAGGATAACATGGTGAGATGACATGGAGATTTTATTGATGGATTTGACCCCTAAAAACCCAATAGAAGTGCCCCAAATTTCAATTTTAGTAGTGCAGTTTAAAAAATAGTAATTCCTCAAATTTTGTATTGTTTTAAATCATGGAAGTCAAACCACTTGATCTCCCTTGAGATTGGTGAACTTTCACATCCTCCCCATACTTTCCAAATGTGTATAAATGGAGATGTAACCTAAAATAGAAATCAGACATCTCTTCCTAGAGATAAGCATATAGTTGTATTATGATCTTGAGTAATAAAACATCTCTTCTTAGAGAATTCATTATGACTATGTTATTTTTGAGTTCTTGAAATAATTGTCAACCAAAAATTCTAAGTTTTGGATCAGTGGTATCAGATCATTTTGTATTGAGAGTGTATGATTCTTGAGGATGAGGTCAGGCTACAAGAAGTTTGGGTAGAAAACAATAAAGCTTCCAAACTATCCACCTATTCACTCTAAATGACTTCAAATAGTGGATGACATTGAGATATCCAATTCTTTCAATTAAATGGTGAATGAAGCCCTCTAATGGAAACAACCGCAAATTTTGTAACAATTTTCCCAAATTCTCCAATAACTTCTAATAGGAAATTCTAGCTCCTCATCTGCACTTCCTGGCTCGTCATCCATGGAACATCCTTTCAGTGCCCCAACACCATTCAAGGTTTAGGTAAATTTTGATATTCCTACATTTATAGGCAAAATCAATGCTGATGTAGTAGAAAATTGGTTGGATAAATTGTCTTCCTACTTCTTTGTAAATAAGTTCACCGATGGAGAAAATATCACTTTTGCTCTTTTGAAATCATCATTGCCTATGAAAAATTAGTGGGAAGTGTACAAAAAGAGGTTTAGTATAGATGGCATTGGCCTTGAGGTGGAACCTAGCTAGGATTATTTCATGGAAGTAGTAAAGGAAGAATACTATCCCATTGGAGCATATGCTGATATGTACATACAGTGGTAATAACTTCACCAAGGTAAGGACCAATCTGCTCAAGATTACACAGACATTTTTCATTCTTTGTCTGCAATATTGGGCATCCAATAAAGTGAGAAACATAAGACTCTCAAATATCATGGTGGACTACAATGGTACATATAGGGGGGAATGGAACTCTTTAATTTGGAAACCCTTGGTTAGGCATACAAGTTCACATTGAAGATTGAGTATAAGCATGGCAGAAAGAATAAGAAGAGTCAAATCTCAAAATGGAAAAGTGACAAGGAAGGTCAAACACTATGCCAAAATTGGAAGCAAAATAAGTTTCAAGATAAGAAACCCTAGAATGGGAAGGTTAGAAAATGGTTTGATTACCACAAAACTAGAACTCACTCTAAAGAAGAATGTTGAGCCATCAAGTCACTACTTTATGAGTCACAACACTTGACATCTACTACTTTGTCCCATACACAACCTATAGTTGAAGAGGATAAAGAAGAGATTGTATATGTTGAGCCTGACACCATTGTTGCTTCATTATATACCCATGAGGAAAGACCAAATGACAAGGAAAGATTATTCCACTCCAAATTATGGGTAAAAGGTAAGCTTTTGCATTTCATTCTTAATAGTGGGAGTCAAAAGAATTTAATCTCTACTAAAGTTGTGAAAAGTTTAAATATATCCATGAAGCCTCACCCAAAGCTATATAGTATTGGATGGTTGAGCCCAAGGAGAGACCTCTGTGTCACCTATCAGTGTCTTCTTTTATATGCAATAAAACCTTTCCAAGATGAAGTCTTGTGTGATGTGGTCAATCTATATGTTTGTGATGTACTCCTTGGTCAATCATTCATGTATGATCGACATGGCATCTATGAATCATGAACCAGAAGAATCACCCTCACTCTTGGAACATGGAGCTACAGGGTACCATAGGTACCACCTCCCACATCTATCTCCCTGATTAGTGCCAAGAAATGTAAGAGATTGGTGGAAAAGATAAATTAATTCATTCTCATGGTGGTTAAACCACATAAATCTAAGAAGTTTGATGTTGTAGTTATAACTACACAATCAAAACAACAATAGAAGCAGATGGGATAAATCACATGAGAATATGATGACTTATTCAAGTCACCCACAGGGGTTCCACTACATTACCAGGTAAAACATTCTATCAATTTGATCCTAGGGTCACCTTTGCCTAATAATCCTATGTATCATACATTAGTTTTGGATAATGATGAGATAAAAAGACATATTCAAGAATTGATCCAAAAGGGTCACATCAGGTCAAGCTCTTCACCTTGTGGTAGCCCAATTGTCTTAGCACCAAATAAAGATGGAACATGGAAAATTTGCATTGACTATATAGCCCTAAATAAAATCACTGTGAATAATCGCTACCCTCTCCCTAGGATTGATGACCTACTGGACCAACTCTATGGTGAAAATTTCTTCACCAAAATTGATCTCAAATCTGGCTATCACCAAATTCCCATCAATCCCACCAATGTCTAGAAGAATTTATTCAAATCTAAGGAGGGGGTATTTGAATGTTTGGTTATGCCTTTTGGCTTAACTAATGCATCTGCAACCTTCATGAGGATGATGGATGACATCTTGTAACCCTTCACCAACTCATTCATGGTTGTCTACCTAGATGACATACTCATCTATAGTAGAACATGGGAGGAACATTTGTAACATGTTTGTAAAGTGCTTCAAACTCTTTGAGAGCATAAGTTATATGCAAATATTGAAAAATGCACATTCAAGATGACAAAAATTTAGTACCTTGAGTACATTGTGAATGAGAAAGGGGTCCATGTTGATCTATAAAATATTTGGGTTATCCAAGAATGGCCTACACCAAGGACCCTCATAGAAATTCACAGTTTCTTGGGTCTTGCAAATTTCTATCACAAGTTTGTTCTTAGATTTTCACATGTAACTTGGTCACTAACCCAAGTGACTAAAGGAGGAGCTAAATCTACTTTTAAGTGGGGTGAAATACAATAAAGGGAATTTGAGAAATTAAATAATAAACTTTGCTCAACCCCTATTCTTACCTTGCCAGATTTGCAACAACCTTTTGAATTGATGATAGATGCATCTAAATATGCCATTAGATCTATCATCATGCAACATGGCCATAATAATGCATATCACAGTGAAACTTTCACTAATACAGTCAAGAAATATTTGACATATGATAAGGAGCTCTATGCCATTATGCAAGCCTACAAACAATAGAAACACTACATCTTGGGGAAAGAGACGGTCATCTACACTAACCAAAGACCATTGGAATTTATCTAGACATAGAGCAAACTATGAAATGAGTAGTACCAAAAGTGGGCAACATATATTCATCAATTTCATCTGATAATCAAACATAAAAAGTGGATCTCAAATATAGCTATAGATTGTCTGAACTGTACACCAATTATTGCACTCACAATAGTTCTTAACCTGTGTGGACATGAGACCACCTCTTGGGGTGCTCTATATGAAGCAGATCTTACCTTTGCTAATACATATCAGGTGCTTCAAAAAGGTAAACATTATTCTTATTTATATTTACAATATAATGTATTCTATCATATAGGGCACATATGTGTTTTATCTATAGAGCAACAGAAGGTGATATGAGAAGCACATTTCAGTAGGATAGTTGGACACTATGGTGTAGAAATGACATTGGTAGTTCTTTAAAAACACTTTTACTAGCCCCATATGTGAAAATATTTGGAAAGGTGTCTCAAATCTTGCACCCCATGTGTAATATCCAAGCCAACAAATAAGAAGCAAGGATTGTACATGCCATTTCTAGAACTAATCAGGCCTTGGGAATATGTCTCAATGGATTTTTTCTCAGGTTTTGCCACTTCAAAATATGGAAAGGATTGTATTTTTGTTGTAATTGATCATTTTTCAAAAATGGCTATCATGATTGCTTGTAAAAAAAATATATCTACTTAAGAAATTGCTCGACTATATTTTAGTCATGTATGGCTCCATTTTGGTCTCCCCAAATCCATTATCTCAAATTGAGATAGCAGGTTCCTAAGTATCTTCTGTTCCACTCTATGGAAGATGATGGATACCAAGATGATGAAGTCCACAACCTTCCATCCACAAACTAATGATCAGATAGAGGTGGTGAATTGCTTGATTATTCGCATGATTCAAATGTATCACTCCAAATATCCACACACATGGGATGAGGGGCTTCTTTTCATACAACACAAATACAATCAGGCCTTGCATAGCTCAACCAAACACAATACATTCCAAGTATGCTTCGGGTTCCAACCCATGGTACCAATTGATATAGCCATTCCATTTTCCACCATGGAATACACACCTCATGGAAGATCTGAGGCAACAAAAGAAATAAATTTCATTAAATAAATGCAACACATCTAGTAGCAAGTTCATGACATCTTGGAGAAGATGAATTAGAAGTATAAGCAACACCATGAAAAACATATGATTGCACACCATTTTACTGTGGGTGACAAGGTTTGGTTACAGATTTAGAAGGAATGACTTGTAGGCCCACCAAAAAAAACTCCTTTGTGATATGGTCCCTACACCATCACCAAAAAAATAGGAGAAAATGCTTTTGAGTTGAACCTACTAGCCTACCTTGGTCTGTATCTAATATTCAATGTGGAGCTCCTCAAACCATATCATCCACTTCTAATGGACACTTCAGTCATATTAAAACAAATAGACATTAAAGATCTTGATCCACAAATTTTCGCTTAAATGGAAGAGGATTAAATTGTGGACACTTAGATGAAGACAACAAGAGGATGCTCTATTCTGCTTTATCGGGTGGTCAAAAGGGGCCAACTTAGCCACCAAGGTGAGTGGCTCATAGAGAATCAAATCAAGACACAACCACCATACCTAATGAGTAAAATTGATGTAATTGGGACCATTACTTCTCAAGGAGGGAGGAATGATCTGGGCAACAATTTAGGTGACAATTCGGGTGACAGTTCTACCCTAATTGATGATGAAACTTTTAGGAGCCATAACTTTTACACTGTAGCTCCAATTGACTCACCGTTTGAACTATTGGAAAGATAATAATGAGGAGAACATGGTGAGATAGCATGGATATTTTATAAATGGATTTTAACCCATAAAAACCCAATGGAAGTTCCCCAAATTTCAATTTTAGTAGTGCAATCTAAAAATAGTAAGTTTCTCAAAATAGTAATTCCTCAAATTTTGTATCATTTTAAATCTTGAAAGTCAAACCACTTGATATCCCTCAATATTTTTGACCTCACACATCCTCCCCCTACTTTCAAAATGTCTATAGATTAATATGTAACCTGAAATGTAAATGAGACATTTTTTCCTAGAGATAAGCATATAGTTGTATTGCGATCTTGAGTAATAAAACATCTCTTCTTAGAGAATTCATTGTTACTATGTTATTTTTGTGTTCTTGAAATATTTTTCAACCAAAAATTCTAAGTTTTGGATCAAAGGGGAAGTGGACCTTGAGTGTGAACTCATCTGTGCTCTAGATGAGATTGATAAGTTGAGAAAAGGGAACATAGGACAAAAGAATCTTAGATAAAAAGAAATTGAAAACCTGTCTAAAAGTCTTGAGTAATCAAATCATATGGTAGTAAGCCTTAAGAATCATGTTAAAGAGGCTAAAAGAATAGAAGATGTGGTCAGAATTAAACTACAATTCAAATTTGATGAGTGTATGAGGCTAGAAGCAGACATAGTGGCTTTGAAGAAAGAGCTTGAAAAGTCTAAAGAACAAATAGTCAAAGGTCTGAGGCTGATAAGAGGATCTAAAATTCTTGATTAATTGATCATCTCTCAAAAGCCATCAAAAGGGAAATCTGGTCTTGGTTATAAAAAGGGGGAAAGTCAAATAACTAGTACATCTGCTAAGTTATATGATAATTTTAAAGTAGAAGGATCAATAGCAAAAAAAGAGAAAGCTTGCAAGGATACAAATACAAACACAAGTAATGTTGATGTGAAGAAGGCTAAAGCTAAAAAGAAGCCTAAGGAAAGGAAAAAGAACAATGAGTCCATCTTTTCAAACTCAAGGAAGATTTAGAAAATAAAGGAAGCTGATGCAAATGGTTACATAAAGGTGAGAAGACCAGTAAGGTAACCCAATACTATGACCAAGTATTCCTCATCTTTGTATGGTTATTGTTATAGATGTAATCAGTTTGGTCATAAGGCAAGTAAATGTAGAGTTGTACTAACAAGAAAAACTAACTTTGTAATAAAAAATTCTTTTTCACCCTTGGTAGATACAAATGTAATGTGTTATAATTGTAATAATTTTGGTCACATAGCTAAACAATGTAGAACAAGCTTTGTAAGACCAAAAGTATAAAGTGTGAATAAAATCATGCCTCTCAGTGTGAATAAATGTTCACAAGTCACTGGAAAAGAGAAAAGTAAGCCCAACAAGACATATAATCAACCCAAGCATATATGGAAAGTGAAATATCAAGCCATGATGAAGAATGCTACAGACATTGGAAAATGTCAAGAGCTCTCAATGTCTACACATGTTGAGAATGAGAAGACAAAGATCAAGGAGAAGTTCAAGGTGTTGATCGAGGATAGTTTTGAAGTATGTATATACTCATGTTAACATCTTGATTCTATAGAGAAAGTATCAAGCATAGAAAATCAGTCATATGTGCCTAGTAATGAGATTCTAAGATGCAACAAAGATTCATCAGGTGAATAGGTATTTCATGGATCTATATTGTCTCCATGTATTGTTAACTTAATCACAGATGAAAAGGAGAATAGTGCAATGGATGAGAATGTTACTTCTCTCAAGCCTAAGAAGAATAATAAGAACAAAAAGCACAAGATGACAAAGGAGTAGAAGGAACATGAGGAGTTATGGGCAACTACTAGTTTCACATTGTTCTAAGACATTATAAAGTAAGGTGTCTCTATTTATGCTTCTTAAGATACCCTTATTAGTGGAGAAATAACTGATGTCTATTATAGATGTGAACTAAAATAGGTTGTATGCAGTTTCTCTAGGGATAGAATGAGTGTTTCAATATGACATAATCAAACTGTTGGAGTACATCTCATATATATGGTTTAAAGATTCATTTGACATATGGTTTATAATTAAATAAACCCTTGATATTGTGTATCTTGGGTTATAAAAATAATTTCTGTCACCAAACTCAGAAAACATGTGTAAAACTCTGATATACATGTGTTAAATGAAGTTATGGTATGTAATAGGCAGGCCTTTGATGCAAAGATGGACATTTGAGCAAGGGGGAGATAGATTTTTCAGTCTATCAGGATCAAGAAGGCTCAAAGTATAAGAACTTTATAATTGGTCAGGGCCTAGGATCAGAAGACAATAAGAGACTGAGAGAAAAGGCTAGTAAGCCTATATGAAAGCTCCTACATCACATCACTAGATACTAGTGATAGAGTCTAAGTCCAAGTTTCTTCGATAAATTCCTTTATCTGATAAAGGGGAGAATACTTTGGACAAATATTGAGAAGGATTTCCTTTTCCATTGATGTCAAATAGACAGAAAAAGGGCAAATATTTTTTGTAAAAGTTTTGAGAAAAAGTGCAAATGCTCTCTGCAAAAGTTTGGAAGAGTAGAGCAAGTGTCCAAGATGAGTTTATAAAAATGTGTCATTGCCTAAAGGGGATAAATTATGGTATGAATGGATTTATTTCATACTCATCAGAATCTAATGAAAGAAATGCCAGAAAAAGAGCAAAGTATTAGAACATCAGACCATTTAGTTTGCCATCAATGACAAAGGGGGAGATTGTTAGAATTATGATTATCATTCATGTCAAAATGGACATTATGAGCATGTCATTGATGTTCAAGATTATATATGGTGATTAGAGGATATGCATAGGATTCTATTAGAGGTTAAGAATGATTAGAATACTTGGGTGCATGACTGGAATTCATTTGGTTCTTCACATTGATCATCTAGACATTTTGTGTCTATGATAGAAAAGATGAGAAGGCATTTTCCTAACATCACCATTTCCATGTGTGAATGAGTATGGGAGGGTTCGTCACATATTTGTGATCATATTGGTCCTTAGTAATTATGTGCCAGATATGAATCAATGAGATTAAGTGTAGTTGAAGATATGGGGTTGCAAAGTTGGCTACTTTGATAGAATTAGCTAAGTTTCTATACTTAGACAAATTTTCAAAAAGGGCTAAATAGATCCAAGTAAGAATATTGAGTAGGTCAACATTTACACACATGCAGGTGTTAGCACAATATGATCACATGGGTTTGTTCATTTTTGTGCCTATTTTATATGTGCTAATTAAAAATGTCATTAAATATAGTGAGACAAAAGATATGCTTGAGAAAATTAGGGCTCCAAAGTATTTTGATAGTTTTTCCAATAGTCAAATATGAAAGTTACAATAAAAAGTTGAGAAGGCATTTTTATGATGTCATATCTTGCACATATGAAGGCTTCAGGACAAATTGGATATATGGATAAAATCCCCTATATAAGAAGATCATATGTGCTAATTTTCAAGTCATTGACTAAGTGTGACAAGAGTTATGTAAAAATAAATTTGTCCTTTTAGGCAAGTTCTAAGCATAGCTAGCTTTATGGTAGAATAATATGAGTGAGTAGATTAATGGTGTTATATATCACACACATGAAGGATTCAAAAATAATTGAGCATATATATTTATTTACTTTCATGCCTAGTTTATATGGTCCAAATTTTAGAATAGGTGGTTAAGTGAAGTAGAAGATATGAAGGTGAAAAGTGAGCCTTCTAGGTATAATTGATGTTTAGGTGATCATGCAAAGATATAATGCAGTGAATGGACTCAAATTCTATAAAGTGATAAATTTTTATTGACATAATGGAAATTTAAAGATTGATCGGGTTTGAGAAGATGAATAGAGAAAAATTGATCCAACTATGCAGGAAGCAACGAGATGAGATCAAAGTGTCTAAGTTTAATGACCAAGTTAATGTAAAGTTAATACATCTTTAGATATTGAATGACATATGAAATCTAGGATCTAAAGATCGATGGATACATTTTAAAGAGTGGAACATTAAAGTTCAGTAGTGTACAGAGATCAGATGAAGTGAGAGACGTTGAAGATGGCGTGAAGAAAGAGATCAAATGATAATATTTAAAGTGCTTAAATTCTAATTATCAAGTGGGAAAACATGCAAGAAAATGTAAAAAAATGTGATTAATCCATGAATATTGACACAAATAATGATATTGATCAATCCAATGGATCAAATCTACATTAAAGAGCTTGTGAATTAAAATTTGAGTGTAACATATGCTATACATAGTAAATATACTTATAATTATGGCATGATGCATGGAAACAAGATGTAAGAAACTTACAATTCAAGTCATATTTAACTAAATTCTAGAATTGGCATGATGTGTGATAGTCTGAGTGTGAACACAGAGAAGAAGCAAACCCTAGATCCATTGTTTATATATATGACATCTAGGACACAGGCAGCCGTAGTTGGATCTATTCAAATATTGTCAAATAAAAAATATAGTGACACATAGGCTATAGAGAGAGAGAGAGAGAGAGAGAGAGAGAGAGAGAGAGAGAGATGAAGTGTGTCAAATAGATACATATACAGACATAGAGAGAGGGGTAGAAAAGAAGAAAGGCACACAGAGATAATGTACAAAGCATAAACAGTAAAAAATTAGACTTGTAATAGAGAGAACAGGGTTGGATTCATTTATGAATCTATTTTGTATACTAAAGCTGTAACTCCATAGATCTAATTGGTTGGTGCCATCAAAAAAGTTGAGTTGGGGCTCAATTAGGAGATTGGTGCCACCTTTAGGTTAGTGCCCTTAAACATTGTAACTAGTGAGGTTACGCTAAGTTGATGCTCAGTTAGGGAGTTGGTATTTCCTTAGAGTTGGTGATATTAAACTAGGGGATTAGTGTCACATTAGGTTTGGTTCCCTTAAATGTGTAACCAGTGAGGTTTTCTAGTGAGGATTTGAACAATGAGGTTGTATTAGAATTGTAGATTCTAGAAGCTATTTTCGTCATGGTTTTTCCCTTTGGGTTTTTCATGTATAAATTTGGTGTCACATATAATTCAATCATGTTATAAATATGCAACAACATTAGTCATTTAAATCAATCAATGTAGGCATATAGATAAGTCATCTAAGAATCTAAGGAAATCTTAATAACATATAGCATTTATTTTCATTGGATTTTAGAAGACATCAAGCATTTATAGGGCATTTATTGTAATATAGAGGATTATGATAACAAGACACTTGCAATAAATTGTCTAACTGCTTCACTAAATTATATGTTACTTAGAATGTTGTCTTTGATATAATATATCATTGATGGCCTTGATAAGTAGTTCATACTTAACAATTCAATTAAACTTGAGTACAGGCCCCAAAAATTTTCCTTTTCCTTATCCTTTGCATGTTGAATTATCTTACTAAAGTTGAAGAAGAAGATCAATTTCATAGTCATTAGCATTATAACTCTAGCCCTATTGTCATATTGAAATTTTTGTTGACTGTAATATACCAAAAATATGGAATCTAAAGCTTTGGTACCCAAAAATATGAAGTACGATTTTGAAAAGGTGCTTAAGTCAACACAAATTTTCTAGAATGGCAATGTCTTACCACAAAACCCATAAGTTTATTTTTAAATTATGATGAATATTTCCAAATTAAGTGAAATCAAGATGCTTCTTTAAAGCATCTCTTTTTCATTTATTGTTGTGAAATTACAATATTAATTAACTTTACTTTTACTATTTTGCATATATCTTTCCATATTTTAGTTTTTATTTTATTTTTTATTTGTTGTAATACAATTAAATTTATATGACCATGCACATCTATGGACATTTCTAGAACTATTGAATCTGAGGGATGAGATTTTTACTTTTTGTTTTCCTCTGTACATCCTTAAATTCAATTGAAACTCTCAATTTTCAAAGGTTTGAAGCTAATTTTTTAATCTACCCAACCCGATGGAATACAACTTCCCATTTAAATCGGGTATGTTTGATTTTTTATTTTATTTTTAACTTAAGGAAAAACAAGTTGATTTAGAAGTATGAAAATAGAATAAAAGATGAGGATAAAGCTTAAAACACTAATTATTTGTATATGGGAAATCTAGTTTATATTAAGTGAATATGCACATTATTTGTATCACTCAATCTTCCATTTATGGCCACAATTGAAGCTCTGCCTCGAAGAAAAAATCATTGGCCCTGACCATAAGAGACATAAATTTAGATCATCACACCTAATCTGATGAGATGTTTTGGCCAAACCCTACAAATATAGTCCTTAAAAAATCATCATCATAAAAAATAGAGCTGATTATTTTTTTTAAAGGAGATTTTATGTTCTTGTTAAAGAAGGGTGGCCACACTTTTATAACATTGACTAAAAAAATTTAGGAAAATTTCATTCCAAGTGGAAAGATGTATATGGTAAGAGTTTTTTTAAATAATTTAACTTCTAAATTTATTAATAGAGTCTTAAAAAAATATAGCAATTAATTGAATATTTTATGTTTTATGGAACCATATTTTATATATAGTTCTATATTTTTCTCTGCAATACTTCTAGAGAAAATTATAATAAGTCATTTCCATGAGACCTTTGTTTTACTGGGTGGTCCTATGAAAAGAACAATTACAACTATTTTTGTGCTACAAATGATTCTGTACAAATGTAAATTTCATGAGATAATAAAAAACAGAATCTTTATTTTAAAAATAGACATAACTATTATTTAAGAAAAGTATTTTTAAAAATAATTAACAATAAAGACCAGAATTTACAATACTTAAATAGAATATTTAAATACTATAAATATATTTAATTGTTCTATAAATATTTTATAATTCTTTTTTATACTCAAACTTCTTAAATTTTTTAATAAATATACTAATCATATTTTAAAACCTATCATACTAAATTGGTGGTATCATACTAAATTGGGAGTCTATCATATTTTATAAAAAAAATTTACAATGAAATGGCATAAGACCTTGGTCTTAATCTTTCGTTATTTGGGCAAGCATAAACTACGCACAAGCATATATCAAAAATCGAAGAGCAGGAAATAAATTATGGTATACGGCATGAGACTAGGGTCTTAGTCTTTTTTGGTTTTTAATGAAATTGAAGGTTTTGAAAATCTTTTCTTTCATGGAAGTTCAAGTAAAACTGGACGTCACTAGCCAACATTACAATCAAAATTTAAACTAATTTGAACGTGTCATGCTGCAAAGCATTAGACGGTACTAAATAAGACCGACTATGTATTTCTCTTGCTCTTTCCTGAACTGATGTTGAGCTTACACAGGTAACTGACAAAACCTTCCAAATCTGCAGTTGAAGATCCTTCAAGTTGGACAGCTTTTCTTGTCATTTCCTTCAATTTCTCTGCACAGAGCTGAATTCCCATGCCCAACCCCGCCAACAGTCTTATATTGAAAAACTGATCTCCAAATATCGGCCATCCTATTACCGGAATTCCTAGTGTTGTGCTTTCGAGCGTAGACTTCCATCCGCAGTGGCTCATGAAGGCACCCACGGAGCGGTGGGAAAGAATATGACCATGCCTCTGTTCTTTGTCCGCTCCAGAAATCCCTCGGGAAGATATTTGGTTGAGCGATCTAAGTCTGAAGTGGCCGGTTTGATAGTTGGGGGCAGTGTTATAGCCCAAACAAATGGCTGGGCGCTGGCTTCCAAACCCCTCGCCAAGGCGTTTGTTTGTTGTTCGGATAAGCAGACGAGGCTTCCGAATGACACACAGTCGTACAGGGCCGTTGAGAATTCAGCCAGCCAAGCAGCTCTTCCACTCCGATGTCCGCCATTTTGCCTCGCGCCCTAAGCTTAGCCGCTCCGTCTAATTTTTTTTCGGGAAGCAATGGGCCTATAGCCCAAACTGGTTTGTTCGTTACATTTTTCAAGTGCTCAAGATAGCAAGACTCGAGTTCGGAGAAAGTATTAACTAGCAATCCACAGCCTTTTCCAACACTTAGTCAAATTTGTAGGTTGCAAGAAAAAGCTAAGAAGGTATTTTTATGATGTCATAACTTGTATGTATGAAGGCTTCAGGAGAAATTACATGTATGGATGGAATCCCCTATGTAAGATGATCATATACATTAATTTACAGGGCATGCAACTAAGTGTAACGAGAGTTATGCAAGAACAAAGTTGTCCTTCCATACAAGTTTTAGGCATAGCTAGCTCTATTGCAGAATAATATAAGTAAGCAGATCAATGGTATTATATCTCACACATGTGAAGGACTCAGAAAGAATTAAGCATATGTGTTTGTTCACTTTCATGCCTAGTTTATATCATCCAAATTTTAGACTAGGTGGTTGAGCAAAGCAGAAGATATGAAGGTGCAAAGTGAGCCTCCAAGCATAATTGGGATGGTCCCCATACTTAGAAAAATCTATAAAAAGTAAAGTTTGAGTTAGTTGGAAGATCAATGGTTCATGCTTAATTGGACATTAGAGATCCAATGGAACATGATGAAATCAAATTGTCAAAAGGAGCTCCAAGTGAGCACACAAGTGATATGTATCACATTCACAGGGCTTATTAGACAAGGACCCAATGAGTGTAAGCTTGTTAGAGTTAATGATCAAGCTTATCAAAAGATCTGATCATACATAGGTGATCATGAAAAGGAAATCCAATAGATCGAATGGACTCAAATGTTATAAAGTGATTGATGTTTATCAACACAATAACAAGTTAAAGATCGAACAAGTTTGAGAAGATTGATGAAGTAAAAATGATCTAAAGATGTAGTAAGTAGTGAGATGAGCTCAAAGTGTTGAAGTTTAATGACCAAGTCAAGGTAAATGTTGTGCATCTCTAGAGATCAAATGGCATGTAGAATCTAGGATCTAGAGATCGACAAACATGATTTAAAGAGTGGAACATTAAATTTCAGTAGTGTACAGAGATCTGATAGTGAGAGAGATTGAATATGGTGCGAAGAAAGATATCAAAGGCCAGTATTTAAAGTGTTTAAATTCCAATGGTCAAGTGAAAAAACATGCAGGAACATGTGAGTAAGCCATGAATCTTGACACAAATAATCAGATTAATTGATCCAAATGATCAAATCTACATTAAAGAGCCTATGCATTAAAACTTGAGTACAATAGATGTTATAGATAATTAAAATACTTACAATTATGGAATGATGCATGGAATTGATATGTAGGAAACTTACAATTCAATTCATAATGAACTAAAGTCTAGAATTGGCATGATGTGTTACAATTCAAGTATGAACACAAAGAAGAAGCAAACCCTAGATACATTGCTTATATGTATGACATATATGACATAATAAGATGTAGATAGAGCCATTTGAATTATTTCAAATAGAAAATATAGTGACACAGAGGTTGTAGAGAGAGAGATGAAGTGTGTTAAATAGATACATATACAGACATAGAGAGAGAAGCGTAGAGAGGAAGAAAGGCACACAAATATAATGTGTAGAGAATGATCAGTTACAGATTACACTTGTAATAGAGAGAATAGAGTTGGATTCATTTATGAATCTATTTTTTTATACTAGAGTTATAGATCCATAGATCTTATTGGTTGGTGTCATCAGACAAGCTAATTTGGTGTTCAATTATTTAGGGTTGGTGTCCTTAAACATTATAACCAATGAGGTTAAAAAAGGTTGGTGCTTCCTTAGAGTTGGTGATCTTAAACTAGGGGATTGGTGTCTCCTTAGGTTTGGTTCCCTTAAATGTGTAACTAGTGAGGCTTTATCAGTGAGGCTTTCTATTATTAGGATGCATTAGAATAGTAGATTCTAGCATCTATTTTCATCATGGTTTTTTCCTTTGGGTTTTCCATGTATTAATCTGGTGTCATGTGTATTTGAGTTTGTGTGATCTCTACATATTGATTTGATCCACATATATCTTCTAATTTACATTAAAAGTATTTAAAGAACTAGTTTTAATTGATATATTGATTCACCCCCCTCTCAGTATCTAGTTTTGTTCCAACAATTGGTATAAAATCCTAAGGTTCCTTGAAAGAAGCTTAATTAGTTCAGGTAGATCTTGGAATAGTGAACATCATGGATATTCAAGAAGAATCTTCATCAAACAAAGCACCTCTCTTTGATGGATCTAACTATGTATTTTGGAGCATAAGAATGAAATTATACTTATAATCATTAGGGTTTTATGTATGGATGTCTATAATAAATGGATATACATCCCCTCCTACAACTCCTACTGATGAAGCTTCAAAGAAGGCATATGAGTGCAATGCCAAGGCAAAGAATGTTATTCTCTATATATTGTGCAAATTAGAGTTTGCCAAAGTAATGCAGTGTCATAATTCTCAAGATATCTAGAATAAACTAAAGAGCATCTATGGATTTGATGATAAGGTGAAGTAGGCCAAGATACAAATATAAAGAGTAATGTTTGAGAGTCTTAAAATGACTAAAGAAGAGAAGATTGCAGATTACCTTCCCAAGGTAGATGAAATAATCAATGCAATCAGAGGCCTTGGAGAAGAAATGAAAGAATAAATTAGTGCCAAAAAAGTTTTTAGATCTTTGCCATCAAGATACAGAGGAAGTAAGAGATATAGATAATCTCACTATAGATGGGTTGCATGGAACCTTCACTGCTTATGAGATAACAATGGGAGAAACAGATACTCCTAAGAGAAAAGTTGCATTCAAAACATCTAGGAAAGCAAAAGAAAAAGCATCTACATCTAGATCTAAGAAGACTGATGAATAAGAAGCAAACTTTGCCAAAATTTTGAAAAGATGATATGGAAATTACAAAGGTAAGTTACCCTTTAAATTATTTAATTGTGGTAAAGTAGGAAATTTTACTGCTAAATGCCCTTATGAGAAAAAGGATAACTCTAAGTAAGAAGAGGATGGTAAAATAATGAAGCCCCACTATTCTAAAAGGAGTAACTTATTTAAAAACAAGAAAAAATTGTATATAAGAGAAGATAGTGACTCATTGGATGGTAGTGATAGCTCAGATGACGACCATGATTGTGCCTTTATGGCTGAGGGAAATTAATCCCTGTTCAATACATTAGGGTTAGCTTCTATAGATTTGGATCAAGAGGAAGTTGAAGACTTTGATGAAGAAGAGGAAGGAGAAGTGGACCTTGAGTGTGAACTCATTTGTGCTCTAGATGAGATTGATAAGTTGAGAAAAGAGAACATAAGACAAAATAAGCTTAGACAAAAAGAAATTGAAAAACAATCTAAAAAACATTAAAATCAAATCATATGGTAGTAAGCCTTAAGACTCATGTTAAAGAGGTTAAAAGAATAAAATATGTAGTCAAAATTAAAATATAATTCAAATCTGATGAGTGTATGAGGCTACAAGCAGAGATAGTGGCTTTGAGAAAAGAGCTTAAAAAGTCTAAAGAATAAATAGTCAAAGGTCTAAAGCTAATAGGAGGAATAGACATTCTTGATGAATTGATCATCTCTCAAAATCCATTAAAAATGAAATTTAATCCTTGTTATGAAAAGGGGAAAAGTCTTATAACTAGTACATCTGCTAAGTTATATGATAATTTCAAAGCAGAAGGATTAGGAGCAAAGAAAGAGAAATCTTGCAAGGATATAAAGACAAACACAATCAATGTTGATGTGAAGAAGGATAAAGCTTAAAAGATGCCTAAGGAAAGGAAAATAAATAATGAGTTCATCTTTGTAAACTCATGGAAGATGCAGAAGACAAAGGAAGTTGATGTATATGGTTACATAAAGGTGAGAAGACCATTAAGGTAACCCAATGCTATGACTAGGTATTCCTTGTCTTTTTATGGTTATTGTTATAGATGTAATAAATTTGGTCATAAGGATAGTAAATGTAGATTTGTACCTACAAGGAGAACCAACTTTGTAAGCAAAAATTCATTTTCACCCTTGGTAGATACAAATGTAATGTGTTATAATTGTAATAATTTTGGTCACATAACTAAACAATGTAGAATAAGCTTTGAAAGACCAAAAGTACAAAGTGTGAAGAAAATCATGCCTCCCAGTGTGAAAAAAGGCTCACAAGTCTCTGGAAAAGAGAAAATTAAGCCCAACATGACATACAAGTAACCCAAGCATATATGGAAAGTGAAATATCAAGCCATGATGAAGAATGCTACAGAGGCTAAAAAATGTCAAGAGCTCTCAACGTCTACACATGTTGAGAATGGGAAGACAAAGATCAAGGAGAAGTCCAAGGTGTTGGCCGAGGATAGTTTTGAATTATGTACATATTCAAATGAATATCTTGCTACTATAGAGCAAGTATCACGCGTAGAACATTAGTCTTATGTGCCTAGTGATGAGATCGCAAGATGTGATAAAGATTCATCAAATGAGCAGGTATGTCATAGATCCATATTATCTCCATGTATTGTTGACTTAATCACAAACGAAAAGGAGAATAGTGCAATGGATAAGCATGTTACTTATCTCAAGCCTAAGAATAAAAAGTAGAAGAGGACAAAGGAGGAGAAGGCACATGAGGAATTATGGGCAACTCCTCATTTCACATTATTCTAGGACATTGTGAAGTAAGGTGTCTCTATCTATGCTTCTTAAGAGACCCTTGTTAGTGGACAAATGAGTTATGTCTATTATATATGTGAACTCAAATAGGTTGTGATGATGACTTGATCAAACCAATTCGAGTGTTATGTATACAATTTCTATAGGGACAGAATGAGTGTTTCAATATGACATAATGAGATTGTTGGAGTACATCTCATATATATGGTCTAAAAATTCATTTGGCATATTGGTTTATAATTAAATAAACCCTTGACATTGTGTATCTTGGGTTAGACAAATAAATTGAGTTAGTAAACTCAGAGAACATGTGTAAAATGATGATATACGTGTCTTGAATGAAGTTATGGTGTGTTATAGGCAGGCCCTTGATGTAAAGATGGAGTTTTGAGCAAGGGGGAGATAATTTGTTTAGTTTATCAAGATAAAGAAGGATAAAATTAGAATAGCTTTACAATTGGTTAAGTCCTAGGATCAGAAGATAATAAGAGACTAAGAGAAAAGTCTAGTAAGCCTATATGAAAGCTCCTACATCACATCACTAGATACTAGTGATAGATTCTAAGTCTAGGGTTATTGGATAAACTCATTTATCTAATAAAGGGGAGAACACTTTCGAAAAATAGTGAAAAGAGCTTGAATTTTCTAAAGAACAAATATTCAAAGGTCTGAAGCTGATAGGAGGATCAGACATTCTTGATGAACTGATCATCTCTAAAAATCTATCAAAAGGGAAATCTGGTCTTGGTTATGAAAAGGTGAAAAGTCTCATAACTATTACATCTGCTAAGTTATATGACAATTTCAAATCAAAAGGATCAAGATCAAAGAAAGAGAAAGCTTGCAAGGATACAAATACAAACACAAGCAATGTTGGTGTGAAGATGGATAAAGCTAAAAAGAATCCCGAGGAAAGGAAAAAGAACAATGAGTCCATCTATGCAAACTCGAGGAAGATGCAAAAGATAAAGGAAGCTGATATAGATGGTTAAATAAAGGTGAGAAGACCATTAAGGTAACCCAATGCTATGACTAGGTATTCTTCATTTTTTTATGGTTATTATAGATGTAATTAGTTTGGTCATAAGGCTGGTAAATGTAGAGTTGTACCTACAAGGAGAACCAAATTTTTAATAAAAAAATTCATTTACACCCTTGGTAGATAAAAATGTAATATGCTATAATTCTAATAATTTTGGTCACATAACTAAACAATGTAGAACAAGCTTTGAAAGACCAAAAGTATAAAGTGTGAAGAAAATCATGCCTCCCAGTGTGAACAAAGGTTCACAAGTCTCTAGAAAAGAGAAAAGTAAGCCCAATAGGACATATAAGAAACTTGAGCATTTATGGAAAGTGAAATACCAAACCATCATGTAGAATGCTACAGAGGCTAGAAAATGTCAAGAGCTCTCAATGTCTGCACATGTTGAGAATGAGAAGACAAAGATCAAGGAGAAGTTAAAGGTGTTGGTTAAGGATAGTTTTGAAGTATGTATAGATTCAAGTGAACATCTTGATACTATAGAGCAAGTATCAAGCATAGAACATCAGTCTTACATGCATATTGATGAGATTCTAAGATACAACAAAGATTCATCATATGAACAGCTATGTCATGGATCCATATTGTCTCCATGTATTGTTAACTTAATCATAGATGAAAATGAGAATAGTGCAATGGATAAGCATGTTACTTTTCTCAATACTAAGAATAAGAATAAGAAAAAAAAGGCACGAGAGGACAAAGCAAGAAAAGGAACATGAGGATTAATGGGCAAATCCTAGTTTCACATTGTTCTAGGACTTTGTGAAGTAAGGTGTCTCTATCTATGCTTCTTAAGAGACCCTTGTTAGTGGAGAAATAAGTTATGTATATTATAGATGTGAACTCAAGTAGGTTGTGATGATGACTTGATCAAACCAATTCAAGTGATATGTATGTTGTTTCTGTAGAGACAGAGTGAGTATTTCAATATGACATAATGAGATTGTTGGAGTACATCTCATATATATGGTATGTAGATTCATTTGGCATATGTTTTATAATGAAAAAAACCCTTGACATTGTGTATCTTGGGTTATACAAAGAAGTTGGGTTACAAAACTCAGAGAACATGTGTAGAATGATAATATACATGTGTTAAATAAAGTTATGGTGTGCTATAGGCAGGCCCTTGATGAAAAGATGGAGCTTTGAGCAAGGGGGAGATATAATATTTAGTCTATCAGGATCAAGAAAGCTCAAAGTAGAAGAGCTTTACAATTGGTTAGGTCCTAGGATCAGAATATAATAATAGACTAAGAGAAAAGGCTAGTAAGCCTATATGAAAGTTCCTACAGCACATCACTAGATACTAGTGATAGAGTCTAAGTCTAGGGTTATTGGATAAAGTCCTTTATCTAATAAATGGGAGAACACTTTGGATAAATAGTGAGAAGGATTCCCTTTTCCATTCATGTCAAACAAGGAGAAAAAGGGCAAATGCTCTTTGTAAAAGTTTTGAGAAAAACTATAAATGCTCTCTATAAAAGTTTGGAAGAGCAGAGCAAGTGTCCAAAATGAGTTTAGGAAAATGTGTCATTGCCTAAATAGAATAAATTATGGTATGAATATCTTTATTTCATACTCATTAGAATCTAATGCAATAAATTCCAGAGAAAGAACAAAGTATTAAAACTTCTAAGTGATAAAAGCGTTCATTATGCTCAAGAAGGTGATGAGAATCCTCTAGATAATTTGTTTTTATCTTATAAAAAAACTGAAAATGTTTCTAAATATGTTTGGTATTTAGATTCGGGATGTTCTAACCACATGTTAGGGAATGAAAAACTTTTTTCTATAATGGAAAAAAATTTTAAATCCAAGATCAAGCTTGGTGATGACAAATCATTGGAGGTTGCTGAAAAAGGAGCTATGGAAGTCCATACAAAAGAAGGTATAAAGAGTGTTAAAGACATTTATTACACTCCAAAGTTAAAGAATAATTTGCTGAGTGTTGGACAATTATGTGATAATAATTATAAATTTGTATTTAAAAATCAACAATGTAAAATTTATAATAAGAATCAAGGAAATAGTGTGGTAATAGTTGTGCCTATGACAAAGAATAGGATGTTCCCATTGAAGTTTAGTGAACATAATAGGAACCCTGTCAATATGGCATATGAGGATACAAGTTGGTTGTGGCATCTCAGGTATGGGCATTTAAATTTTCATAGTTTTAAGATTCTAACATCAAAAGCATTAGTTTCTCGTTTGCCTAAGGTTGAAGAGCATAAAGAAGTTTGTGAAGGATGTGCTAAAGGAAAACATGCAAGAAATAAATTTCTAAAAGGCAATGCATAAAGGGCTCATTATCCACTCCAATTAGTTCATTCAGACATTTTTGGTGCTATGCAGACAAATATTTTGGGTAATTCATCATATTTCATTAATTTTATTGATGATTACTCACGACAGTGTTGGGTTTACTTTTTGAAGACCAAAGGTGAAGATCTTGAGACATTCAAGAGGTTTAGAGCCCTTGTATAAAATGACAAAGGGTGCAAAATCAAATGCTTAAGGACTGATCATGGAGGAGAATTTTTTTCAAAAGCCTTTCAAGTTTATTGTGGTATGCATGGCATCAGAATATAACTCACCACTGCATTCACACCTCAATAAAATGGTGTAGCTGAAAGGAAGAATCGTATAGTGGTGGAGATGGCATGAAGCATGATACAAAAAAAGGGATTAAGTAGTTCTTTTTGGGGAGATGCAGTTGCTATAGCAATATATATTCTCAATCAGAATCCCACTAGTGCACTTGACAGGATGACTCCATATGAAGCCTGGTATGAGAAAAAGCCAAATATTAATTATTTCAAAGTTTTTGGTTGCTTAGCCTATGTTCATGTTCCTAATCAAAAGAGGCAAAAGTTAGATCCCAAAAGTGAGTCATGTATTTTTTTTGGATATAGTGAGGAAAGTAAGGCTTACATGTTATATAATCCCCTCACTAATAGGCATATTATGTAAAGTGATGTGATTTTTGATGAAGGGGGAGTTTATGTTCATCAAAAAGGCCATATGGAGAATTCAAAATCTATTTTAAATGAAGTTATTATGGATGATATCAATCATGGGCAGCCCACTAATATTTTTATTACAAGTGCTAAAAATCCACCAAGTTACTCCTCATCAAGTTGTTCAATTCCAAGTGTAAGTCCATATTCAAGTCCTAGTTCTACAAGGAAGGTAAGAAGATTGAGTGACATTTATCAAAGGAGTTCAAATCAAGCACATGAAGAAAATCCAAGAGGTGAGACACTGAATTTTTCTTTACTTACCAAGGCTGATTTTGAACCATCATGTTTTGAAGATGCATATACTAATGAAGTTTGGATGCAAGCAATGCAAGAAGAGATGGATTCTATTCATAGGAATGACACTTTGGAGCTTAAAAAGCTTCCAAATGACAAGAATAATATTGGCACCAAATGGGTCTACAAGACTAAGTGTAACAGTGGTGGAAGTGTTGAAAGGCATAAGGTGAGATTAGTTGCTAAAGGCTTCACATAGAAGTATGGCATTGATTATGAAAAGACATTTGCACCAGTAGAAAGACAAGAGACCATTAGAATGCTCATTTCATTATCAGCTCAAAAAAATTGGAGCATCCGTCATATGGATGTGAAAAGTGCCTTCTTGAATGGGTACTTAAAAGAAGAAGTATATGTGGAACAGCCATAAGGTTTTGAAGTGCAAGGAAAATAAAATCCTATCTACAAGTTAAAGAAGGCTTTGTATGGCCTCAAACAAGCACCAAGAGCATGGTATGATAGGATTGATAGACATCTTCAAGAGAATGGATTTCAAAGAAGTAAGAGTGAACTTACTCTTTACTACAAACAAGAAGGTAATGATATTCTAATTGTAAGTTTGTATGTTGATGACTTGTTATATATAGGTAGCAGTTCTATGATGAAGTATGAATTCAAAGTTTCCATGATGAATGAATTTGAGATAAAAGATTTAGGCCTCATGAAATATTTTTTAGGAATGGCGGTTTATCAAAGGGAGAATTTTTTTTTTTGTCAAACAAAGTATGCTAAAGATATGTTGAAGAAATTTGATATGGTTGATTGTAAACCAGTCTCCACTCTAGTTGTTCATGGAGTTGTGTTGTGTAGAGATGATGGTGCTGAAAGAGTTGATGAGACAACCTATATAACTATTGTTGGAATCTTAATGTTTCTAACTCATACAAGACCTGATATTGCTTATTCAGTTTCAATTATTTCAAGGTACATGACAGAGCCATCAAAAATACATATGACGGCAGCCAAGAGAATTTTGAGATATGTTAAAGGTAATCTAGATTTTGGTATTCATTACTACACTTCTAAAAGGCTCAATCTTGTTGGTTTTAGTGATTCTAATTGGGGAGGTAGTTTGGATGACCGAAATTCAACATATGGGAATTATTTTTGTTTTGGTTCTAGTTTGATTACTTGGAGCTCAAAGAAGTAAAGTATAGTTGCCCTTTCTTCTACAAAAGCAGAGTATGTTGCAGTCACTTCAGTAGGTACACAAGCATTAGGGCTTAGAAAACTTCTTGAAGAAATTGGAGAGATTCAAGTTTAACCCATAGTTATTTTTTGTGATAACATTAGTGCTATTAAATTGGCCAAGAATATAATCCATCAAAGTAGGACAAAAAAAATTGATTTAAAACATCATTTTATCCAAGATTTAGTGTAGAAGAAGGTAGTATAATTGAGATACATCAACACTAAAGAATAGTTAGCAAATATCTTCACTAAAGAAGTTGCAAAGGATCAATTTTTAAAACTCAAAGATCAAATTGTGAGCCCTCTTAGCATCAAGGAGGAGTATGTTGAAAAGTGATGCTGAAGTACAGTTCACTCAGTTCTATTTTTAGACTATTAGTGTAAATTTAGTTTGCATGAACAATTTTTTTGGAGCTAAATTTAGACTGTTAGTTAATTTTTAGTTAATATATTTTTATAAAAAATAAAGCCTTAGAAAGCCTAGAGTGTTGGGGATCAACCAACAATAGATTACACTTGTGAAAGCAATAAATGCAGAAATAAATCAGATAGACAAGTAACTAGAATGATAAACAGCAAAAACAAGAGATACAAGAAACCACCCTGAAAACTTGTATTAACAAACTCTTTACAAAAGGAATACAATTGAAGAAACTTATTTCTTCCACACCTCTCCTAGATGTATAGATCTCTCACTAGATCTCTATTCCTCAAGAGCTCTCTCTCTCAAGAACAATCAACTCCAACAAACCTGGATTGATTCAATTCTGTACTGTTCTTCAAACATTCACAATGTTCTACTCATACAATAATAAGCTAAGAAGATCTTTCCTACATATAGAATTAGGAAACTTGAGCATGCACTTACAACAAATAGTTAAGCCACTTGAACAAGGGCTTTAAAAATAATATTGCTAATAATAGAGATGCGAGCTTAAGACTACAACTTAAACTCATCATGCAAACACTCACTTTTGTCCTCGGAAATAGCTATCTGGACGCACAGGTAACCGACGTCAGTTCCTGCTGCTTGCCTGTGACCACCATCAACCGACCCACTACCGACGCTGCACCTCTACAACTGCACCTGATCGACGTCGGTCACTCCTGACCAATGCCAGCGACTGTGTAGACCCGAACCTGTTGAAGTATGCTCCTAGGTGAAGCTTTTAGCTCCACACCCTAACAATCTCCCACTTGGAGATAAACAGTTGCACCAGTACCTGTATAGCAACATCTTCTAGCTCCTCCATCTTCAGCTCAATCATGAAGACCAACAGAAGTTGAATGAAGATTCAACTTCTCCTTTGTAACCGGCTTGGTTAACATATCAGCAGGATTCCTATCCGTATGGATCTTCTCCAGCTTCAACTCACCATCTTCCAATACCTGTCGTATGAAATGATACCTTAGTTGTATGTGCTTTGTTCTTGAATGAAAGGCTGAATTCTTAGCCAAATGGATTGCACTCTGACTATCACTATACAATCTGCAACTCTCATGCTCCCTACCAAGCTCATCCATGAACCATGTCATCCATATCATCTCTTTGCTAGCTTCTGTGGCTACAATATACTCTGCTTCTGTAGTTGACAAGGCAACAACCTTCTACAACTTAGATATCCAGCTAACCGCCGTTCCACCTACAGTGAAAACATAACCTGTAGTGCTCCTCTTGCCATCCAAATCACCTACCATATCTGAATCTACATAACCATGTAGAGAAGTATTTGAACCTCCATAGCACAAGTGCCTACTGCTGGTTCCTCTCAGATATCTAAGGATCCACTGAACTGCTTTCCAATGTTCCTTACCTGGATTAACCATATACTTACTTACCACTCCCACTGCTTGGGCAATATCCGGTCTAGTACACACCATTGCATACATCAAACTCCCTACTATGGAAGAATATGGAACCTTACTCATGTACTCTACCTCATCATATGAATTAGGACATTGTTCTTTACTCAACTTAAAATGTCCAGCCAAAGGTGTGCTTACCGGTTTAGCATCCTGCATATTGAACCGTTTCAACACCTTGTCCACAAATCTTCTTGAGACAATATCAACCTGTGATTTTTCCTGTCTCTCTTAATGCTCATGCCAAGGATTTTCTTTGCTGCTCCCAAATCCTTCATAGCAAACGTTTGAGCTAATTTCACCTTGAGCTCAGAGATATCCTGCATGTGTGATCCTGCAACCAGCATATCATCTACATACAACAATAGAATAATATATCTACCATTATCAAATCTCTTGAAATATACACAATGGTTAGATTGACACCTACTGTAGCCATGCTCAGTCATAAACCTATCAAATTTCAAATACCACTGTCTAGGAGCTTGCTTGAGGCCATACAAGCTTTTCTTCAATCTGCACACCATCTTCTCTTTACCCTTGACCTCAAATCCTTCAGGTTGTTCCATGTATATTTCCTCATCCAAATCTCCATGAAGAAATGATGTCTTAACATCTAGCTGCTCAAGATGCAAATCCTCAAAAGCAACCAAAGACAATACAACCCGTATAGAAGTCATCTTAACAATAGGAGAAAAAATCTCACCAAAATCAATACCTGGATTTTGTGCAAATCCTTTCACTACCAATCTGGCCTTATATCTCATCTGTTCATTCTCACCTTCTTTCAACCTGTAGGTCCATCTGTTCTTGAGTGTTCTCTTACCAGCTGGAAATTCAACCAAATCCCATGTTTGGTTCTCTCTTAAGGACTCCAACTCCTCAACCATGCCACTCTCCCACTGACTCTTGGACTCCACCTGTATTGCTTCTTCAAATCTCTCTAGTTCTCCACCATCAGTTAGCAATAAATAAAATAAAGAAGGAGAATATCTAATTGGAGGCTTACTCACCCTTTCTGACCTCCTGATGGGTGTCTGAGACTCATTCAGAACACGCTGTCCACCCAAATTCTCTGACAGTGACTGACCTCCGTCATCTCCAGACCTGTTACTGGCTGATGTCGATTCTGCCTGACCGACCTCGGTGTCTGTCCTATCGACGTCGGTCTCTGTACGGCCGATGCCAGTTTCTGTACTGTCGACGCCAGTTCTTAACCTGCCAACGTCAGTCTCTGTGTTTTCCTGCAAGTGATTATTTCTTTTTCCCGTGAGCTCATATTGGACCTTCACCTCGTCCAATTCATGATTGCTCTGCTCAGATTGATTCAGCTTCCTTAGTTGATCACAATACATCACTCTTTCATTGAAAACAACATCACGGCTCCTAATTACCTTGTTAGTTTCTAGATTCCACAATCTATAACCAAAATCATCTGAGCCATAGCCAATAAACGTGCACCTCATAGACTTAGCATCAAGCTTCTTTCTATTTTCTTTATCTATGTGCACAAAGGCTTCACAACCAAAAACTTTGAGATATGAGAGATCAACCTTTTTACCTATCCATGCCTCTTCTGGAATACCACCATCCAGAGCTGTAGAGGGTCCTCTGTTAATCAGGTATACTGCAATGTCAACAGCTTGTGCCCAAAACTGTAAGGGCAAACTAGCATGCAATCTCATACATCTTGCACGCTCCATTATTGTCATGTTCATCCTTTCAGCAATTCCATTCTACTGTGGTGTCCTTGGAACCGTCCTTTGCCTGTGGATTCCATGCATATAACAATAATCTCTGAACTTGTAACTGCAGAACTCACCGCCATTGTCAGATCTCAGGCACTTCAATCTTTTACCTGTTTCATCCTCAACCATAGCTTTCCAAATCTTAAAAGTCTCAAATACATCAGATTTTCTTCTAATACAATAGATCCATACCTTCCTTGTAGCATCATCTATGAAAGATACATAGTACTGTGATCCTCCAATGGAAGCAACCTGAGCCGGTCCCCACACGTCTGTGTGAACAAGCTAAAACTTATGCCTCTTATTAGTAGACCCAGTCTTGAGAAAACTAACCCTTTTTTGTTTTCCAAATACACAGTGCTCACAAAACTCTAGATCTATGCCTTTTAAATCTGAAAGCATACCTTTGGACTTAAGAATTGACATCCCCTTCTCACTCATGTGGCCAAGCCTTGAGTGCCACAATTTAGCATCCACATCTAAAGTAGATAATAAAGAAGAAGATTTGTTAGTAACACAATTACACAAATAGAGAGTACCTTCTCTCTTACCTCTGGCCATAACAAGTGCACCCTTGGTCACCTTCCAAGATTCTGCTGTGAGAGTTACTGTACAACCCTCATCCCCTAACTTTCCTGCAGAAATCAAATTTCTCTTCAAGCTAGGAACATGCATCACATCTCTCAACACCCATGTGTTGCTATTCTACATCTTCAGCTGCACTTTACCTTTGCCAATTATTTTACAAGGCTCATCATCCCCTAGATACACTATTCCAAAATCTCCATGGAGATAGTCACTAAAATATTTCCTATTAGGGGTAGCATGAAAAGATGCACCAGAATCTAACACCCAAGATTCTATATTATTATGCAAAGAGAAAATTAAAGCATCTTGTGCAATACCTGCAACCTTGGCTTCTTCCTTTCCTTCGTGCTGATTGTCCTCCTTAGGCTTTGACCAACAATCTCTGCTTATGTGCCCCATCTTTCCACAATTCCAGCACTGTGGCCTTCTGCCATTTTTGGATTTAGATCTGCCTTTTCCCTTAGATTTGGATCTTGATTTGCCTTTCTTGCTCTTCTCTTTCTGCCTCCCCCTGCTCTCAAAACTTAAAGCGTTCCCAGATGTCTCTTCTGTGCTTTTCCTGTGAATTTCCTCATTCAAGATAACACTAACAACATCCTCTACTTTCAAAATATTTGATGCAGATGAAGTATTACTTACTACCATTACTAAGCCATGCTAGCTTTCAGGCAAAGAACATAATATTAAAAGAGCTTTTATTTCATCATCAAACACTATATTGATTGAACTCAATTGATTCACAATTCCATTGAAATCATTCAGATGAGTAGAAACAGATCCACCTTCATTCATATGCAAATTAAATAACTGCTTCATAAGATATACCTTATTAGAAGCTGAGGGTTTTTCATACAAATTTGCTAACGTAGTCATCAACTCTACCATAGACTTTGCCTGTGATAAATTAGATATCACAGTGGATGCTAGACTCAGTCTTATAGACCCTAGAGCCTTTCTATCAAGAACTTCCCATTCTTCATCCTCCATGTCCTTGGGCTTCTTTGCAACCCCACCTAATGGTAAGTAGAGATCTTTCTGATACAGATAATCCTCTATCTGCATTCTCCAATGTTGATAATTTTTGCCATTGAACTTTTCCATTCTCAATTTGCTTTCATCTGCCATTGCTTCTCCCACTCAAATAGAAATCCCTGTGAGAACCTATAATCAATACACACTAAAAAGATCTAAACCACCTGTTAGTGAACCTAAGCTCTGATACCACTTGTTGGGGATCAACCAACAATAGATTACACTTGTGGAAGCAATAAACGCAGAAATAAATTAGATAGACAAGTAACTAGAATGATAAACAGCAAGAACAAGAGATACAAGAAACCACCCTGAAAACTTGTATTAACAAACTCTTTACAAAAGGAATACAATTGAAGAAACTTCTTTCTTCCACACCTCTCCTAGATGTATAGATCTCTCACTAGATATCTATTCCTCAAGAGCTCTCTCTCTCAAGAACAATCAACTCCAACAAACCTGGATTGATTCAATTATGTACTGTTATTCAAACATTCACAATGTTCTACTCATACAATAATAAGCTAAGAAGATATTTCCTACATATAGAATTAGGAAACTTGAGCATGCACTTACAACAAACAGTTAAGCCACTTGAACAAGGGCTCTAAAAATAATATTTCTAATAATAGAGACACGAGCTTAAGACTACAACTTAAACTCATCATGCAAACACTCGCTTCTGTCCTCAAAAATAGCTATCTGGACGCACAGGTAACCGACGTCGGTTCCTGCTGCTTGCCTGTGACCGCCACCAGCTGACCCACTGTCGACGCCGGCACCTCTGCAACTGCACCTGACCGACATCGGTCGCTCCTGACCGATGCTGGCGACTGTGTAGACCCAAACCTGTTGAAGTATGCTCCTAGGTGAAGCTTTTAGCTCCACACCCTAACATAGAGTTAGTTTTAGGTTGTATTACATGCAAATTATTATTTAGATAAATTTAAAATATTTTATTTAATAATTAGAAAAGCATGTTCACAATCAATTCTATTAATACATTGTAATTGATCCAAAATCATAAAAATACATACCTTGTCATACTTATTCAAAAGACTAGATTTTGGACATCTTGAATCATCACAAGATAATCATCAAAAAATATGCCTGTAAGCACAGGGATTGGATCAATTTCCACTACCATTATAGTGATAGACCTCTATTTTTATTTGATACAAACCTTTTAGATAGCTGCAAGAAATGAGGACAATTTGATAAGATCAATATTAATGGCATTAATGAGATAGTATAAATAAGATATTCTATAGATTTTGTCAGTGTCAAGTATGGATAGATATTTGGCTGACCAATCATTTTCAAATATTCTAATTGACATATGGGAAAGGTCCTAGTAGTGGTGCACCTACTAATAGTATAATAAGGTTTTTGTTTAGTGCAATCCACTAATAGAACATATCAGTGTGTATAATTATTAAAGTGCACCAATAGTGGTGCATGTAATATCTAATACTTATTCAACATTTAATTTATAAAATTAAAAGTAACCAATCACATCTTGATAAATAAAACTCAAGTATTGATACTCTAATGCATAACTATTGGTACTCCAACTATTAAGTTTTGATCATATGTTTAAAAAATGTATTTTATGACCTCTTGTGATAAAAATTGATTATATCATTAAATGTATAATGAGTTAGACCTTGAAACTTCAGTTATAAGTAGTAAAAATGACATATCAAAACAAGAAACAATTTTGGAGTCTACTATGATGTTATGACACATTAATTCATTGTCATTCCACGAACACAACCAACAAATCAATTCACTTTACTAGAAGCTTTTTTTGGGCGGTGATAGTGTGGGTAGATTTAGGAATGTGTGTGTGTGTGTGTGTGTGTGTGTGTGTGTGTGTGTGTGTGTGTGTGTGTGTGTGTGTGTGTGTGTGTGTGTGTGTGTGTGTGTGTTTGTGTGTATCTGTGTGTGTGTCTGTGTGAACATTGTTTTTATTTATATCCATGTTATTATGAGTTTTTATTTTTATCTGGGCTGAGTCTTGTTACCCATTTTAGTAACTGATTTAATTATGGTAAAACATAGGCATGTCAGTGACCATTTTTTCAGTATTTTAATCTTTGTTCAATCTATTAGGTAGGGTGTGTTAATAGATCATCAGGTTGTTTTGTTTTTTAACATATTTTATTGTTTAATAGTCTTTGAACCATTTTCTAATGACTTTCATGTACAAATGCTTAAGTTATAAAAATCTTACTATTTTATCTCTTGTCCCTTACCTCTTGATTCTTAAGATAAATCTAATGGTCATATGTTTATCAAGGAATTATTATAATAATAAATATATTATCATAAAATTTTGTCTTTAATTTCATATTTTTTTACAAATAATTGTATGATAAGACTAGATATAATTAACACTTTAATACTTATAACTACAACCAAAAAATTTAGGGTATTATCTATTTAAATCCCTATCAATAATTTGTATAAAAATAATTATATTAATATTTGAAGGAAAATGTTGACTAGGTATAGTCAACAATATTATTAGTTGAATCTAATTTACAAGATTACAAGTTGTCTTTTCAATTTTGAGACTATATTATTTGCTATAACTAACTTAAATAGTTAATCTATGTTTTATTAAATATTTGATGGCTATGAAAACTCTTATAGATATTTAAATATTTTTTTTGTTTTTATCCAATATTGGGATCTTTGTCAAACTCTTAAATTGAGAGTATTTCATTCCTATTTTGCATATTTAATTTTCAATCATCTATTTGAATGAGAACTAAGAACAATAGAAAGGGGCTTCACTAATTTTTTAAAGATATCATGGATTTTATTTTTTTAACTTTGTTAATAAAAAAATATACATTTTAGGATGCATCCTTCATTCCCTTTTATCCAGCATGGCATTATAACCAAACATAAAACTTATCAAGGTTTGAAGTGAACATTTTTCATAGCCTAAAACCCACTATTCAACACAGAGAAAGTTTGGAAAAAAAATTAGGTGCATAAAGGAATTGGTTGACATGTTTTTTACTTTTTATTATTTCCAAGGTCATTCTCACTAAACAACATACCATGGCAAGTTTTATATATTGTGTATATCAGACATTATTTTTATGGGTTTTTTACCTATATATGCACTACTCAAGTTCTGGATGAAAGAGTTATATTAAAACATTATGATGAAATGATTTTGGGTTATTAATTAAAACAATCTAAAAATTTAGAGATTTGCACCCTAATAATGGGTGTAGAGAAATGAAAGGTCAATTAGTCAAATAATTGTGTATAACATTTCTAATTATATATCATATATTCTATGTGTTATTTAATCGTATCTTAGAACTATTGTTTAGTTTTGTTGATTGCATAATCATTTGGTGAAAATAATATAATTTGAAAGGATGAAAATTAGTAGATCAACAATATTAAATTATTTTTTTGGTTATTTATCCAAGTGTGACTATATTACAAAGTAGGGGAAAATAAATTATATGATTAATTGATCAAGGGTAAACATTCTTCTCTTGATAATAGTCTCCTTTTCATGTATTGAAATATGTTAATACTAATTCAAAAACTGAGGTAAAAAATCATGAATAACATGGTATTGATTGTTGAATTAACTAATGTTGTTAATTTTTAATGGTTCCAAGTATCGTTGCAGCTAGTTTAGTTATTGCTCAAACCACTACCTGAGGTTATTTTTCCTTTGTTCGATGGTCCCTTGTACATTTTTTATACTTTCATGTATATCCTACTTGTATAATATTCTTGTTAATATTATTTTAAAAAGTTTAAAACTTTTTTTTTAAATCCTAAAATCCTAAAAATTAAAACATTTCAAAAATGTCTTACATCTCCCAATGAGATATAAAGCCACAAAATCTTTGTAATGTTTGTCATCTTGTTTGTTTATGGATCTTCCTCTTGTTTTTTTATAAGTGACACTATTCAAGTGTAATGTAGATAAGTCCACTTTGTATTTAACATTTCATGGGTGGGAAAAATGTTATCCAAATCATGACTTTTCTATTCCATTCAAGCACATATGATCATTTAGTTACATTTTGATTGTTCCATTCCCCTAAGTGTTTTTTTATATCTTGGGTGGGTATATTTAATTTCAGCATGATCATTTTGAATCAATGTCATCATTCATTACACTCTTATTTATGGGAAAACTAAATCATCTAAAGGTCCATAGAGACTATGTATGAAATGTTTGGCTACCTGAGGTAGCTCAGGTCAGCTCAGCCACTATAATTTCCATTCTCATTTCTACTTCCTTCTAATTTACACTTTTGTCATTTTTTGAGTTATTCTTAACTTGAACTCTCAGAATTTTTCAAGTTTTTCTCATTTACACTTTCACTATTTTGTTGTTATCATCATTTAGTAGGGAAACATCATCATTTAGTAGGATGATATCACCACTTTATAGGGTATTATCATTGTTTCTTGGATCTTTGGCCATTTTCACAATGTCATGTTTATCATGGTGATATTATCATTTAACAGGGTGTTATCATTATTATCATCACTTTCCCACCATTTTGGCATTTTCAAACTAGTTGGTGTTATTGATGTTTTGGTGTTTCTTGCCCTTTTTGATGATATTATTGATTTGATGGTGACATTGTTGTTTTTGTTGGTGATATCACCATTTTATGGGAGATATTATTGTTTGTATGTGAGATATCACTATTTTTAATAATATTGCAAATGGTGATATTATTAAAAGTCCTAATACTACAAAGCATTAAATGCAATAATTTTATAAAAATAAAAGTACTTACTGAGGCCCTAATTCTTGTTGGTCATATGTACTCATGTACTCACTCACCAAGGTGCCTCTATTTTGGAATTCATGCCATTTAACTTAAATTTGTCACGACTAAGGCCCAAATCACAAATTTTCAATAAGGGAGGATGAAAATGACCCATTTTTACCCCCAGGGAATGTTTATAGCTCCAAATTTAAATTTTTACCATCCCCCATCCTCACCTTAAATTATTTTTATTCTGGCATATAGATGACTATGTGGTCTATTTTATTTCCCATTTTCTTCTAATGTCTCCATTTCTCAGTCTCCCTTGCTATCAAATGTCCTATTTTTCTATTTTGGAGGGCCCATCCATCAAATATGTTTTTAGCCAATCATTGAGGGTGCATATTGGGTGTCAATATAATTTGGGATATAAAGGTGACCTAAATTTTTAGAAAATTAAAAAACTCAACAAAATGAGAACACATCATTATTCAATCATTTTAATGACTTTAATTATTTAAAAAGTTATAATTTTATCTAGTATCTTAAAATACCATTTGATTAGGTTAATGTATTATACCCAATCATTGACTTCACTTAATTTATCCTAAGTAAAAGTGTGACTATTCAAGAGTAATTTTAGATTAATTAGGTTGAATGGTTATTCAACTTTCAAAAGTCACATCACTTTACATTAAGCTAGTTAACTTTGGTTAATTAACTTATTTTTCCTCTAGTGGGAAATTTCATAACTTTTAAAATTTCCTAATTTATTAATTCATTAATTAAATTATTCATACACTCACATGGTATGTGGATTTAAATATCTAAAATCATGACATCATCATGATACCACATGAAAAGTTGTCAAACATTAGCATAAATGCAAGAAAAAATCAAAAATTTGAACCTATGCCAAGTTAATACAAACTCAAACCCTAAATATTAATGGCATTAACTCTCCAAATTGAATTAAATTATAGCCACACATCTATTGGACTAATTGTCATTAATGTCAAAGTAAATGTATTAGATATGAATAGAAGTGTCAAATATAATCATTTCCAGAATTGAATGGAAGTATCAAAAAGTAATGGAATTATTTGATGGAATTTTGTCATAAAAAGCATGACCTTTTTAGAAATCAATGCCCAAGGATCAAAGGACCAATTACATTGGTTTGAGAACCCAAGTATGGAAGGGACCAGTAATAATTAATAAGGACCATAAATTAAATATATTTAATTTACAGCAATAGTGATTTTATGTTGTTGGGACCAGCTTTAAATAAAGTTTAATTGCAGCAAGGATATTTATGGCTATGAGAATTAATGATTAAATGACAAGGCCAACTCTCTTTGTTTATATTATTGCCTTGTTAAAATTGCCTATCTTAGAGAGTTAATTAAAAGTAATTGAAATAAAATAAAATACACTTTTGTTAATCAAAAGGTGCATTGCTAATGGGATGCCCAAATTGGGAAAATCCTTTAAAGGACATATAAGGTGAAAGGATGTTGGAGAAAAATAATAAGAAATAATTCTTTCTATTATATACAAGGAGAAGAAGAGGAAGAAGAGAGAGAGAGAGAGAGAGAAGAAGTATAAGATTAAAACTTGATTGTGCCATCAATTATTGACAAAATAATAATGAGAAGGTGGAAATTGAATAAGTGAGATTGATGCCTCATAATAGAAAGATTGGTGTATTTTTCTAAATCAGTGCTTGGTAGTGAATTTTGTGATATAATTGAAAGAGATGTGTCTAGAGATAATTTGGTGCTTAGCATTAGGGATTAGTGTCTCCAAGTAGATTTGTACCTACAGAACTTTTATAAAAATAATTATTAATCTTATGGCTAGATTTGGACAATAGATCCAAGAATCCTTTCAAGTGTAGTTTTTCCCCACCAAGGGTTTTCCTTGTAAATTATTTGTTGTGTATTTACTTACTATTATTTGAATGGTTTATTTATGAAAGTTAATTATAAATAAATTAAATTATTATTAAACATCAATGTGTGTGTGCTCAATAATTGGTATCAAAGCGAGGTTCCTTCAAGATCAGTCTAACCACTAGAAGGGAGATCCCAGAAGCACACATGGCCAGTCATCATGTTAAGAAGAGACTCAAATTGCATCTCCTCTATTGAATCTAGGGATGGAAGTAAGATTAAAACAGTGTCCTAGATCAGAGTGAAAGTGGACTCCTTTTTTAAAGAGCTGCTTGCTAATCCTAAAGCATCGAATATATAAGCCCAATGTAATATTTTAGAATTTATTCATAGACTTGTGACTAATAATCATAAAATCATGCTCATGGCCCCATTTTCACCTGATTAGATTTTCAAGTTGGTCTTCTCCATGGATAAATACAAAGCCTCTAGACCAGATGGCTTTCTGGCTACCTTTTTCCAATATTTTTGGGATATTGTGGGGATTGACAATGTGTAAATGGTTGAAGAATCTCAAAATATCTAAAGGATTTGAGTGTACATTAATTTCACATTTATTTATTTGATTCTAAAAGGCATGACTCAAATCTCCTTTGTTTATTTTAAACCCATATCATTGTGAAACATAGTGTATAAGCTAATCTTGAAGGCCATCTCTTTCAAGTTGAAATGTCTCCTTAGAAAATTAACATCTTATGAGCAAGGAAGATTTATCCCAAATAATAATATACATGATGGACTTTTGGTCACCCAATAAACCATTCACTCACTAGTTATTGTCCAAAAAAAGGTATGATTCTCAACATCGACGTCAGTAAGGTGTATGATTGGCTAAACTGGAGATTCCTTTTTAAAACTCTTGAGAAATTTGGGTTTTATAAAGATTGGTATTCATGGATGTTTATTTGTATCTCCACTCCTCAATTTTAAATCATTGACAATGGTAAACCTTCAAGGTTATTTTAATCCTCACAAGGTCTACATTAAGGTGACTTTATTTACCCCTTCATTTTCATTCTTATGGTTGAATCCTTGGGAATGCAAATTTCAAGAGTTTTATCTATTAGAGTAATCTAAGGGCTAATTTTGGTGTAAGTAATTTATTAAAAAAAACATCAATAATTTGATGATGATATGGTCCTCTTTATAAATTGATTAGAGGAGGAAGCCAAATCCTACAAATTTCTTTTGGCTGACTATGATAGAGCATCAAGTCAAAGAGTCAATTTTTTCAAGTCTAAAATCTACTTATTTAACACTCCTAGGCCATTATAGCTCATAATTTCCCTCATATTAGATTTCAAAATTAGGAAGCCACCAATCAAATATCTGGGGATCCCCCCCTGTTGGTGCAATTAGGGATTCTCTTTGGGATGGGTTAATCAAGGCCTTTAAAGGCCTCATTATGAATTATAAAGGCAAATGGCTCTCCTTAGTTGGGAAAATCACCCTCATTAAATATGTTTTCAATTCACTTCCCATCTACACACTCTTTGTCGTGTACCCCCCTCCAAGGTTTAACAAGAACTTAACCACATTATGAGTAACTTCTTATGGAAAGGTACTCAGGAAGCCAAAAAGATTCCCTTAATAAAATGAGACAAGGTGTCATCCCCAATCAGGGGGTGGATCTAGAATTAAGAAGCTGACATCCTAAAATTTAGCCTTGGGAGCCAAATTTGTCTAGGTAATGGTCACTAAATCCAAGGCCTTACGGAATAAAACTCTTTAGTTAAAATATTTTGTATATTACTCGTCCATGAATATTCTATAGGTTGAAAACCCCCCAAAGGGTCTTAAATATGTAAATTAAACTTAAAATGTCACTTCATAATCAAATACCATGTCTTTTAGGTGGTAAACAATAAATTCTTAATGAAATTTTGGAGTGATTCCTATAATGGACACAAATCCCTAATAGAGATCCATGAACTGGACATAGCTAGGAACCTTTTGAAAGGGTGGTTAGGTGAAAAAGCTAGAGACTAATCTGAGCCTATTGTTGATGTTGGATTAGAACAATGGAAATGGAAAGACATTGATGGACTATTTTTATCAATTAACCATAAAATGATGCTAACAGAAATCCTTTCCAAGAGGAAAGTCTTTATCATCAATTTTAACAACTCTATTTAGTGGATGGGCACAAAGAATAGGTTCTATTTAGTCATATTCAGTTGTAAAATGGTAGATCAAGTGAAACCATCATGTCCCTGGAAAAAAAATCATGGTAGAATAATGCCAACTTGCTAAAGGTTGGAGCTTTTGCTTGGCTAGCTACACAAAATAAAATGTTAATAGGGGACCATCTTCATAGAGTTGGAGTGGCAAGAACATTAATATGTTTTTTGATCTTCATTAGTGAATAAGATGTTGATCACTTGTTATTTACCTACTCCTTTTTAGAAAATGTATGTAACTGATTGTGTGGAAAATTGTAATGAAATTGGGCTAGGCCTAAATCCTTATTACAAGCTTTTGTTTCTTGGCCCAAAGGTCATACAAAGAAACCTTTGTATGATTATGGTAGGCTAACCCAGCTATTCTAATTTGGAATATCTTAAAGGAATGTAACAAGAGAATTTTAGAGGATAAAGGCAATCCTAATGAGATGGTTCTATACCAAATTTAACATACAATTTATGAATTAGGTTATACCCATGCTATGGAATACAATGGAACCTGCTCTACATGGGATTCATAGATTGTTGCATCGTAGTTTTGGTTGAAGGTTCCCCCCATTAAAGGGTCAATGATAATTTTTAAGACATAGAGACATGAAATCAAAATGGAATTGTTGCTTCCCTGTAGTTTTTTCAAACTTAATTTTGATGAAGTAGACAAGGGAAACCCAAGGGCATTTGGTGAAAGATGTGTGATTTTGATTTGTGTAGGTTCACTCATCTAAAATAGCTCAAATAAATTGGTGGATGGTACCAACAATGAGGCAGTAGCACAAACCATTATCGTGGGCTTGGAATTATTGATTCATAGTGGGATTGAGAAAGTTATTATTTAAGGTAACTCCAAGGTGATTATTCAAGCCTTAAGGAATCAAAAATTTGGTTCTTAGAACATTAACAACATTCTAAATTGTGGTTGGGTCTATTGGATAAATTCAATCTCTAGGAAGTGTCACATTGCTATCATGAAGCGAACTCTATGGTAAATAAATTATCCAACAAAGAAGTGGATCAACATGATGAATTAATAGTGGATAATGATTAGAGTAGTTGGGGATTTTGAAAGGATGGTGTATTAATGGGAGACCTTGGGAAGGCACTACCCTTCATGATTGACCTATCACCCATCATTGGATGCACATTATGTTTTGAATCCTTGCATCACATGTACAACATCCTATCATAATATTTTTATTTGCTAGGGCATCAATGAATGGTGTATTCATTTCACACTCCCTCTCTCTCCCTCATCTGCATTTTTATATTTCTAAGCCAACTCTAATTTTGTATTTTAGCTCCCATGAATCCTATGTTCCAAATGACACTTAGTGAACCTCTGTTGTGTGTTGAGGTTTTTATAAAGTAAATGACATTTAATGGGTAAGTTATAGACTCACATCTCAAGAAAATTTTCATTTTCCATTCCAGAAGTGTTTTGCAAGCTATTAGATAAGTAATTGGTCAAGTAATGCTCGATACTAGTTGTAGGATACAGTTAAATTCACTGGTGACATCAAATTTTATTATAAAATTCATCCTTTTTTGAAAGATAAGTAAAAAGCTATGTTGATAGTCTATATAATTGTACACCATTGTTTTAGGATTGATTTGGAGGAGGCATTGGAAGGTTTTGTTTGTGGTGGCCAGTAGCCACTCCTTTTCTCCACTCACAATGAGTTAGGGTTAATACCTTTATATACATTTCATGAGTTAGAGGAAAAAATATTTGTATTGGTAGAGCATTTGTAACTTATGTAAAACTATATGAAGCATCTTGGCTTGGAGGGGTGCTTTATTCTAGAATTAAACTTGGATAAACTACATGCTCCTATGGCCCTGGTGTTGGTATCCCTTAGCTAGAGAAATTTTCCTAGGATGGAAATCATAGTACGATTCCTTATGAGGCTTTTTAGGGGCCCACTTTAGTAGTGTCTACCTCCAGGTGTATATGTGGGTCACTTGTCACCCCATAGGGTGGTTACAATACATATATAGGCTCATTTGGTTGGCCTAAAAGAATTTATAATCTTGGTGGGATATTTTAAATAAAAAGGTTGGTAGTAAAATGCTTCACATATGAAAGATGACCAATCCTTATGTGAGGGGTTATGGGGATACACATAGTGGTGATGCTGGTAGAATGGAGTATAACATGAGAGGATGTGGCATTGACGAGGTATTGTTTGCTTTGTGATTACTAAAGGTTCTACCTCTATTGGTGATGGTAACATGATGGAGGTCATGGTTGGTCCTTAATTAGAATTTGTATTTCCTTTGTATGTTTCTTATTAGTCTTTTCTCATTTCTACCCTTTGGGTTATTTTGTTTTTTTGTTGTTTTTTTGCATTGCATGGGCTTTTTTTCTGGTAGTGTTTCTTTCTCATTAGGTGTCAGGGGTCATTTGTCATGCAGGTTATCCCCATCTTTTTATAACTTTATCTATTTTGATTAATAAAAGGGAGAGTGACCCACCAACCCCCGAATCATTTTTTAAAAAATGATAGTATATATTTATCAAGCATTTTAAGTTTGGAATGTTATTATTATTGTTATTATTATTGTTATTGTTATTGTTATTGTTATTGTTATTTTTATTTTTATCGTTATCATTATCATTATCGTTATCGTTATCGTTATCGTTATCGTTATCGTTATCGTTATCATTATCGTTATCGTTATCGTTATCATTATCATTATTATTATTGTTATTGTTATTGTTGTTGTTGTTGTATTATTATTATTATTATTATTATTATTATTATTATTATTATTATTATTATTATTATTATTATTATTATTATTATTATTATTATAAATATAGTAAAAATGTCCATGTCATATTATAAAAGGGGGTTGTTTTGTTATTTCTCGGCACCTTCAAGTGGGTATTTTTATAAATATTAATGCAAGAAAATTTTATTGTAAGGGGTTTTTTTAGTGACGTCATATATATGGTGATAATTTTCAAATTCCATTTGTATAAATGCAATCTAAATTTTTTTATCTTGTTGTTGAAGATCAAAGGGTAGCGTCTTGTCTAACAAGAGATCAGATTCCCCCACAATAAATTTTATTTTGTATTTCTTATCTCTCTTTTAATCTTCTGTGAACCATATCTTTTGCATATAAACTCCATTTTCTTGGCCCTTTTTTAAAAATGCATTTTTTTCCACATTCTATGTAATCGTGCAATCCTTTGATTCTGATAATGTATCATTTTTTATCACTTTATTTATGTTACCTAACATAGCCTCATTGTTAGGACGATTTTAAGTAAAATTTTCTTTTCTTTTCACATGTCATTTTTTATGAGTAGAACTCCTACATTTTTTAACATATTGGTCAAATACTATATTTGGACCACTCATGTAGACAATCCCTTAATTTCTTATATTATCTTACACATCAACATGATGATCATTTATTGTGGTGAGTGACTTATAGTATCCCCTAATGTCTATCTATTTGTATACATTTAAAGTAGTAGATTTTAGATCACTCGTGCAATACATTTAACTTATGAGATTCTTAACCATATTGAGCAATTAATGGTTAGTTTAATCTATCATTTTTTTTCTTGTGGCATTATTTTTGAGACATTTGAGGCCCCTTTATAAATGTCTAATTACATTTTCTAGGAGTGATTCTATTTATTTTATAAAAATAAGCACTTTTGTGTGAATGTTTGTTTTTATTTGTTTTAGCACAGTAATCATGAGAGATTTTTAATTGGTATGTGGTTATCTTATCAAACACATTATTTTTTAAAGACCATACGATGATTGTCATACATCTCATCTTTTTATGACATTCATTAGTTTAATATTTTATGTTCTTTGACACATTCTCTAATAATATGATCATCTTTATGTTACAAGTAACATCTGATATCACATCTATTATCAATGTTTTGGTGTTTACATAGTGTATTTGTACCACTCATTTAGATATTATGAGATTTTAAATAGGTGTTGACTCTCATATTCTGCACAGTATTGCTTGAATGTAGATTAGCCCACTTTGTAGTTTCATGACACCTTTTATTTTTGAATCGCTTGGTGAAATTTCTTTGGTGACACTAGCTAGGTGTCCCCACCATAATATTGTTGAAATACTTAAAAATAAGTTCATTGATTTGTGAATCACTTTGGCCATGTTTGTGTTCTCTCCTCCTAGTTTTACTTTTTTTTTTATTTGTCACTTACTTTAGTTCTTCGTCATCACCTCATAAGAGACATCCATTGTTATCACCATATTCCAATCAGTTCAATATTATGGGGGATGGATATGCAAATCTTCCTTGTGTACTTTATACCCACTTTTTAAAGATTAGTGTTTCCTATTAGTGAGCCTCATATAGACCACTAATACCTAGTGTGATGTCATAGGTATAATGGATTGACACCTATGTATTTTTTCAATATAGAGTGACATCCATAAAACCACTACACATCACATTGTATTTTATATATATATATATATATATATATAATGTACCTTATTAGACCTAATTTTTGGGACCTGTTATCAAAAATTATAAACCTCATATTTTTTGCTTTATACCTCTTTAGGTTTTACTTAAAGAGGGGTGTTGGTGTAGTTTTCATATGTACCTTCATTAAGTTAACTTACATTTTTTATTAAACCTATAATTAGTTTAGAATATTTTATTTAGGCTTATAATTAGTTTTAGATGTGCCATTACTACCATCCAACATTGGCCATGATTATAGGCCAATAATATATGCATATTCTTATGGCCAATAAGACAAGAGAAACAAGTATTGATCTTGTTATATATTCTCTTATCCTCATTTATAGTTTGCATTATAAAATTGCATGAATAACTCATTAAATATTTTTATTCATTCAATTATCCTCTTCTCAACTCTCTTTTCAGTAAGCAAGACATAAATAGTCTTTATGATTTTTAACACTTGTTGTTACCATGTCATTTGTCTACCTTAGCATTGTTAGATTGGCTATAATTTCCTTATGTCCCCTTTTGTTTTAAATGGCCATTTGTGTGTGTGTGTGTGTGTGTGTGTGTGTGTGTGTGTGTGTGTGTGTGTGTGTGTGTGTGTGTGTGTGTGTGTGTGTGTGTGTGTCTATATATATATATATATATATATATATATATATATATATATATATATATATATATATATATATATATATATATATCAAAGCTATTAATAGAAATGTGAAAGCCATTTCCAAGTTAAAAATAAGTAACATAGTGGTTAGCAAGTCAAATAAGATTTCAATTACATTGTGAATAGTATATCCTGTGGATGAAATTAAACTAGGATAAAACATGGTTGAGTCCAAACTACTCAAAATGTTTACTTCTTAAAATCTAAAAACTACATACATTATACTTAAGATCAAATTGTGACTAGAATAATTGAAAAAACAAAACTAATATAGATCTTACTAGGTGCTCAAATACTTTAGACATTAGCATTTTATTTTATTTCTTATTTAATCTTAGAGATTTGTAAACCTTTTCTCATCATAGTTAAAATTGCTCATTTAGAGAATATTTTTTTCATTTTCATATTGATGACTTCTGATTGTACAATATACATTGCTTAATTACATTTGGGGAACACCATTATGTTAAGTTTAAAGAAACATATAAAAATGAGAATACTAATAATGATTTATTGAACTTTTATTATCACTAATTACCATTTACAAGACTAGATTACTAGATGTTGCACCACACTAATGCATCCATGATATGTGCCAAAAAACACCATTCTTAAACTTACCAATGATAAGGGCCAAACATTGTATATAAATATATCTTAAGAGACAAGCCCATTATTTTGAAATCCCATTGGTGGCCTTGATGGATCAAATCAATTGCTTGAATTTAATCAATGGTTTGTCAATGGTAAAATATGTCCATAATGAAGAATTGTCTATGTAATAATCATTCCAGGGGTAAAGCATACATTATTTATATAGTATTTTTTTTATGTATTTATTAAAGATAAATAGATATTTTTATCTAAGATGAGCATGCATACATTCATGCCATTACTACACATAAAGTGTTATTATGTTAGATAAAATATGCTATTATGTTAGATGAATTTTCTTGGTGATAAATATATACAAGAGTAACAGCAAACCCCTTTTTATGGGGTATAAATATTGGTAATTTCATGGAGTTAAACATCTGAAAAAATTGAAAGATTTTTCCTATATTTTCTCTTCTTTTTTGTCATTTGATGATAGTTCAAGTTTTCTTTCCTTAACTTGCATCTTACATGGATTATATAAGATAAGAAAGCATGCATGTCAAGCAATGTATCTACCTTAAGATGACCAAAAATATTTCCCTATTTTCTTAAATTTTTTTACATCATTTTGGTACACTTGCCAATTTTTCTTATAATCCTTTTTTTTCTTTACCCACGTTTCATTTGTTTAAATACACATTTTATCTATAAATTGGTGTGTCAATATTTTAGCCAAAATATTTTTGAAGGAGACTTTCTACCATTTATAATGCTTTAATTTTACATCCATGAGCATGCACTTGTTAAAGAGATCAATGTTTATTGACTGATTCTAGCCTTTTATTTTCTCCTACATACATCTTAGTTTCTAGTTGTCTCTTATTTCTTATTGATGTTATCATTTGCAAAAATGGAGGTGTTGGGATAAAATGATCACATGGGTATGTTCATTTTCATGACTAGTTTATATGAACTAAATCTTAGTTTATGCGATGTAGCACAACAAAAGATATGCTTGAGTAAAGTAGGGCTCCAAGGCATTTTGACAATGTTTTCCAACACTTTGTCAATTTTATAGGTTACAAGAAAAAGCTATGAAGGTATTTTTATGATGTCATATATTGTATGTATGAAGGCTTCAGGAAAAAATAGATATATAGATGGAATCCCCTATGTAATAGGATCATAGACACTATTTTTTAGGTCATACAACTAAGTACAACAAGAGTTATACAAGAAAAAAGTTAGCCTTCCATGCAAGTTCTAGGCATAGCTAGTTCTATAGTAGAATAATCTGAGTGAGTAGATTAATGGTATTATATCTCACACATGTGAAGGATTAAAAAATAATTAAGTATATGTGTTTTTTCACTTTCATACCTAGTTTATATCATCCAAATTTTATACTATGTGGTTGAGTGAAATAGAATTTATGAAGGTGTAAAGTGAGCATTCTAAGCATAATTGAGATGGTCCCCATACTTAGAAAAATCTATAAAAATTAAAGTTTGAGCTAGTTGTAATATCAATGGTTCATGCTTAATTGGACATTGGAGATCCAATGGAGCACGATGAAGTCAAATTATCAAAAGGAGCTCCAAGTGAGTGCACAAGTGATAAGTGTCACATTCACAATTCTTATCAGACAAGGACCCAATGAGTGTAAGCTTGTTAGAGTTAATGATCAAGCATATCATAAAATATAATAGTACATGGGTGATCATGCAAAGGAAATCCAACACAGCAAATGGACTCAAATGTTATAAAGTGATTTATGTTTATCAACACAATAGCAAGTTAAAGACCGAACAAGTTTGAGAATATCGATGAAATCAAAATGATCTAAAGATGTAAGAAGTAGTGAGTTGAGATCAAAGTGTTGAAGTTTAATGACCAAGTCAAGGTAAAGGTTGTGCATCTTCAGAGATCATATGGCATGTAGAATCTAGGATCTAGAGATTGACCGACATGTTTTAAGGAGTGAAACATTAAAGTTGAGTAGTGTACAGAGATTTGATCAAGTGAGAGAGCTTGAATATGGTATGAAGAAAGAGATCAAAGGCCAATATTTAAATCATTTAAATTACAATAGTCAAGAGGAAAAATAATTAGAAATATGTGAGTAAGCCATGAATCTTGACATAGACAATGAGATTAATCGATCCAACTAATCAAATCTACATTAAATAGCTTATGTATTAAAACTTGAGTCTAATAGATGTTATAGATATTAAAGAGACCTAAAATTATGGCATGATGCATGGAATTTAGATTTAGAAAACTTACAGTTCAAGTCATAATGAACTAAAGTCCAAAATTGGTTTGATGTGTTACAATTTAAGTGTGAACATAAAGAAGAAGCAAACCCTAGATCCATTGCTTATATATATTGTATGTATGAAGGCTTCAGGAAAAAATAGATATATAGATGGAATCCCCTATGTAATAGGATCATAGACACTATTTTTTAGGTCATACAACTAAGTACAACAAGAGTTATACAAGAAAAAAGTTAGCCTTCCATGCAAGTTCTAGGCATAGCTAGTTCTATAGTAGAATAATCTGAGTGAGTAGATTAATGGTATTATATCTCACACATGTGAAGGATTAAAAAATAATTAAGTATATGTGTTTTTTCACTTTCATACCTAGTTTATATCATCCAAATTTTATACTATGTGGTTGAGTGAAATAGAATATATGAAGGTGTAAAGTGAGCATTCTAAGCATAATTGAGATGGTCCCCATACTTAGAAAAATCTATAAAAATTAAATTTTGAGCTAGTTGTAATATCAATGGTTCATGCTTAATTGGACATTGGAGATCCAATGGAGCACGATGAAGTCAAATTATCAAAAGGAGCTCCAAGTGAGTGCACAAGTGATAAGTGTCACATTCACAATTCTTATCAGACAAGGACCCAATGAGTGTAATCTTGTTAGAGTTAATGATCAAGCATATCATAAAATATAATAGTACATGGGTGATCATGCAAAGGAAATCCAACACAGCAAATGGACTCAAATGTTATAAAGTGATTTATGTTTATCAACACAATAGCAAGTTAAAGACCGAACAAGTTTGAGAATATCGATGAAATCAAAATGATCTAAAGATGTAAGAAGTAGTGAGTTGAGATCAAAGTGTTGAAGTTTAATGACCAAGTCAAGGTAAAGGTTGTGCATCTTCAGAGATCATATGGCATGTAGAATCTAGGATCTAGAGATTGACCGACATGTTTTAAGGAGTGAAACATTAAAGTTGAGTAGTGTACACAGATTTGATCAAGTGAGAGAGCTTGAATATGGTATGAAGAAAGAGATCAAAGGCCAATATTTAAATCATTTAAATTACAATAGTCAAGAGGAAAAATAATTAGAAATATGTGAGTAAGCCATGAATCTTGACATAGACAATGAGATTAATCGATCCAACTAATCAAATCTACATTAAATAGCTTATGTATTAAAACTTGAGTCTAATAGATGTTATAGATATTAAAGAGACCTAAAATTATGGCATGATGCATGGAATTTATATTTAGAAAACTTACAGTTCAAGTCATAATGAACTAAAGTCCAAAATTGGTTTGATGTGTTACAATTTAAGTGTGAACATAAAGAAGAAGCAAACCCTAGATCCATTGCTTATATATATATATATATATATATATATATATATATATATATATATATATATATATATATATATATATATATATATATATATATATATATATATATATATATATATATATATATATATATATATATATATATATATATATATATATATGACATCTAAGACACAATAAAATGTAAATAGAGCCATTCAAATTGTTTCAAATTGAAAATATAGTGACATAGAGGTTGTAGAGAGGGATAGAGATAGAGATAGAGAGATGAAGTGTGTTAAATACATACATATATAGACATAAAGAGAGAAGCATAGAGAGGAAGAAAGGCACATAGAGATAATGTGTAGGAATGATCAGTTATAAATTAGACTTGTAATAGAGAGATTATAGTTGGATTCATTTATGAATATATTTTTTATACTGGAGTTGTAGCTCCATAGATTTTATTCATTGGTACCATCAGACAAGCTGAGTTGGTACTCAATTCTTGAGGCTTGGTGCCCTTAAACATTATAACCAGTGAGGTTAAACTAAGTTGGTGCTCAATTAGGGATTTGGTGGTTCCTTAGAGTTGGTTCTCTTAAACTAGGGGATTGGTGTCTCCATAGGTTTGGTACCCTTAAATGTGTAACTAGTGAGGTTTTACCAATGAGGCCTTCAATTGTGAGGTTAGATTAGAACAATAGATTCTAGTATCAATTCTAATCATTGGTTTTCCCTTTGGGTTTTCCACAATAAATATAGTGTCATGTGTATTAAAGTTTGTGTGATCTTTGTATATTAATTTTATCCACATATATCTTCTAATGTACATTAAAAGTATTTAAATAACTAGTTTTAATTGATATATAGATTCACCCACCTCTCAGTATCTAGTTATGTTCCAATAATTGGTATCAAAGCATAGGGTTCATTGAAAGAAGCTTAATCAGCTTAGGTACATCTTAGAATAGTGAACATAATGGCTATTCAAGAAGGATCTTCATCAAAAAAAGTACCTCTTTGATGGATCTAACTATGCATTTGGGAGCATAATAATGGAATCATACTTATCATCACTAGGGTTTTATTTATGGATGTCTATAATAAATGGATATACATACCCTACTATAACTCCTACTGATGAAGCTTCAAATAAGGCATATGAGTAAAATAACAAGGCAAAGAATGTTATTCTCTATAGATTATCCAAATTAGAGTTTGTCAACTAAAAACAATGTCAAAATGATCAAGATATCTAGAATAAGTTGAAGATCATCTATGAAGGTGATGATAAGGTAAAGTAGGCCAAGTTCTAAATATAAAGAGGAATTTTTGAGAGTCTTGAAATTACTGAAGAAGAGAAGATTATAGACTACCTTCTCAGGGTAGATGAAATAGTCAATACAATTAGAGACCTTGGAGAAGAAATGAAAGAATCAATCATTACCAAAAAGGTTTTAAGATATTTGCCATAAAGCTATGATTCTAAAATCTCTATAATAGAGGAAGCAAGAGATTTAGATAATCTCACTATAGATGAGTTGCATGGAACCTTCACTACTTATGAGATGAGAATGGGAGAATAAGATACTCCTAAGAGAGAAGTTGCATTCAAAACATCTAGGAAAGAAAAAGCAAAATCATCTACATCTAGATCTAAGAAGAATGATAAATAAGAAGAAAATTTTGTCAAAAAATTGAAAAGAGGATATGGAAATTACAAAGGTAAGTTACCCTTTAAATGTTTTAATTATGGTAAAGTAGAACATTTTACTTCTAAATGCCCTTATGAGAAAAAGGATAACTCTGAGAAATAAGAGGATGGAAAAATAATGAAGCCCCACTATTCTCAAAGGAGTAACTTATTTTTTTCAAAAATAAAAAATTGTATATAAGATAAGATAGTGACTCATTAGATGATTGTGATAACTCAGATGATGACCATGATTGTGCCTTTGTGGATGAGGGAAATTAATCCATGTTCATAACATTAGGGTCAACTTATATAGATCTAGATCAAGAAGAAGTTGAAGACTCTGATGAGGAAGCGGAAGGAGAAGTGGACCTTGAGTGTGAACTCATCTATGCTCTAGATGAGAATGATAAGTTGAGAAAAGATAACATAAAAAAATTTAAAAAAAAAGCTTGGACAAAAAGAAATTGAAAATTGTCTAAAAATCTTGAGAAATCAAATCAGATGGTAGTAAGTCTTAAGACTCATGTTAAAGACCATGAAAGAATATAAGATGTAGTCAAAATTAAACTATAATTCAAATATAATGAGTGTATGAGGATAGAATTAGAGATAGTGGCTTTGAGAAAAGAGATTCAAAAGTCTAAAGAACAAATAGTCAAAGGGTCTGAAGTTGATAAGAGGATCAGACATTCTTGATGAATTGATCATCTCTCAAAATCCATAAAAAGGAAATCTAGTCTTGGTTATGAAAAGGGGAAAAGTCTCATAACTAGTAGATGTGCTAAGTTATATGATAATTTCAAAGTAGAAAGATTAGAAGAAAAAGAGGATAAAGCTTGCAAGGATATAAACACAAACACAAGCAATGTTGATGTGAAGAAGGCTAAAGCTAAAAAGAACCCTGATGAAAGGAAAAAGAATAATAAGTCTATATTTACAACCTCAAAGAAGATGTAAAAGATAAAGGAAGCTAATGCAGATGGTCACATAAATGTGAGAAGACCATTAAGGTAACCCAATGATATGACCATGTTTTCCTCATCTTTTTATGCTTATTATTATAGATGTAATCAGTTTGGTCATAAGGTTAGTATATGTACAGTTGTACCTACAAGGAGAACCAACTTTTTAAACAAATATTCATTTTCACCCTTGATAGATACAAATGTAATGTACTATAATTGAAATAATTTTGGTCACATAGGTAAACAATGCAGAACAAGCTTTGAAAGACCAAAATTATAAAGTGTGAAGAAAATAATGCCTCTCAGTGTGAAAAATGGTTCACAAGTCTCTAGAAAAGAGAAAATTAATCTCAACAGGACATATAAGCAACCCAAGCATATATGGATAGTGAAATATCAAGCCATGATGAAGAATACTATAGAGGTTGGAAAAGGTCAAGAGCTCTCAATGTTTGCACATGTTGAGAATGAGAAGATAAAGATCAAGGAGAAGTCTAAGGTGTCAGTCGAGGATAGTTTTGAAGTATGTACAGATAAAACTGAACATCTTGCTACTATACAAAAATTATCAAGCATAAAACATTAGTCTTATATGCATAGTGATGAGATTCTAAGATGCAACAAAGATTCATCAAATGAACAGGTAAGTCATGGATCCATATTATCTCCATGTATTGTTAAATTAATCACAGATGAAAATGAGAATAGTGCAATGTATGAGCATGTTACTTATCTCAATCCTAATAAGAATAATAATAACAAAAATCACAAGAGGACAAATGATGAAAAGAAACATCTAGAGTTATGGTCCAATCATAGTTTCACATTGTTCTAGGACTTTGTGAAGTAAAGTGTCTCTTTCTATGCTTCTTAAGAGACCCTTTATAGTGGAGAAATGAGTGATGTCTATTATATATGTGAACTCAAGTAGGTTGTGATGATGACTTCATCAAACCAATTCAAGTGTTATGTATGTAGTTTCTATAGGGACAGAATGAGTGTTTCAATATGACATAATGAGATTGTTGGATTATATCTCATATATATGGTATGTAGATTCATTTGGCATATTTTTTATAATTAAATGAACCCTTGACATTGTGTATCTTGGGTTATACAAATAATTTGGGTTGCAAAACTTAGAGAACATGTGTAAAATGATGATATACATGTGTTAAATAATGTTATGGTATGCTATAGCTAGGCCGTTGATGCAAAGATGGAGCTTTGAATAAGGGGGAGATAGATTATTCAGTCTATTAGGATCAAGAAAGATCAAAGTAGAATAGCTTTACAATTGGTTAGGTCCTAGGATCAGAAGATAATTAGAGACTGAGAGAAAAGGCTAGTAAGCCTATATGAAAGCTCCTACATCATATCACTAGATACTAGTGACAAATTCTAAGTCTAGGGTTCTTGGATAAACTCCTTTATCTAATAAAGGGGAGAACACTCTAGACAAATGGTGAGAATGAGTCCCTTTTCCATTGATGTCAAACAAGGAGAAAAAGGGCAAATACTCTTTGTAAACATTTTGAGAAAAAGTACAAATGCTCTCTATAAAAGTTTGGAAGAGCATAGCAAGTGTCCAAAATGAGCTTAGGAAAATGTGCCATTGCCTAAAGGGAAGTAATTATGGTATGAATATTTTTAGTTCATACTCATCAGAATCCAATGCAAGAAATGACATAGAAAGAATAAAGTATTAGAACATCAGAGCATTTAGTTTGCCATCAATGACAAAGGAGGAGATTTTTAGAAATATTATTATCATTCATGTCAAAAGGGACATTATGAGCATGTCATTAATGTTCAATATTATATATGGTGATTATAGGATATGCAAAGGATCCTATTATAGGTCATGAAGGATTGGAATGCTTGTGTACATGATTGGAATTCATTTGGTTATTCACATTGATCATCTAGACATTTTGGGTCTATGATAGAAAAGATGAGAAGGAATTTTGCTAACATCACCATTTCCATGTGTGAATGAGTATGGGAGAGCTGGTCATATGGTTATGATCATATTAGTCCCTAGTAATTATGTGCCAAATTTGAATCCATGAGATGAAGTGTAGTTGAAGATATGGGGATGCAAAGTTGGCTACTTAGATAGAATTCATTAAGTTTCTATACTTAGCCAAATTTCCAAAAAAGGATAAATAGACCCAAGTAATAATATTGAGGAGGTCAACATTTACACGCATGGAGGTGTTAGCACAAAACAATCACATGGGTTTATTCATTTTTATGCCTAGTTTATATGTGTTAAATCTCATGTCATGCAATGTAGTTCGACAAAATATATGATTGAGAAAAGTAGGGATCTAAAGTATTTTGAAAGTGTTTTCCAATAGTCAAATATGCAAGTTACAAATAAAAGTTGAGAAGGCATTTTTATGATGTCATATCTTGCATAGTTAAATTTGCAAGTTGCAAGAAAAAACTAAGAAGGCATTTTTATGATCTCATATCTTGCACGTATGAAGGCTTTAAGAGTAATTAGATATATGGATGGAATACCCTATGTAATAATATCGTATGTTCTAATTTTTAGTTCATGTGAGCAAGTGTGACAAGAGTTATGCAAAAATAAAGTTAGCCTTACGGGCATGTTCTAAGCATATCTAGCTCTATGGTAGAATAATCTGAGTGATCAGATTAATGGTTTTATATATCATGCACACAAAATATTCAAATGGAATTGAGAATATAGGTTTGTTCACTTTCATGCCTAGTTTATATGTTCCAAATTTTAGACCAAGTGATTAAGCGAAGTAGAAGATATGAAGGTTCAATGTGAACCTTCCAAGCATAATTGAGATGGTCCCCATACCTAGACAAATCTACACATGGTAAAGTTTGAGCTAGTTGAATGATCAATGGTTCACACTTAATTAGACATTAGAGATCTAATAGATCATGATAAATTCAAATTGTCAAAAGGAGCTCTGAGTGAGTGCACAATTAACATGTGTCAAATTCATAGAGCTTGTCTGACAAAGACCCAATGAGCATAAGCTTTTCAGAGTTAATGATTGAGCTTGTCAAAAGATCTGACGGTGTGTCAGTGTTCATGTAAAGGAGATATAATGGAGTGAATGGATTCAAATTCTATAAAGTGATAATTTTTTATTAACATAACGAAAATTTAAGGATCGATTAGGTTTGAGAAGATCAATAGAGAAAAAATGATCCAAAGATGCAGGAAGCAACGAGATGAGATAAAAGTGTTTAAGTTTAACAACCAAGTCAAGATAAAGGTCATACATCTTTAGATATTTAATGACATGTCAAATCTAGGATCTAAAGATCGATGGATGAATTTTAAAGAGTGGAACAATAAATTTTAGTAGTGTAAAAAGATCTAACGAAGTGAGAGAGCTTGAAGATGCAGTGAAGAAAGAGATCAAAGGCCAATATTTAAAGTGCTTAAATTCCAATGATCAAGTGGAAAAACATTCAATAAAATGAAAAAAAATATGAGTAATCCATGAATCTCAATGCAAACAATTAGATTGATTGATCCAACTAATCAAATCTACATTAAAGAGCTTGTGAATTAAAATTTGAGTCTAACAAATACTATAGATAGTAAAGATACCTATAATTATTAATTAATGCATGGAATCGATACATGAGAAACTTATAGTTCAATTCATAATGAACTAAAGTCTATAATTTGCATGATGTGTTATAGTCTGAGTGTGAACATAGAGAAGAAGCAAACCTTAGATCCGTTGTTTATATATATGACATCTAGGACACAAAGAGATGTATTTGGATATATTAAAATTGTGTCAAATTGAAAATATAGTGACACAAAGGCTGTAGAGAGAGAAATGATGTGTGTCAAATAGATACATATATAGACATAGAGAGAGAAGGGTAGAGAAGAACAAAGGCACATAGAGATAACATATAGAGAATGGATGGTTACAAATTAGACTTGTAATAGAGAGAACAAGGTTGGATTCATTTATGAATTTATTTTTTATACTAGAGTTGTATATCCATAGATCTAATTGGTTGGTGCTATCAGACAAGTTGAGTTGGTGCTTAATTAAGGGATTGGTGTCTCCTTTAGTTTGGTACCCTTAAACATTTTAACGAGTGAGGTTAAGTTGAGTAGGTGCTCAGTCAGGGAGTTGGTACTTCCCTAGAGTGGGTGCTATTAAACTAGGGGATTGGTGTCTCCTTAGGTTTAGTTCCCTTAAATGTGTAACCACTAAGGCTTTCAACTATGAGGCTGGATTAGAATAATAAATTCTACTAGCTATTCTCATTGTGGTTTTTCCCTTTGGGTTTTTTATGTATAAATTTGGTATCATGTATAATTCAATCATGTTATAAATATGCAAGTACATTAGTCATTAAAATTAATCCATGTAAGCATATAGATAAGTCATCTAAGAATATAAGAAAATCTTAATAGCATTTAGCATTTATTTTTATTGGATTTTAGAAGACATCAAGAATTTATAGGGCATTCATTTTAATATAGAGGATTGTGATAACAAGACACTTGCAATAAATTATCTAACTGCTTCACTAAATTATATGTTACTTAGAATGTTGTCTTTGATATAATATATCATTGATGGCATTGATAAGTAGTTTACACTTAGAAATTTAATTGAACTTGAGTACAAGCCCCAAAATAATTCCTTTTCCTTATCTTTTTCATGTTGAATTATCTTACTAGAGTTGAAGAAGATCAATTTCATAGTCATTAGCATTATAACTCTGGCCCTATTGTCATATTGAAATTAAAGACACAGAGACATGAAATTAAAATGGAATTGTTGCTTCTCCCCTAGTTTCTTCAAAATTAATTTTGACAAAGTAGAGAGGTGAAACCCAAGGGCATCTAATGAAAGATGTGTGATTTGGAATTGTGTAGGTTCACTCATCTAAAATGCCACAAATAAATTGATGGATGGTACCAATAATGAGGTAGTGGCACAAGCCCTTATCTTGGGTTTTGAATTATTGATTCATTGTGGGATTGAGAAATTTATTATTGAAGGCAACTCCAAGGTGATTATCCAAGCCTTAAGGAATCAAAAAATTTATTCTTGGAACATTAACAACATTGTAAACTATGGTTGGGGTCTACTAGATAAATTCAATCTCTGGGAAGTGTCACATTGCTATCATGAAGTGAACTCTATGGTAGATAAATTATCCAACAAATAAGTGGATCAACATGATTAATTAACAGTGAACAATGATTGGAGCAGTTGGGGATTTTGAAAGGATGGTGTATTGATGGGAAAACTTGGGAAGGCACTCCCCTTCATGATGGGCCTATCACCCATCATTGGATGCACATTATCTTTCAAATCCTTACATCACATGTTCAACATCCTATCACCATATTTTTATTTGATGGTGCATCAACAAATGGTGCATTCATTTCACACTCCCTCTCTCTCTCTCCCTCATATGCATTTCTATATTTCTAAGCCAACTCTACTTTTATATTTTAGCACCCATGAATCATATATTCTAGATGACACTTAGTGAACATTTGTTATGTGTTGAGATTTTTATAAAGTAAATGGCATTTAATGGGTAAGTTATAGACTCACATCTCAGTAAAATTTGTCATTGTCTAGTCTAGAAGAGTTCTACAGGCTATTAGATACTAGTTGTAAGATATAGGGAAATTCACTAGTGACATTGAATTTTATTATAAACTTCATCCTTTTTTGAAAGATAAGTGATAAACTATGGTGATAGTCTATAGAATTGTACTCCATAGTTTTAGGGTTGGTTTGGAGGAGGCATTAGAAGGTTTTATTTGTGGTGGCTAGCAACCAATCCCTTTCTCCACTCATAATGAGCTAAGGTTGATACCTCTACAGACATTTCATGTGTTAGAGGCAAAAATATTTGTATTAGTAGAGCATTTTTAACTTTTTTAAAACTATCTGAAGCAGCTTGTCCTAGATGCGCACTTTATTCTAGAACTAAACTTGGATAAACTACATGCTCATATGGCCCTGGTGTTGGTAGCCCTTAGCTAGATAAATTCTCCCAAGATGGAATTCATAGTAAGATCCCTTATGAGGCTTTTTAGGGACCCACTTTAGTAGTGACTACCTCTAGGCGTACACACGGGTCACTTGTCACCCCACAAGGTGGTTACAACACATATAAAGGCTCGTTTGGTTGGCCTAAAAGAATTTATAATCTTGGGAGGAAATTTTAAAGAAAAAGGCTGGTAGGAAAAGGTTCCACATATGAAATATGACCAATCCTTAGGCAGGGGGATCTAGGGATACACATAGTGATGACGCTATTGGAATGGAGTAGAACATGAGAGGATGTGGCATTGACGAGGGTTTATTTACTTCGTGGTTGTTAAAAGTTCCACCTCTATTGCTGACAGTAACATGATGGAGGTCATGGTTGGTCCTTAATTAGAATTTGTATTTCCCTTTTATGCTTCTTATTAGTCTTTTCTCATTGCTACCCTTTGGGGTATTTTGTTTTTTCATAATTTTTGTGCCTTACATGTCCTTTTTTTTCTAGTAGTGTTTCTTTCTCATTAGGTATCAGGTGTCATTTTTCATGCAAGTTATCCCCATCTTTTTATAACTTTATCTATTTTGATTAATAAAAGGGAGAATGACCCACCAACCCTCAAATAATTAAAAAAAAAGGATAGTATATATTTTTCAAGTATTTTAAGTTTAGAATGTTGTTGTTGTTGTCGTTGTTGTTATTATTATTGTTGTTGTTGTTGTTATTATTATTATTATTATTATTATTATTATTATTATTATTATTATTATAAATATAGTAAAAAATGTCCATGTCCTATTGTAAAAGGGGGTTGTTTTATTATTTCATGGCAACTTCAAGTGGGTATTTTTTATAAATATTAATGCAATAAAACTTTATTATAAGTGACATTTTTAGCGATGTCATATATCTGGTGACATTTTTCAAATTGCATCTATTCACATACAATCTAACTTTTGTGCTCTTGTTGTTGAAGACCAAAGGGTAGGGCCTGGTCTAACAAAAGATTAGATTCCCCCACAATAAACTTTATTTTGTATTTTTGTCTACCTCTTTCAATATTCGATGAACCATATCTTTTGCATATGAACTCCATTTTCTTGACCCTTTTTTAAAAATGCATGTTTATCCACATTCTACGTAATCATGTAGTCCTTTGGTTCTGATAATGTATCATTTCTTCTCACTTTTTTTACATTACCTAGCATAGCCTCATTTTTAGCACTCTATTAAGTAAAATTTTCTTTTCTTTTCACATGTAATTTTCTATGACTAAAACTCCTACATTTTTGAACATATTAGTCAAATAGTATATTTGGACCACTCATGTAGACAATCCCTCAATTACTTATATTATTTTACACCACAGCATGATGATCATTCATTGTGGTCAGTGACTTATAGCATACCCTGACGTCTATCAATTTCTTTACATTCAAAGTAGTAGAGTTTAGATCACTCATGCAATACATTTAACTTATGAGTTTCTTAACCACATTGAGCAATCAATTGTTAGTTTAATCTATCATTTTTTTCTTGTGGCATTATTTTTGAGACATTCGAGGCCACTTTATACATGTCTAATTGCTTTTTCTAGGATACATTTTATTTCTTCTCTAAAAATAAGCACTTTTGTGTGCATGTGTGTTTTTATTTGTTTTAGCACAATAATCATGAGATATTTTTCATTGGTATGTGGTTAAATTATCAAACACATTATTTCTCAGAGACCATATGAGGATTATAGTAAATTTCATCTTTTTATGGCATTAACTAGTTTAATATTTTATGTTATTTGACACATTCTCTAATAATATGATCATTATTATGTTGCGAGTAACATCTGATATCACATCTATTATCAATGTTTCAGTGTTTGCATAGTGTACTCATACCACTCATGTAGATATTATGATTTTTTCAATAGGTGTAGCCTCTCATATTTTGCACAGTATTGCTTTAATGTAGATTAGCCCACTTTGTAGTTTCATGACACCTACCATTTTTAAATCACTTGGTGAAATTTCTCTGGTGACACTAGCTAGGTGGCCCCACCATAATATTTTTGAAAACACTTCCAAATAGGTTTTTTTATTTATGCATCTCGTTGTCCATGTTTGTGTTCTATCCTCCTAGTTTCACTTTTTCTATTTGTCAATTACTTCAGTTATTCATTATCACCTCATAAGAGACATCCTTTGTTATCACCATATTCCACTCAATTCAAAATTATGGGGGATGGATATACAATTCTTCCTTGTGTACTTTCTACCCAATTTTTAAAGATCAATGTTTCCTCTTAGTGAGCCTCATATAGAGCACTAATACCTAGTGTGACATGATAGTTATAATGTATTGAAACCTATGTATTTTTGTAATAAAGAAGACATCCATAGAAACACTACCCATCACATTGAATTTTGTGTGTGTGTGTGTGTGTGTGTGTGTGTGTGTGTGTGTGTGTGTGTGTGTGTGTGTGTGTGTGTGTGTGTGTGTGTGTGTGTGTGTGTGTGTGTGTGTGTGTGTGTGTGTGTGTGTGTGTTGTGTGTGTGTGTGTGTGTGTGTGTGTGTGTGTGTGTGTGTGTGTGTGTGTGTGTGTCTGTGTGTGTGTGTGTGTGTGCCTTATTAGACCTAATTGTAGGGACCCATTTTCAAAAAATTTAAACCTCATATTTTTTACTTTATACCTCTTTAAGTTTTACTTAAAGAGGGGTGTCGGTATAGTATTTCATACACACCTTAATTAAGTTAATTTAGATTTGTTATTAAACCCTATAATTAGTTTAGAATATTTTATTTAGGCTTAGAATTAGTTACAGATGTGCAATTATTTCCACCCAATATTAGCCATGATTATAGGCCAAAAAAAAATGCATATTCTTATGGCCAAGAAGACAAGAGAAATAGGTGTTGATCTTGTTATATATTCTCTTATCCTCCTTTGTATTTTACATTATGACATTATATGAATAACTCATTAAATATTTTTAGTCATTCAACTCTCCTCTTCTCGACTCTCTTTTTAGTGAGCAAGACATTATTAGTCTTTATGATTTTTAAGACTTATTGTTACCATGTCATTTGTCTACCTTAGTGTTTTTAGATTGGCCATGATGTCCTTATATCCCCTTTTTCTTTAAATGGCCATTTGGTATATATATTTTTATTAATCAATAGAAATATCAAAGCCATTAATAGAAATGTGAAATCCATTTGTACATAATTTTTTATTTATCAATAGAAATGTGAAAGCCATTTCCAAGTTAAAAATAAGTAACTTACCAATTAGCAAGTCAAATAATATTTCAATTACATTGTGAATAGTATATCTTGTGGATGAAATCAAATCTGGATAAAACATGGTTGGGTCCAAACTATTCAAAATGTTTACTTCCAAAAATCTCAAAACTACATACATTATACTTGAGATCAAATTGTGACTAGAATAATTGTAAAAACAAAACTGATATAGATCTTACTAGGTGCTCAGATACTTTAGACGTTAGAATTTTATTTTATTTCTTATTTAACCTTGGAGATTTGTAAATCTTTTCTCATCATATTTAAAATTTCTCATTTAGAGAAGTTTTTTTTCATTTTCATATTAACTTGTGATTGTAGAATATACATTGCTTAACTACATTTGGGGAACACCATTATGTTAAGTTGAAAGCAACATATAAAAATGAGAATACTAATAATGATTTATTTAACCTTTACTATAACTAATTACCATTTACAAGACTAGATTACTAGATGCTACACCACACTAATTCATCCATGATATGTGCCAAAAAACACCATTATTATACTTACCAATGATAAGGACCAAACATTGTATATAAAAATATCTTAAGAGACAAGCCCATTATTTTAAAATCCCCCTGGTGGCCTTGATGCATCACATCAACTGCTTGAATTTAATCAATTTTTTATCAATGGTAAAATATGTCCATAATGAAGAATTATCTATGTGATAAACATTCTAGGGGTAAAGCATACGTTGTTTCTACAGTATTACTTTTATGTATTTATTAAAGATAAATAGATATTTGTATCTAAAATGAACGTGCATACATTCATGCCATTACTACACACAAAGTGATATTATGTTAGATAAAATGTGTTATTATGTTAGGTGAAGTTTCTTGGTGATAAATGTATACAAGAGTAACATCAAATCCCTTTTTGGGGGGTAGAAATATTGGTAATTTCATAGAGTTAAACATCTGCAACACTTCGAAGATTTTTCCTATTTTTTTCTCTTCTTTTCTTTCATTTGTTGATAGTTCATGTTTTCTTTCCTTGACTTGAAATTTGCATGGATTATATAAGATAAGAAAGCATGCATGTCAGGCAATGTGTCTACCTTGAGATGACCAAAAATATTTCCCTATTTGCTTAAATTTTTTTACATGGTTTTGGTGCATTTGCCAATTTCTATCTATGCTCCTTTATTTTCTTTACCCACATTTCATTTGTTTAAATACACATTTTTTATTTAAATTGGTGTGTCAATATTTAAGCCAAAATATTTTTGAAGGAGACTTTGTGCCATTTATAATTCTTTAATTTTTCATCCATGAACATACACACTTGTTAAATATATCAATGTTTATTGACTAATTGTAACTTTTTATTTTATCCTACATACATCTTAGTTTCTAGTTGTCTCTTATTTCTTTCTTACTACGGTCATTAACCATTCTACTTTCTATTTATAATTTTAATGTAGCCATCAAATAAAAATTTGAACATGTGAAGGCAAGAATAATTTTAACAACTTGATATAATTAGTCTAAAATAATGTTGGTGATTGCTTGGGAATTTTTTGCATCCTACCTATTAAACTCTAAAAACAATATAGATGTCAATGTTAAAAAATATAGGTAATTCCCATCTTATACATAGAGTTTTTTAGAAGTGAAAAGAGCAACATATTTTGAAAAATTGGAGTGTTCTATCTCAATAAATTATTCTCTTAATATAAAAATGGGTGAATTTCTTATACATTAAATATATTACATACAATACATATAGAATAAAATACCTTTATAAAATTAAAAATGCACCATACCTAGTAATGTTTGACAAATCTAATAGCTATATACACATTTTTATAAAAAAAACTTGGAACATAAATTCCCAAAAAATTGCTAATTAGAACAAATATGATACTTGAGATGGAGGATTCTTATTTTATATGAATAATATTCCATCTTCTTTACTCCATATCGTTTTGATTTCCCAATCCAAGAACCATCTATATATTACCTTACTAATTGTATCATTTATGTAAATTAGATCATAAGGTATGTTGGAAATATGATTATATATGGTGATTAGAGGATTTAAAAAGGATCTTATTAGAGGTCAATAATGATTGGAATGTTTGTGTGCATGATTGGAATTCATTCAGTTCTTCACATTGATCATCTAGACATTTTGGGTGTATGATAGAAAAGATGAGAAGGCATTTTGTTGACATTACCATTGCCACATGTGAATGAGTTGATCATATGGTTGTGATCATATTAGTCCCTAGTATTTATGCACTATATTTTAAGTCATGAGATGAAGCATACTTGAAGATATGGGGATGAAAATTTGGCTACTTAGATAAAATTCACTAAGTTTTTATACTTAGCCAAATTTGCAAAAAGGGCTAAACATAGCTAAGTAAGTATATTAATGAGGTTAGAATTTTCAAAAATAGAGGTGTTAGGATAAAATAATCCCATGGGTATGTTCATTTTTATTCTTAGTTTATATGTACTAAATCTTAGTTTATGCGATGTAGCATGACAAAAGATATACTCTAGCAAAGTAGGGCTCCAAGGTATTTTGACAATGTTTTCCAACACTTACTAAAATTTGTAGGTTACAAGAAAAAGCTAAGAAGGTATTTCTATGATGTCATATCTATTATATATGAAAGCTTCAGGATAAATTAGATATATGTATGGAATCCCCTATGAAGGAGGTTTATATACACTAATTTGTAGGTCATAAAACTAAGTGTGACAAGAGTTATGCAAGAACAAAGTTAGCCTTCCATGCAAGTTCTAGGCATAGTTAGCTCTTTAGAAGAATAATCTAGGTGATTAGATTAATGGTATTATATCTCACACGTGTTAATGATTAAGAAAGAATTAATCATATGGGTTTGTTCACTTTCATGCCTAGTTTATACCATCCAAATTTTAGACTAGAAGGTTAAGCAAAGTAGAAGATATGAAGGTGAAAAGTGAGCCTTCCAAACATAATTGAGATGGCCCCCATAATTAGAAAAATCTATAAAAAATAAAGTTTGACCTAGTTGGAAGATCAATGGTTCATGCTTAATTGGAAATTAGAGATCCAATGGAGCATGACAAAGTCAAATTGTCAAAATGAGTTCTAAGTGAGTACACAAGTGATAAGTGTCACATTCATAGGGCTTATCAGATAAGGACCCAATGATTGTAATCTTGTTAGATTTAATGATTGATCTTATTAGAATATCTGATGGTACATGAGTGATCATTGAAAGGAAATACAATAGAGTGAATAGACTCAAATGTTATAAAGTGATTGATTTTTATCAACACAATAGAAAGTCAAAGATTAAACAAGTTTGAGAAGATCGACGATGTCAAAGTGATCCAAAGATGTAGGAAGCAGTGATATGAGCTCAAATTTTTGAAGTTTAATGACCAAGTCAAGGTAAAATTTGTGCATCTTTAGAGATCAAATGGTATGTGGAAGCCATAATCTAGAGATTGATGGACATGTTTTAAAGAGAGGAACATTAAAGTTTAGCAATGTATAGAGATCTGATGGAGTGAGAGAGTTTGAATATGGTGCAAAAAAAGAGATCAAAGGCTAGTATTTAAAGTGTTTGAATTCCAATAGTCAAGTGGAAAACATGTAGGAACATTTGAGTAAGCCATGAATCTTGACATAGATAATGAGATTAATTGATCCAACTAATCAAATCTACATTAAAGAGCCTATGCACTAAAAATTGAGTCTAATAAATGTTATAGATAGTAAAGAGACCTATAATTATGGCATGATGCATATAATTGAGATGTAGAAAACTTACAGTTTAATTCATAATGAACTAAAGTCTAGAATTGGCATGATGTGTTATAGTTCAGGTGTGAACACAAAGAATAAGCAAACCCTAGATCCATTGCTTATAAATATGACATCTAAGACACAAGAAAATGTAGATAGATCTACTTAAATTATTTAAAATATAAAATATAGTGATTTAGAGGTTGTAGAGAGAGAGATGAAGTGTGTTAAATAAATATATATACAAACATAGAGATAAAAGCATAGAGAGGAAGAAACACACATAGAGATAATGTGTAGAGAATGAGCAGTTACATATTAGACTTGTAATAAAGAGAATAGAGTTGGATTCATTTATGAATCTATTTTTTATACTAAAATTGTAGTTCCATATATTTGAATGGTTGGTGCCATCAGACAAGCTGAGTTGGTGCATAATTTTTTATTGTTGCTGCCCTTAAACATTATAACCAGTGAGGTTAACCTAAGTTGGTGCTCAGTTAGGGAGTTGGTGTTTCCTTAGAGTTTGTGCTCTTAAACTAGGGGATTGGTGTCTCTTTAGGGTTGGTGCCCTTAAATGTGTAACTAGTGAGGTTTTACCAGTGAGGCTTTGAACTATGAAGTTAGATTAGAACAGTAGATTCTAGCATCTATTCTCATCATAAATTTTCCCTTTCAGTTTTCCATGTACAAATATGGTGTCATGTGTATTGGAGTTTGTGTGATCTCTGCATATTTTATTTGATCCACATATATCTTATAAATTACATTAAAATTATTTAAATAAATAGTTTTAATTAATATATTGATTCACCCCCCTCTCAATACCTAGTTATGTTCCAATAATTGGTATCAAAGCCTAGGGTTCCTTGAAAGAAGCTTAATCAACTCAGGTAGATCTTGGAATAGTAAACATAACGGCTATTCAAGAAGGATCTTCATCAAACAAAGTACATCTCTTTGATGGATCTAACTATGCATTTTGAAGCATTAGAATGGAATCATACTTATCCTCATTAGGGTTTTATGTATGTATGTCTATAATAAATGGATATACATCCCCTACTATAAGTCCTACTGATGAAGCTTCAAAGGAGGAATATGAGTGAAATGTCAAGGCAAAGAATATGAGTGAAATTACAAACTCTATTATATTGATCTCTATAATAGAGGAAGCAAGGGATCTAGAGAATCTCACTATAGATGAGTTACATAGAACCTTCATTGCTTATGAGATGAGAATGGGAGAAGCAGATACTCCTAAGAGAGAAGTTGCATTCAAAACATCTAGGAAAGCAAAAGCAAAAGCATCTACATCTAGATCTAAGAATAATTATGATTAAGAAGCCAACTTTTTCAAAAAATTGAAAAGAGGATCTATAAATTACAAAGGTAAATTACCCTTTAAATTTTTTATATATGGTAAAGTAGGACATTTTGTTACTAAATTCCCTTATGAGAAAAAGGATAACTCTAAGCAAGCAGAGGATGGAAAAATAATGAATCCCCACTATTCTAAAAGAAGTAACTTATTTAAAAACATGATAAGATTATATATAAGAGAATATAGTGATTCATTGGATGATAGTGATAGCTCAGATGATGACCATGATTGTGCCTTTGTGGCTGAGGGAAATTAATCCATGTTCATGAATTAGGGTCAACTTCTATAGATTTGGATCAAGAGGAAGTTGAAGAATCTGATGAAGAATAGGAAGGAGAAGTGGACCTTTAGTGTGAACTCATCTATGCTCTAGATGAGATTGATAAGTTGAGAAAAGAGAACATAAGACAAAAGAAGCTTGGACAAAAATAAATTGAAAAATTGTCTAAAAATCTTGAAAAATCAAATCAGATAGTAGTAATCCTTAAGACTTATGTTAAAGAGGCTAAAAGAATAGAATATGTAGTCAAAATTAAACTAAAATTCAAATATGATGAGTGTATGAGGCTACAAGCAGAGAAAGTGGCTTTGAGAAAAGAGCTTGAAAAGTCTAAAGAATAAATAGTCAAAGGTCTGAAGCTAATAGGAGGAATAGACATTCTTGATGAATTGATCATCTCTCAAAAGCCATTAAAAAGGAAATCTAGTCCTTGTTATGAAAAGGGGAAAAGTCTCATAACTAGTACACCTGATAAGTTATATGATACTTTCAAAGCAGAAGGATTAGGAGCAAAGAAAGAGAAATCTTGCAAGGATACAAAGACAAACACAATCAATGTTTTTGTGAAGAAGGCTAAAGCTTAAAATATGCCTAAGGAAAGGAAAAAAATAATGAGTTCATCTTTGTAAACTCAAGGAAGATGTAGAAGACAAAGGAAACTGATGTATATGGTTACATAAAGGTGAGAAGACCATTAAGGTAACCCAATGCTATGACTAGGTATTCCTCATCTTTTTATGGTTATTTTTGTAGATGTAATCAATTTGGTCATAAGGATAGTAAATGTAGAGTTTTACCTATAAGGAGAACCAACTTTCTAAGAAAAAAATCATTTTCACCCTTGGTAGATATAAATGTAATGTGTTATAATTGTAAGAATTTTGGTCACATAGCTAAACAATGTAGAATAAGCTTTGAAAGACCAAAATTACAAAGTGTGAAGAAAATCATGCCTCCCAGTGTGAACAAAGGTTCACAAGTCTCTAGAAAATAGAAAAGTAATCCCAACATGACATACAAGTAACCCAAGCATAAATGGAAATTGAAATATCAAGCCATGATGAAGAATGCTACAGAGGCTAAAAAATGTCAAGAGCTCTCAACGTCTACACATGTTGAGAATGGGAAGACAAAGATCAAGGAGAAGTCTAAGGTGTTGGCCGAGGATAGTTTTGAAGTATGTACATATTCAAGTGAATATCTTGCTGCTATAGAGAAAGTATCAAGAGTAGAACATCAGTCTTATGTGCCTAGTGATGAGATTCCAAGATGCGACAAAGATTCATGAAATGAATAGGTATGTCATAGATCCATATTATCTCCATGTATTGTCAACTTAATCACAAATGAAAAGGAGAATAGTGAAATGGATGAGCATGTTACTTCTCTCAAGCCAAAGAATAAAAATTAGAAGAGGACAAAGGAGGAGAAGGCACATGAGGAATTATGGGCAACTCTTCATTTCACATTGTTCTAGGACATTGTGAAGTAAGGTGTCTCTATCTATGCTTCTTAAGAGACCCTTGTTAGTGGAGAAATAATTTATGTCTATTATATATGTGAACTCAAATAGGTTGTGATGATGACTTGATCAAACCAATTCGAGTGTTTTGTATACAATTTCTATAGGGACAGAATGAGTGTTTCAATATGACATAATCAGATTGTTGGAGTACATCTCATATATATGGTCTACAGATTCATTTGGAATATTGGTTTATAATGAAATAAACCCTTGACATTGTGTATCTTGGGTTAGACAAATAAATTGGGTTATCAAACTCAGAGAACATGTGTAAAATGATTATATACGTGTGTTGAATGAAGTTATGGTGTGTTATAGGTAGGCCCTTGATGTAAAGATGGAGTTTTGAGCAAGAGGGAGATAATTTGTTTAGTTTATCAATATAAAGAAGGATAAAAGTAGAATAGATTTACAATTGGTTAAGTCCTAGGATCAGAAGATAATAAGAGACTGAGAGAAAAGTCTAGTAAGCCTATATGAAAGCTCCTACATCACATCACTAGATACTAGTGATAGAGTCTAAGTCTAGGGTTCTTAGATAAACTCCTTTATCTAATAAAGGGGAGAACACTTTGGACAAATAGTGATAAGGAGTCCCTTTTATATTTATGTCAAACAAAAATAAAAAGGGCAAATTCTCTTTGTAAAAGTTTTAAGAAAAAGTGCAAATGCTCTCTGTAAAAGTTTAGAAGAGCAAAGAAAGTGTCCAATATGAGTTTAGGAAAATGTTTCATTACCTAAAGGGGATAATGTATGGTATGAATAGATTTAGTTCATACTCATCAGAATCTAATGCAAGAAATGCTAGAGAAAGAACAAAGTATTAGAACATCATAGCATTTAGTTTGACATCAATGACAAAGGGGGAGATTGTTAGAAATATGATTATCATTGATGTCAAAAGGGACATTATCAGCATGTCATTGATATTTAATATTGTATATGTTTATTATAGGATGTGTAAAATATCCTATTAGAGGTCGATAATGATTGGAATGCTTGTGTGCATGATTGGAATTCATTCAACTTTTTACATTGATCATCTAGACATTTTGAGTCATGACAAAAATGATGAGAAGGCATTTTGATAACATCACCATTTCCATGTGTGAATGAGTATGGGAGATCTGGTCATATGGTTGTGATCATATTAGTAACTTATAATTATGCACTAAATTTGAATCTATGAGATGAAGTGTAGTTGAAGATATGGGGATGTAAAGTTGGATATTTGGAGAGAATTCACTAAGTTTCTATACTTAGACAAATTTGCAAAAATGGATAAATAGATACAAGTAATCTTATTGGTGAGGTAAACATTTACACACATGGAGGTGATAGCATAAAATGATCACATGGGTTTGTTCATTTTCATGCCTAGTTTATATGCGTTAAATCTCATGTCATGCATTGTAGTTTGAAAAAAGATGTGCTTGAGGAAAGTAGGGCTCCAAAGTATTTTGATAGTTTTTTCCAAGAGTCAAATATGAAAGTTACAAGAAAAAGTTGAGAAGGCATTTGTATGATGTCATATCTTGCACATTTAAATTTGTAGGTTGTAAGAAAAAACTAAAAGAAGGCATTTTTATGATGTCATATCTTTCACATACGAAGGCTTTACGAGTAATTGGATATATGGATGGAATCCCCTTTGAAATAATATCATATGTACTAATTTGTAGGTCATGTGACCAAGTGTGACAAGAGTTATACAAAAATAAAATCGGCCTTCCTGGCAAGTTCTAAGCATAACTAGCTCTATGGTAGAATAATTTGAGTGAGAAAATTAATGGTGTTATATATCACACACACAAAGGATTCAAAAATAATTGAGTGTATAGGTTTGTTCACTTTCATGCCTACTTTATATGGTCCAAATTTTAGACCAAGTGATTAAGCAAAGTAGAAGATATGAGGTGAAAAGTGAGCCTTACCGCCATAATTGAGATGGCCCCCATACTTAGACAAATCTACACAAGGTAAATTTTGATTTATCTAGAAGATCAATGGTTCACACTTAATCAGACATTGGAGATCAAATAGAGCATGATGAAGTCAAATTGTCAAAAGGAGCTCTGAGTGAGAGCATAAATGACAAGTGTCACATTCATAGAGTTTATTAGACAAAGACCCAATGAGTGTAAACTTGTATGAGTTAATGATTAAGATTGTCAAAAGATCTGATGGTGTGTGGGTGATCATGCAAATAAGATCTAATGGAGTCAAAATATTCAAATTCTAGAAAGTGATAAATTTTTATTGACATAATGGAAATTTAAAGATTGATCAGGTTTGAGAAGATCGACAGAAAAAAATTGATACAAAGATGCAAGAATAAATGAGATGAGATCAAAGTTTATAAGTTTAACAAGCAAGTCAAGGTAAACATCATGCATCTTCAGAAATTGAATGACACGTGAAATCTAGGATTTGAAGATTGATGGATGCAATTTAAAGAGTGGAACATTAAAGTTCATGAGTGTACAGAGATCTGATGAAGTGAAAGAGCTTGAAGATGGCGTGAAGAAAGAGATCAAAGGCTAATATTTAAAGTGTTTAAATTCCAATGATCAAGTGTAAAAACATGCAAGAACATGAAAAAAAAATATGATCAATCCATGAATCTCAATGCAAACAATGAGATTGATCGATCTAACTAATCAAATCTACATTAAAGAGCTTGTGCACTAAAATTTAAGTCTAACAAATGCTATAGATAATAAATAGACCTATAACTATGGCATGATGCATGGAATAAAGACGTGAAAAACTTACAGTTCAATTCATAATGAACTAAAGTATATAATTTGCATGATATGTTATAGTCTGAGTGAGAACACAGAGAAGAAGTAAACCCTAGATCCATTGTTTATATATATGACATCTAAGACACAGGAAAATGTATTTGGATTCATTAAAATTTTGTCAAATGTAAAATATAGTGACACAAAGGCTATAGAGAGAGAGAGATGAAGTGTGTCAAATAGATACATATATAGACATAGAGAGAGAGGGGGGGCAGAGAAGAAGAAAGTCACATAGAGATAATGTATAAAGAATGAATAGTTACAAATTAGACTTGTAATAAAGAGAATAGGGTTGGATTCCTTTATGAATCTATTTTGTATAATAGAGTTATATCTCCATAAATTTGATTGGTTGGTCCCATCAGACAAGTTGAGTTGGTTCTTAATTAAGGGATTGGTGTCTCTTTTAGGTTGGTACCCTTAAACATTTTAACAGGTGAGCTTAAGTTGAGTTGGTGCTCAGTTGGGAAGTTGGTACTTCCTTAGAGTTGATGTTATTAAATTATGGGATTGGTGTCCCCTTAGGATTGGTTCCCTTAAATGTTTAACCAGTGAGGTTTTACCAGTGAGGCTTTGAAATGTGAGGCTAGATTAGAATAGTAGACTCTAGAATCTATTTTCATCATGGTTTTTCCCTTTGCATTTTTCACGTATAAACTTGGTGTCACGTATAATTCAATCATGTTATAAATATGCAATTACATTAGTCATTTAAATCAATCCATGTAAACATATAGATAAGTCATATAAGAATCTAAGGAAATCTTAATAACATCTAGCATTTATTTTCATTGTATTTTAGAAGGCATCAAGCATTTATAGGGCATTCATTGTAATATAGACAATTATGATAACAAGACACTTGCAATAAATTGTCTAACTGCTTTAATAAATTGTATGTTACTTGGAATGTTGTCTTTTATATAATATATCATTGATGGCCTTAATAAGTAGTTTATACTTAAAAATTCAATTGAACTTGAGTATAAGCCCCAAAATAATTCCTTATCCTTATCCTTTGCATGTTCAATTATCTTACTAGAGTTGAAGAAGAAGATCAATTTCATAGTCATTAGCATTATAACTCTAGCCCTATTGTCATATTAAATTTTTTGTTGACTGTAATATACCAAAAATATGGAATCTAAAGCCTTGGTACCGAAAAATATGAAGTACAATATTGAGAAGGTGCTTAAGTCAACATAAAAATTTTGGAATGATAATGTTTTACCACAAAACCCATAATTTTATTTTTAAATTGTGATGAATATTTCCAAATTAAGTGAAATCAAGATTATTATTTAAAGCATCTCTTTTTCATTTGTTGTTGTGAAATTATAATATTAACTAACTTTACTTTTACTATTTTACATCTACCTTCCATATCTTAGTTTATATTTATTTTTTATTTGTTGTACTATAGTCAAATTTATATGACCGTGCACAAGTATGGACATTTATAGAACTATCGAATCTAGGGGATGAGAATTTTACTTTTTATTTTCCTTTGTACATCCTTAAAATAAATTAGAACTCTCATTTTTCTAGAGTTTGAAACTACTTTTTTATCTACCCAACCCGATGGAATATAACTTCCCATTTAAATCGTTTACGTTGGATTTTTTTATTTATTTTTAACTTAAAGAAAAACAACTTGATTTAGAAGTATGAAAATAAAATAAAAGATGAGGATAAAGCTCGAAACACTAATTATTTGTATATGGGAAATCTAGTTTGTATTAAGTGAATATGCACATTATTTGTAGCACTCAATCTTCCATTTATGGCCACAATTGAATCTCTACCTCGTAGAAAAAATCATTGGCCCTAACCATAAGAGACATAAATCTAGATCATCACACCTAATTTGATGAGATGTTTTGGCCAAAACTAGCAAATATTGTCCTTACAAAATCACTAATCCATAATTTGAATTATTATAGTATATGACAATGATTTGAAGATTTTTTAAAAGGCCTTCTTGTGACTGCAATGTCAAGCGAGTAATTTTTTGGTTGAAAATTGAAGTGCTTCTCTTATCAAACATGGTGACATATAAGGTATTAAATTTATCACATTGAATAAAATCTATATGTAGAGAAAATAAATATTCACATTAAGGGTCTTTTCTACCATGTAAATGCCACATGAAGTACACAATAGTTGAGTCCCCAAAAATGGTGGAATATCCATGTACTTTGCCTCCAGTGAATTTTTATAAATTGGAGTTGCAACTTGTATGTCATGGCATTTTAACAACCCCCCTCTTAGGATGGGTTCCATGGAGAGGTAGTAGTTCCTATTTTTTATATGTAGGGTATCTATGATGAATTTTTAAAATTATTATAAGAATTCAAAAAAAACATCATCATAAAAAATAGAGTTGATTATTTTTTTAAAGGAGAGTTTATGTTCTTGTTAAAGGGTGGCCACACTTTTATAACATTGACTTAAAAAAATTAGGTAAATTTTATTGCAAGTGGAAAGATGTATATGGTGAGAGTTTTTTAAAATAATTTAACTTCTAAATTTATTGTTAGAGTCCTTAAAAAATGCAAAAATTAATTGAATATTTTATGTCTTATGGAACCATACTTTATATATAGTTTTATATTATTCTCTGCAATACTTCTAGAGTAAATTATGATAAGCCCTTTCCATGAGACCATTGTTTTACCTAGGTGGTCCTATGAAAAGAACAATTAAAACTATTTTTGTGTTACAAATGATTCCATACAAATGTAAATTTCATGAGATAATAAAAAAGAGAATCTTTATTTTAAAAATAAACATAACTTTTATTTAAGAGAAGTATTTTTAAAATAAGTAACAATAAAGACTAGAATTTACAATACCTAAATAGAATATTTAAATGCTATAAATAAATTTAATTATTCTATTAATATTTTATAATTCTATTTTATATTCAAATTTCCTAAAAATTTTCATAAATATACTAATCATATTTTAAAACATATCATACTAAATCGGTTGTATTTGTTCTTAAATAATCTCAACAACATCCATTATAATTTTTTTTACAATGAAATGGCATGAGACGTTGGACTTAATCTTTGGTTTTTTTTTGCAAGCATAAACTACGCACAAGCATATATCAAAAAACAAAGAGCAAGATATAAATTACAGTATACGACATGAGACTAGGGTCTTATTCTTTCTTTGTTTTTTAATGAAATTAAAGGTTTTGAAAATCTTTTCTTTCATAGAAGTTCAAGTAAAATTTGATGTCACTAGCCAACATTACAATCAAAATTTAAACTAAATTGAACGTGTCATGCTACAAAGCATTAGACAATAATAAATAAGACTGACTACGTATTTATCTTGATCTTTCCTGAACTGATGTTGAGCTTACATAGGTAGCTGACAAAACCTTCTAAATTTGTAGTTGAAGATCCTTCAAGTTAGACAGCTTTTATTACCATCTCCTTCAATTTCTCTTCACTTTTTCCCATCTCTTTTCCTTTGTCTTTAGTTAACATCAGTCTCACAACCTCCTCCACTCATTCTTCATTTGGAATCCTACTTGTGTCATAAGAGAGCTAAATTCCCATGCCCAACCCCACCAATAGTCTTATATTGGAAAATTGATCTCTAAATATCAACCATCCTATTACTGAAATTCTTAGTGTTGTGCTTTTGATCATAGAGTTCCATCTATAGTGGCTCATCATGGCACCAATAGAGCATTGGGAAAGAATAAGAAGCTTCAGCACCCAACCCCATATGACCATGCCTCTGTTCTTTGTCTTCTCCAAAAATCCCTCAAGAAGATATGTGATTGAGCAATCTAAGTCTAGAGTGGTGGGTTTGATAGTAGGGGGAAATATTATAGCCCAAATAAATGGTTGAGCGTTGGCTTCCTAACCCCTCACAAATTTTGGAATGATTCCTATAATGGACAGAAATCCCTAGTGGAGATTCCTGAACTAGACATAGGTAGGAACTTTTTGAAAGGGCAAATGGGTGAAAAAGCTATAGACTACTCTAAGCCTATTTTTGAAGTTGGGATAGAACAATGGAAATGGAAAGATATTGATGGAATACTTTTGTCAATCAACCAGAAAATGATGCTAACATAAATCCTTTCTAAGAGGAAAGTCTTTATCATCAATTTCAAGGACTCTATTTAGTGTATGGGCACATAGAATGGGTTCTATTTAGTCATCTTCAGTTATAAAATGGTGGATCAGGTGAAACAATCATGTACCTAGGAAAAAAATTATGTTAAAACAATGCTAACTTGCTAAAGGTTGGAGCTTTTACTTAGCTATCTATGCAAAATAAAATTTTAACAAGGGACCATCTTCATAAAATTGGAGTGGCAAGACTATTAATCTATTTTAATCTTCACTAGTGAACAAGATGTTGATCACTTGTTCTTTACCTGCTCCTTTTCATAAAAGGTATGGAACTGATTGTGTGGAAAATTGGGATGAAATTGGGTTAGGCCTGAATCCTTATTACAAGCCTTTGTTTCTTGGCCTAGAGCTCATCCAAAGAAACATTTGTATGATTATGGTGGGCTAACCCAAATATTATAATCTAGAATATCTTGAAGCAATGTAACAAGAGAATTTTTGAAGATAAAGGCAATCCTATTGAGATGGTTCTAGACCAAATTTAGCATGCAATTTATGAATTAGGTTATGCCCATACTAAGGAATAAAATGGAACCCTCTCTACATGGGATTCATAGATTGTTGCATAAGAGTTTTGGTTGAAGGTTCCCACCGTTAAAGGGTCAATGATCATTTTTAAGACATAGAGACATGAAATCAAAATGAAATTGTTACTTCCCCCCTAGTTTCTTCAAAATTAATTTTGAAAAAGTAGATAGGGGAAACCCAAGGGCCACTATGTGTGATTTGGAATTATGCAGGTTCACTCATCTAAATTGCCTCAAATAAATTGGTGGATGCTACCAACAATGAGGTAGTGTCACAAGTCCTTATCTTGGGTTTGGAATTATTGATTCATTATGGGATTTAAAAAGTTATTATTGAATTCAACTCTAAGGTGATTATCCAAGCCTTAAGGAATCAGAAAGATGGTTCTTATAACATTAACAACATTCTAAACTATGGTTGGGGTCTACTAGATAAATTCAATATCTAGGAAGTGTCACATTGCTATCACGAAGCAAACTCTATGGTAGATAAATTATCCAACAAAGAAGTGGATCAAAATGATGAGTTAATAGTGGATAATGATTGGAGAAATTAGGGATTTTGAAAAGATGGTGTATTTATGGGAGAACTAGGGAAGGCATTGCCCTTCATGATGGTTCTACCTCCCATCATTGGATGCATATTATCTTTTGAATCCTTACATCACATGTACAACATCCTATCACCATATTTTTATTTGATGGGGCATCAATGAATGGTGCATTCATATCATGCTCCCTCTCTATCCCTCATATGCATTTCTCTATCTCTAACCCAACTCTACTTTTGTATTTAAGCACCCATGAATCATATGTTCCAAATGACACTCAATGAACCTTTGTTATGTGCTGAGGTTGTTATAAATTAAATGACATGTAATGGGTAAGTTATAGACTCACATCTCAAGTAAATTTTCATTGTCCAATCTAGAAGTGTTTTACAGGCTATTAGATAAGTAATTAGTCAGGTGATCCTCAATACTAGTTGCAGGATACAGGTAAATTCACTGGTGACATAAAATTTTATTATAAACTTCCTCCTTTTTTAAAATATAAGCAATAAACTATGGTGATATTCTATAGAATTGTATGCCATAATTTTAGGGTTGGTTTTGAGGAGGCATTAGAAGGTTTTGTTTGTGGTGGCTAGTAGCCACTCCCTTTCTCCACTCATAATGAGTTACGATTGATACCTGTACAGACATTTCATGAGTTTAAGGCTAAAATATTTGTATTAGTAGAGAATTTATAACTTTTGTAAAACTATCTGAAGCATCTTGGCCTAGAGGGGTGCTTTATTCTAGAATTAAACTTTGATAAACTGTATGCTCTTATGGCCCCAGTGTTGGTAGCCCTCGGCTAGAGAAATTCTCCTAGTGTGGAAATCATAGTAAGATCCCTTATGAGGCTTTTTAGGGGCCCACTTTAGTAGTGTCTACCTCCAAGTGTAGACATGGGTCACTTGTCACCCCACAAGGTGGTTATAGCACATATAAAGGCTTTTTTGTTTGGTCTAAAAGAATTTATAATCTTGGGGGGACATTTTAAAGAAAAAGGTTGGTAGGAAAAGGCTTCACATATGAAAGATGACCAATCCTTAGTCAGGGGGTTCTAGGGATACACATAGTGGTGACGCTAGTGAAATCGAGTAGAACATGATAAGATGTGGCATTGAGAAGGCATTATTTGATTCATGGTTGTTAAAGGTTCCACCTCTATTGGTGATGAAAACATGATGGAGGTCATGGTTGGTCCTTAATTATAATTTGTATTTCCCTTGTATGTTTCTTATTAGTCTTTTCTCATTGCTACCCTTTAGGGTATTTTGTTTTTTCATTGTTTTTATGCCTTGCATGGAATTTTTTTCTGATAGTATTACTTTCTCATCTGGTGTCAGGTGTCATTTATCATGCAGGTTATCCCCATATTTATATAACTTTATCTATTTTGATAAATAAAAGGGAGAGTGACCCACCAACCCTCAAAATCATTTTTTTAAAAAGGATAGTATATATTTTTCAAGTATTTTAACTTTTGAATGTTATTATTATTATTATTTTAATTATAATAATAAATATTGTAAATGTCCATGTCATATTGTAAAAGGGGGTTGTTTTGTTATTTCATGGCACCTTCAAGTGGGTATTTTTATAAATATTAATGCAGGAAAACTTTATTATAAGTGGTATTTTTAGCGACATAGTATATCTAGTGACATTTTTCAAATTGCATTTATTCAAATGTAATCTAAATTTTCTACTCTTGTTGTTGAAGACCAAAGGGTAGGGCCTCGTCTAACAAGAGATTAGATTCCCCCACAATAAACTTTATTTTGTATTTTTTTTCTACCTCTTTCAATATTTGGTGAACCATATCTTCTGCATATGAACTCCATTTTCTTGGCCATTTTTTAA
>JARHVA010005814.1:5000-60000 GCA_037957365.1 Torreya grandis | reverse complement strand
TTTCATGGATTATATAAGATAAGAAATCATGCATATTATCCAATGTGTCTACCTTGACATGACCAAAAATATTTCCCTATTTTCTTAAATTTTTTTACATGGTTTTGGTGCATTTGCCAAAAAAAAATTATGCTCCTTTATTTTATTTACCCATGTTTAATTTATTTAAATAGACATTTTATCTTTAAAATTGGTGTGTCAATATTTAATCCAAAATATTTTTGAAGGATACTTTGTGCCATTTATAATTCTTTAATTTTGCATCCATGAGCATGCACACTTGTTAAAGAGATCAATGTTTATTTACTTATTGTAACCTTTTATTTTCTCCTACATACATCTTAGTTTCTAGTTGTCTCTTATTTCTTGCTTACTATGTTCATTAACCATTCTATTTTCTATTTATAATTTTAATGTAGCCATCAAATAGAAATTTGAACATGTGAAGGTAATAATAATTTCAACAACTTGATATAATTATTCTAAAATCATGTTGGTGATTGCTTGGGAATTTTTTGCATCCTACCTATTAAACTCTCAGAAAAATATAGATGTCGATGTTAAAAAATACATGTAATTCCCATCTTATACATAGAGTTTTTTAGAAGTGAAAAGAGCAACATATTTTGAAAAATTAGAGTGTTCTACCTCAAGAAATTATTCTCTTAATATACAAATGGGTGGATTCCTTATACATTAAAGATATAACATACAATACATAAAGAATAAAATACCTTTATAAAATTAAAAATGCACCATACCTGGTAAATTTTGACAAATCTAGTATCTATATACACATTTTCATAAGAAAACTTGGAACATAAATTCCCAAAAATTTGCTAATTGGAAAAAATATGATACCTAACATGGAGGATTCTTATTTTATATAAATAATATTCCATTTTATTTACTCCATATTATTTTGATTTCAAAATCCAAGAATTGTTCATATAATCCCTTACTAATTATATCCTTTTTGTAAATTAGATTATAAGGTATGTTGGAAATATGATTTTCATTGATGTCAAAAGGGGCACTATGAGCATGTCATTGATGTTCAATATTATATATGGTGATTAGATAATATGAAAAGGATATTTTCAGAGGTCAATAATGATTGGAATGTTTATGTGCATGATTGGAATTCATTCAGTTCTTCACATTGATCATCTAGACTTTTTGGGTCTATGACAAAAAAGATGAGAAGGCATTTTGTTGACATCACTATTATCACATGTGAGTGAGTATGGGAGAGTTGGTCATATGGTTATGATAATATTAGTCCATAGTATTTATAAACTAGATTTGAAGTCATGATATGAAGTTCAGTTGAAGATATGGTGATGAAACACTGGATACTTGGATAGAATTCACTAAGTTTCTATACTTAGCCAAATTTGCAAAATGGGCTAAACAAAGCCAAGTAAAAATATTAATGAGGTTAGTATTTTAAAAAATGGATGTGTTAGAATAAAATAATCACATGGGTATGTTTATTTTTATGCCTATTTTATATGCACTAAATCTTATTTTATGCAATGTAGCATGACAAAAGATATGCTTGAGTAAAGTAGGGCTCCAAGGCATTTTGACAATGTTTTCCAACACTTAGTCAAATTTGTAGGTTGCAAGAAAAATTTGAGAAGTTATTTTTATGATGTTATATCTTGTATATATAAAGGCTTCAGGAGAAATTAGATATATAGATGGAATACCCTATGTAAGAGGATCATATAAAATAATTTATAGGTCAAAAAACTAAGTGCAACAAGAGTTATGAAACAACAAAGTCGGCCTTCCTTGCAAGTTCTATGCTTAGCTAGCTCTATAGAAAAATAGTTTGATTAAGAAGATTAATTTTATTATATCTCACACATGTGAAGGATTCAAAAAGAATTAAGTATATGGGTTTGTTCACTTTCATTCCTAGTTTATATCATCTAAATTTTAGAATAGGAGGTTGAGTGAAGTAGAAGATATGAAGGTGCAAAGTGAGCCTTCCAAGCATAATTGAGACGGTCCTCATACTTAGAAAAATATATAAAAAGTAAAGTTTGAGATAGTTGGAAGATCAATGGTTCATGCTTAATTGGACATTGGAGATCCAATGGAGCACGATGAAGTCAAATTGTCAAAAGGAGCTCCAAGTGAGTGCACAAGTGACAAGTGTCACATTCACAGGTATTATTAAATAATGACCCAATGAGCATAAGCTTATTTGAGTTAATGATCAAGCTTATCATAAGATCTGATGGTATATGGGTGATCATGCAAAGGAGATCCAACAGAGTGAATGAACTCAAATGTTATAAAGTGGTTGATGTTTATTGACATAATAGTAAGTTAAAGATGGAATAAGTTCAAGAAGATCGATGAAGTGAAAGTGATCTGAAAATGTAAGAAGCAGTGAGATGAGCTCAATGTTTTGAAGTTTAATGACCATGTCAAGGTAAAGGTTGTGCATCTTCAAAGATCAAATGGCATGTAGACACTACGATCTAGAGATCAACAAACATGTTTTAAAGAGTGGAACATTAAAATTTAGCAGTGTACAAAGATCCAACAAAGTGAGAGAGCTTGAAGATGGTGTGAAAAAAGACATCAAAAGATACTATTTAAAGTTTTTAAATTCCAATAGTCAAGTGGATAAACATGTAGGAACATGTGAGTAATCCATGAATCTTGACACAAATAATGAGATTAATCAATCCAACTAATCAAATCTACATTAAAGAGCCTAAGCATTAAAAATTGAGTCTAATAAATGTTATAGATATTAAAAAGACCTATAATTATGGCATGATGAATGGAATTAATATGTAGTAAACTTAAAATTCAAGTCATAATGAACTAATATCCAAAATTGGCATGATGTGTTATAGTTTGAGTGTGAACACAAAGAAGAAGCAAACCTAGATCCATTGCTTATATATATGACATCTAGAACACAAGTAGATGTAGATAGATCCATTAAAATTGTTTTAAATAGAAAATATAGTGACACAAAGGTTGCAAACAGAGAGATGAAGTGTGTTAAATAGATACATATACAAACATAGAGAGAGAGAAGCATAGAGTGGAAGAAAGGCACAAATAGTTAATGTGAAGAGAATGAGTAGTTAAATATTATACTTTTAATAGAGAGAATAGATTTGGATTCATTTATGAATATATTTTTTATGCTAGAGTTATAGCTCCATAGTTCTAATTGGTTGGTTCCATCAGACAAGCTGAGTTGGTTCTCAAATAGGGGATTGGTGTCTCTTTAGGGTTGGTGCCTTTAAACATTATAACTTGTGAGGTTAATTTGAGTTGGTGCTCAGTTAGGAATTTGGTTATTCATTATATTTGGTGCTCTTAAACTAAGGGATTGGTGTCTCTTTAGGTTTGGTTCCCTTAATTGTTTAACTAGTGAGGTTTTACCATTGAGGCTTTGAACTATGAGGCTAGATTAGAATAGTAGATTCTAGCATCTATTCTCATCATAGTTTTTTCCTTTGGATTTTCCACATATAAATCTAGTGTCATGTGTATTTGAGTTTGTGTGATCTCTGAATATTTAATTTGATCCACATATATCTTTTAATTTACATTAAAAGTATTTAAAGAACTAGTTTTAATTGATAAATTGATTCACCCCCCTCTCAATATCTACTAATGTTCCAATAATTGGTATCAGAGCCTAGAGTTCCTTGAAATAAGTTTAATAAGCTTAGGTAGATCTTGTAATAGTGAACATAATGGCTATTCAAGAAGGATCTTCATCAAACAAAGTACCTCTCTTTGATGGATTTAACTATGCATTTTGGAGAATAAGAATGGAATTATATTGATACTCATTAGGGTTTTATGTATGGATGTCTATAATAAATGGATATACATGCCCTACTACAACTCCTACTAATGAAGCTACAAAGAAGGCATATGAGTGCAATGCCAAGGCAAAGAGTGTTATTCTCTGTGGATTGTCCAAATCAAAGTTTGTCAAAGTAATGTAGTGTCAAAATTCTCAAGATATCTAGAATAAGTTGAAGAGCATCTATGAAGGTGATGATAGGGTAATGTAGACCAATCTAAAAATATAAAGAGATATGTTTTAGAGTATTAAAATCACTAAAGAAGAGAAGAATGTAGACTACCTTCTCAAGGTAGATGAAATAGTCAATGCAATCAGAGGCTTTCGAGAAGAAATTAAAGAATCAATCATTGTCAAAAAGGTTCTAATATCTTTGCCATCAATCTATGATTCTAAAATATCTGTAATAGATTAAGCAAGAGATCCATATAACCTCACTATAGATGAGTTGCATGGAACCTTCACTACTTATGATATGAGAATGGGAGAAATAGATACTCCTAAGAGAGAAGTTGCATTCAAAACATCGAAGAAATAAAAATCAAAAGCATCTACATCTAGATCTAGGAAGACTAATGAAGAAGAAGCCAACTTTGTCAAAAATTTGAAAAGAGGATATGGAAATTACAAAGGTAAGTTACCCTTTAAATGTTTTAATTGTGGTAAAGTAGGAGATTTTGTTGCTAAATGCCCTTATGAGAAAAAGGATAACTCTAAGCAAGAAGAGGATAACAAAATAATGAAGCCCCACTATTCTAAAAGGAGCAACTTATTTAAAAACAAGAAAAAAATGTATATAAGTGAAGATAGTGACTCATTAGATGATCGTGATAGCTCAAATGATGACCATGATTATGCATTTGTGGCTGAGGGAAAATAATCCTTATTCATGAAATTAGGTTCAACTTATATAGATATGGATCAATAGGAAGCTGAAGACTCTAATGAAGAAGAGGAAGGAGAAGTGGACCTTGAGTGTCAACTCATCTATGCTCTAGATGAGATTGATAATTTGAGAAAAGAGAACATAGGACAAAAAAATCTTGCACAAAAATAAATTGAAAAACTATCTAAAAGTCTTGAGAAATTAAGTCATATGGTAGTAAACCTTATGACTCATGTTAAAGAGGCTGAAAGAATAGAAGATGTAGTCAAAATTAAACTACAATTCAAATTTGATGAGTGTATAAGGCTAGAAGCAAAGATAGTGGATTTGAGAAAATAGCTTGAAAAGTCTAAAGAACAAATAGTCAAAGGTCTGAAGCTGATAGTAGGATCTGACATTCTTGATGAATTGATCATCTCTCAAAAGCCATCAAAAGGGAAATCTAGTCTTCGTTATGAAAAGGGGAAAAGTCTCATGACTAGTACATCTGCTAAGTTATATGATAATTTCAAAGTGGAAAGATCAGGAGCAAAGAAAGATAAAGGTTGTAAGGATACAAAGACAAACACAAGCAATGTTGATGTGAAGAAGGCTAAAGCTGAAAAGAATCCTAAAGAAAGGAAAAAGAATAATGAGTCCATCTTTCCAATCTTAAGGAAGATGTATAAGACAAAGAAAACTGATGCAAATGGTTACATAAAGGTGAGAAGACCAGTAAGGTAACCCAATGCTATGACCAGGTATTCCTCATATTTTTATGATTATTATTATAGATGTAATCAGTTTGGTCATAAGGCAAGTAAATATAGAGTTGTACCTACAACAAGAACCAACTTTGTAAGCAAAAATTCATTTTCACCCTTGGTAGATACAAATGTAATGTGTTATAATTATAATAATTTTGGACACATAGCTAAACAATGTAGAACAAGATTTGAAAGACCAAAAGTATAAAGTGTGAAGAAAACCATGCCTCCCAATGTGAACAAAGGTTCACAAGTCTCTTTAAAAGAGAAAAGTAAGCCCAATAGGACATATAAGCAATCCAAGCATATATGGAAAGTGAAATATCAATCCATGATGAAGAATGCTACAGATGGTGGAAAATGTCAAGAGCTCTCAATGTCTGCACATGTTGAGAATGAGAAGATAAAGATCAAGGATAAATCAAAGGTGTTGGCCAAGGATAGTTTTGAAGTTTTTATAGAATCAAGTGAATGTATTAATATTATAGATAATGTATCAAGCATAGAACATCAATCTTATGTGCCTAGTGATGAGATTCTAAGATGCAACAAAAATTCATTAGATGAACAGGTGTGTCATGGATCCATATTATCTCCATGTATTGTTAACTTTTATCACAAATCAAAAGGATAATAGTCAAATGGATGAACATGTTACTTATCTCAAGCCTAAGAAGAAGAATAAGAATAAAAATCACAAGAGGACAAAGGAGGAGAAGGAATATTAGGAGTTATGGGCAACTCCTTGTTTCACATTATTCTAGGACATTGTGAAGTAAGGTGTCTCTATCTATGCTTCTTCAAAGACCATTGTTAGTGGAGAAATAAGTGATGTCTATTATAGATGTGAACTCTGATGACTTGATCAAACCAATTCAAGTGTTATGTATGAAGTTTATGTAGGAACAAAATGAGTGTTTCAATATGGCATAATCAGATTGCTATAATATATCTCATATATATGGTCTATAGATTCATTTGGCATAAGGTTTCTAATGAAATTAACCCTTGATATTGTGTATTTTGGGTTATATAAAGAACTTGGTTCACCAAACTCAAAGCATATATGTAAAATGATGATATACATGTGTTAAATGAAGTTATGGTGTGCTATAGGCAAGTCCTTGATGCAAATATGGAGCTTTGAGCAAGGGGGAGATAGATTGTTCAGTATATCAGTATCAAGAAGGCTTGAAGTAGAAGAGCTTTACAATTGGTTAGGTCTTAGGATCAGAAGATAATAAGAGACTGAGAGAAAAGGCTAGTAAGCCTATATGAAAGCTCCTACATCACAGCACTAGATACTAGTGATAGAGTCTAAGTCCAAGGTTCTTGGATAAACTCCTTTATCTAATAAAGGGGAGAACACTTTGGACAAACAGTGAGAAGGAGTCCCTTTTCCATTGATGTCAAACAAGGAGAAAAAGGGAAAATGCTCTTTGTAAAAGTTTTGAGAAAAAGTGCAAATGCTCTCTATAAAAGTTTGGAAGATCAGAAAAAGTGTCCAAGATGAGTTTAGGCAAATGTGTCATTGCCTAAAGGGGAGAAATTATGGTATGAATATCTTCAGTTCATACTCATCATAATCCAATGCAAGAAATTCCAAAGAAAGAGAAAAGTATTAGAACATCAGAGCATTTAAATTTGGCATCAATGATAAAGGGGGAGATTGCTAGAAATATGATTATCATTGATGTCAAAAGGGACATTATGAGCATTTTAGTGATGTGCAAGATTGTATATAGTGATTAGAGGATATTCAAAGGATCCTATTAAAGGTCAAGAATGATTAGAATGTTTATGTGCATGACTTGAAATCATTTGGTTCTTCACATTGATCATCTAGAAATTTTGGTTCTATGACAAAAAAGATGAGAAGGCATTTTTCTAACATAATCATTGCCATGTGTGAATGAGAATGGGAGAGTTGATCACATGGTTGTAATCATATTAGTTCCTAGTAATTATGTGCTAGATTTGAATCAATGAGATGGAGTGTAGTTGAAGATAAGGGGATTCAAAGTTGGCTACTTGGATAAAATTCACTAAGTTTCTATACATAGCCAAATTTACAAAAAGGGATAAATAAATCCAAGTAATCATATTGAGTAGTTCATCGTTTACACACATGAAGGTGTTAGCACAAAATGATCACATGGGTTAATTCATTTTTGTGCCTAGTTTATATGCGCTAAATCTCATGTCATGCAATATAGTGTGACAAAAGATATGCTTGAGAAAAGTAGGGATCCAACATATTTTGATAGTGTTTTCAATAGTCAAATATGCAAGTTACAAGAAAAAGTTGAGAATGCATTTTTATGATGTCATATCTTGCACAGTTAAATTTGTACGTTGTAAGAAAAAAATGAGAAGGAATTTCTATGATGTCATATCTTGCACATATGAACGCTTCAGGAGAAATTGGATATATGGATGGAATCCCCTATGTAAGAAGATCATATGCACTAATCTACAGGTCATGTGACCAAGAGTGACAAGAGTTATGCAAAATTAAAGTTGGCCTTTTAGGAAAGTTCTAAGCATAGCTAGCTCTATGATAGAATAATCTGAGTGAGCATATTAATGGTGTTATTTATCACACTCACAAAGGATTCAAAAAAAAATTGAGCATATAGGTTTGTTCACTTTCATGCCTAGTTTGTATGGTCTAAATTTTAGTCCAAGTGGTTAAGAGAAGTAGAAGATATGAAGCTGAAAAGTGATCCTTCCAAGCATAATTGAGATGGTCCCCATACTTAGACAAATTTGCATAAGGTAAAATTCAAGCTAGTTTGAAGATCAATAGTTCACACTTAATTGAACATTAGAAATCCAATAGAGCATGTTGAATTCAAATTTTCAAAAGGATCTCTGAGTGAGTGCATAAATGACGAGTGTCACATTCATAAATCTTGTTAGATAAAGACCCAATGAGGGTAAGCTTGTTAAAGTTAATGATTGAGCTTGTTAAAAGATCTGATTGTGTGTGAGTGATCATTCAAAGGAGATCTAATGGAGTGAATGGATTAAAATGCTTTAAACTGATAAATTTTTATTGACATAATTGAAATTTAAATATCGATAGAGAAAAATTGATCCAAAGATGTAGGAAGCAATGAGATGAGATCAAAGTGTCTAAGTTTAATGACCAAGTCAAGGTAAAGGCCATGCATCATCAAAGATTAAATGACACATGAAATCTAAGATATGAAGATCGATGGATGCATTTTAGAGAGTGGAACATTAAAGTTCAGTAGTAGACAAAGATCCAAAAAAGTGAGAGAGCTTGAAGATGGCGTCAAGAAATAGATCAAATGCCAATATTTAAAGTATTTAAATTCCAATGATCAAGTGGAAAAACATGCAAGAACATGCAAAAAAATGTGAGTAATCCATGAATCTCGACATAGACAATGAGATTGATTTATTCAACTGATCAAATCTACATTAAAGAGCTTGTGCATTGAAATTTGAGTCTAACATATGTTATAGATAGTAAAGAGACCTATAATTATGGCATTATGCATGGAATCAAGAGGTGAGAAACTTAAATTTCAAGTCATAATGATCTAAAGTATAGAATTTACATGATGTGTTATAGTCTGAGTGTGAACACAAAGAAGAAGCAAACCCTAGATCCATTGTTTATATATATGACATCTAGCACACAGGCAGATATAGTTAGATCCATTTGAATTGTGCCAAACATAAAATATAGTGACACATAGGCTATAGAGAGAGAGATGAAGTGTGTCAAATATATACATATACAGACACAGAGAGAGAGAGAGGGGCAAAGATGAAGAAAGGCACATAGAGATAATGTATAGAGAATGAATAGTTATAAATTAGAATATTAATAGAGAGAACATGGTTGGATTCATTTATTAATCTATTTTTATAACTAGAGTTGTATCTCAATAGATCTGATTGGTTGGTGCCATTAGACAAGTTGAGTTGGTGCTCAATTAGGATATTTTTGTCTCCTTTAAGTTGGTACCCTTAAACATTGTAACCAGTGAGGTTAAGCTAAGTTGGTGCTCAGTTAGGGAGTTGGTACTTCCTTAGAGTTGGTGATATTATACTAGGGGATTGGTTTCTCATTAGGTTCGATTCCCTTAAATGTGTAACTAGTGAGGTTTTGTTAGTGAGACTTTGAACTGTGAGGATGGATTAGAATTATAAATTCTAGTAGCTATTCTCATCGTGGTTTTTCCCTTTGTGTTTTTCACATATAAATTTGGTGTAATGTATAATCCAATCATGTTATAAATATGCAAGTACATTAGTCATTTAAATCAATCCATGTAATCATATAGATAAGTCATCTAAGAATCTAAGGAAATCTTAATAGCATATAGCATTTCTTTTCATTGGATTTTAGATGACATCAAGCATTGATAGGGCATTCAATGTATTATAGAGGATTATGATAACAAGACACTTGCAATAAATTGTCTAACTGATTCAATAAATTGTATGTTACTTGGAATTTTGTCTTTGATATAATATATATTATTGATGTCCTTAATAAGTAGTTTATACTTAACAATTCAATTGAACTTGAGTACAAGCCCCAAAATAATTCCTTTTCATTATCCTTTGCATGTTGAATTATCTTAATAGAGTTGAAGAAGAAGATCAATTTCATAGTCATTAGAATTATAAATCTATCCCTATTGTCATATTGAAATTTTTGACTGTAATATACCAAAAATATGAAACCTAAAGCCTTGATATGAAAAAATATGAAGTACAATTTTGAGAAGGTAATTAAGTCAACACAAATTTTCTAGAATGACAATGTCTTATCACAAAACCCATAATTTTATTTTTAAATTGTGATGAATATTTCAAAATTAAGTGAAATCAAGATGCTTATTTAAAGCATCTCTTTTTCATTTGTTGTTGTGAAATTACAATATTAATTAGCTTTACTTTTACTATTTTACATCTACCTTGCCATATTTTAGTTTTTATTTTAAATTTTTATTTATTGTACTACAGTTAAATTTATATGACCATGCACAAGTATGGACATTCTTATAAATATCGAATCTGGGAGATGATATTTTAACTTTTTGTTTTCCTCTGTACATCTTTAAAATCAATTAGAACTCACAGTTTTCCAAGGTTTGAAGCTAGTTTTTTAATCTACCCAACCCCATGGAATATAACATCCCATTTAAATTGTATATGTTGGATTTTTTATTTTATTTTTAACTTAAGGAAAAACAACTTTTTTTATAAGTATGAAAATAAAATAAAAGATGAGGATAAAGCTCAAAACACTAATTATTTGTGTATGGGAAATCTAGTTTGTATTAAGTGAATATGCACATTATTTGTAGCACTCAATCTTCCATTTATGGCCATAATTGAAGCTCTACCTCATTGAGAAAATCATTAGCCTTGACCATAAGATACATAAATCTAGATCATCACACCTAATCTGATGAGATGTTTTGGCCAAAACCTGCAAATATAGTCCTTAAAAAATCATCATCATAAAAAATAGAGCTAATTATTTTTTTAAAAGGAGAGTTTATGTTCTTCTTAAAGAAGGGTGGCCACACTTTTATAACATTAACATAAAAAATTTAGGAAAACTTCATTGCAAGTGAAAATATGTATATGGTGAGAGTTTTTTAGAATAATTTAACTTCTAAATTTATTAATAGAGTCTTAAAGAAATACAATAATTAATTGAATATTTTATGTTTTATGGAACCATATTTTATATATAGTTCTATATTTTTCTCTACAATACTTCTAGAGAAAACTATGATAAGTCCTTTCCATGAGACCATTGTTTTACAAGGTGGTTCTATGAAAAGAATAATTACAACTATTTTTGTGTTATAAATGATTCCATACAAATGTAAATTTCATGAGATAATAAAAAATAGAATCTTTATTTTAAAAATAGACATAACTATTATTCAAGAGAAGTATTTTTAAAAATAAGTAACAATAAACACTAGAATTTATAATACCTAAATAGAATATTTAAATACTATAAATATATTTAATTGTTCTATAAATATTTTATAATTCTTTTTTATGTTTAAACTCCTAAATTTTTTAATAAATATACTAATCATATTTTAAAACCTATCATACTAAATCGGTGGTATCTACTCTTAAATAATCTCAACAACATCTGTTATAATTTTTTTAACAATGAAATGGCATAGACCTTGGTCTTAATCTTTGGTGTTTTTGGGCAAGCATAAACTATGCACCAGCATATATCAAAAATCGAAGAGCAGGATATAAATTACGGTATATCAACAAACACTTCAAGACATGCAAGTACAAATCAAACAACTGTCCCAAGGATTCCAAAGACCTAGCCATGTGGTTACTTCTTATGATATATTACACAACTCATTAGCTCATGAGGTCTTAGTCTATCTTTTATCTACCAGTTTTATAATGCCTAAATTTTAAGTACGCAATAGAAAGGGTGATATTTCGTACCATATTCGATTCATATATTCTTTATTATTTGGTTATTTATGCGATGATATATTGATGACCAAGCTCTTTCTTAAGTCACTAGTTTTATGCCCTGTCATCGAGTTCCATGTGTTTCTTTAATAATTGGCCGATACCTTCTTAACTCATTTTTCTATCAACATTAGCCAAAATGTCACATTTTCACAATTTGCTCAACTTAGACAAGGACCTAATGAGAATGTGCTTAATTTCAAAACTATGCATACGCAAATATCTCACCAATTACCTGATAGCAAGTTACAAAGTATTTCTCCAATAGTTTACTTCAACCTCTCAAAGACAAAGTAATGTTCAACACGTATCAATCTTTGGATGAGCTTTGCGACATTGTTCGCAATTATGAGATTAAAATTTTAGAGGCCAATATGCTTAAATATGGGTTTAAAGCCCCTACCTCTAATAACTCCAAATATCAAGGTAAATCAACATTCAAAGTTAAGAGTAATGGTACTCCCTTTCAAGCTAAGAATGAGGGGAAAAAATGTCGTAAATGTGGTATGACAACATCCTGACAGGGTTGTTTTTTCTTTTAGAGCACCTAGACAGTTTATAAGGCTCTCTGCATCTTTTCACGAAATGCTTAAATGGTTGCTTGAATGCAACATGATATCTTTATTTCCATAGTATGAGTATGATAACTCTCAACTTTTACCAAACAGCTATGATGTAAATGCATATTGTGACTACCATAGATCTTCAGGGCATACTTCCAATAGATATTTTTAATTGAGAGATAAGATACAAGATCTAATTGATAGTAATGTTATTACAGTGGAAGGACATAATACTACATTAAATCAATTAGTTTCGACAATGTTCATTTGGCAATACCTACACATACATCAACGATTCCCAGTGCTCATATCCGGCATGAGACCATGGTCTTAGTCTTTCTTTGTTTTTTAATGAAATTGAAGGTTTTGAAAGTCTTTTCTTTTATGGAAGTTCAAATAAACTGGACGTCACTAGCCAACATTACAATCAAAATTTAAACTAATTTGAACGTGTCATGCTGCAAAGCATTAGACGGTACTGAATAAGACCGACTATGTATTTCTCTTGCTCTTTCCTGAACTGATGTTGAGTTTACACAGGTAACTGACAAAACCTTCCAAATCTGCAGTTGAAGATCCTTCAAGTTGGACAGCTTTTCTTGCCATCTTCTTCAATTTCTCTGCACTTTTTCTCATCTCTATTCCTTTGTCTTCAGTTAACACCAGTCTTACAACCTCCTCCACTCGTTCTTCGTTTGGAATCCTACTTGTGTCACAAGAGAATTGAATTCCCATGCCCAACCCCGCCAATAGTCTTATATTGAAAAATTGATCTCCAAATATCGGCCATCCTATTACCGGAAATCCTAGTGTTGTGCTTTCGAGCGTAGAGTTCCATCCGCAGTGGCTCATGAAGGCACCCACGGAGCGGTGGGAAAGAATAAGAAGCTGCGGCGCCCAACCCCATATGACCACGCCTCTGTTCTTTGTCCGCTCCAGAAATCCCTCGGGAAGATATGTGGTTGAGCGATCTAAGTCTGAAGTGGCGGGTTTGATAGTTGGGGGCAGTCTTATAGCCCAAACAAATGGCTGGGCGCTGGCTTCCAAACCCCTCGCCAAGGCGTTTGTTTGTTGTTCGGATAAGCAGACGAGGCTTCCGAATGACACGTACACAGTCGAACAGGGCCGTTGAGAATTCAGCCAGCCAAGCAGCTCTTCCACTCTGATGTCCGCCATTTTGCCTCGCGCCCTAAGCTTAGCCGCTCCGCCTAATTTTTTTTCGGGAAGCAATGGGCCTATAGCCCAAACTGGTTTGTTCGTTACATTTTTCAAGTGCTCAAGATCGCAAGGCTTGAGTTCGAAGAAAGTATTAACTAGCAATCCACAGCCTTTAGTGATCCCCTGAAACTGCTCTAGAATAAATATCTGATCAGGATTAGAAAGCTCTGGCTCAACGAAACTGTCAGATATCTCGTTTGCATGTAATCTGAGGGGAGTGGGCAGATCCATGCTTAGCACAATAGTGTCCTCCCCTTGTTTCTCCAACGCATTGTACTGCAGTATAGAACGCGAGATGGAATACAGCAGACTTATTCCAAAAGCGCCGCAGATATTGAACATAACACTAGCAATGTTATACTTGTTGGCTACCTCTGGAGCCCATCTTATAAAGAAATCATGGATTACACAAATAGGCGCTGTTGTTACTTGTTCTTCCTCAAGTTGCCGCTGCATCCAAAGGTTAAAAGACTGTTGAATCTTCTCCATCAGCGTTGTAATAAGCCCGGCCGACTCTACAGGAAGAAGGTCGGCGCTCTCGCAACCCTCAGGTAAGCCTTCCATGGCGGGCACGGGAAGGACAACGAGGCGTATGTCCAGACCATTGTCAACAGCTTCAAGAATGGGTTGTTGCAAACGGCATACGTTGGCAGGTGTGGTGACATAACTGACGGTGATGTAGAATTTTTAAAAAAAATTAAATCATAGTCAAATATATGCAATATTCATAATACAGAAGAGATAAGAGTTGCAAAAATAAAAAATACTTCTTCAAAAAATTGGAATCATTCTCCTTCTTTTCTTGAAAATAAAGATCAATTACAATGTATTAATAGAATTGCATGTGAACATGCTTTTCTAATTATTGAATAAAACATTTTAAATTTATCTAAATAATAATTTGCATGTAATAACAACTAAAACTAACTCTAGCCTTTCTAAGGCTTTATTTTTTTCTAAAAAAATTTATTAACTAAAAATTAACTAACTATCTAAATTTAGCTCCAAAAAAAACTGCTCATGAAAACTAAATTTACACTAATAGTCTAAAAATAGAACTGAGTGAACTGCACTTCAGCTTCACTTTTCAACATACTCCCCCTTGATGCTGAGCGGGCTCACAATTTAATCTCTGAGTGTCAAAAACTGATTTGTTGCAACTACTTTCATGAAGATATCTGTCAACTGTTCTTTAGTGTTGATGTATTTCAATTCTACTACCTTCATCTGCACTAAATCTAGGATAAAATGATGTTTTAAATCAAAATGTTTTGTCCTTCTGTGATGGACTAGATTCTTGGCCAATTTAATAGCACTAATATTATCACAAAATATAACTGTGGACTGAACTTGAATCTCTCCAATGTATTCAAGAAGTTTTCTAAGCCATAATGCTTGTGTCCTTGCTGAAGTGACTGCAACATACTTTGCTTCTGTAGAAGAAAGGGCAACTATACTTTGCTTCTTTGAGCTCCAAGTAATCAAACCAGAACCAAAAGAAAAATAATTCCCAGATGTTGACTTTTGGTCATCCAAACTACCTCCCCAATCAGAATCACTAAAACCAACAAGATTGAACCTTTTAGAAGTGTAGTAATGAATACCAAAATCTAGAGTGCCTTTCACATACCTCAAAATTCTCTTGGTTGCCTTCATATGTATTTCTGATGGCTATTTCATGTACCTTGAAATAAGTGAAACTGAATAAGCAATATCAGGGCTTGTGTGAGTTAGAAACATTAAACTTCCAATAGTACTTCTAGAGGCTGTCTCATCAACTCTTTCAACACCATCATCTCTACACAACACAACTCCATGAGCAACTGGAGTGAAAACTGGTTTACAATCAACCATATCATGTTTCTTCAACATATCTTTAGTATACTTTGTTTGACAAATGAAAATTTTATTCTCCCTATGATAAACCTCCATTCCTAAAAAATATTTCATAAGGCCTAAATCTTTCATCTCAAATTCATTCATCATGAAAACTTTGAATTCATCTTTCATCATAGAACTACTACCCATATACAACAAGTCATCAACATACAAACTTACAATCAGAATATCATTACCTTCTTTTTTGTAGTAAAGGGTAGGTTCACTCTTACTTCTTTGAAAGCCATTCTCTTGAAAATATCCATCAATCCTAGCATACCATGCTCTTGGTGCTTGTTTAAGGCCATACAAAGTCTTCTTTAACTTGTAGACATGATTTTCTTTTCCTTTCACTTCAAAACCTTGTGGCTGTTCCACATATACTTCTTCTTCTAAGTACCCATTCAAGAAGGCACTTTTCACATCCATATGATGGATGCTCCAATTCTTTTGAGTTGCTAATGAAATCAGCATTCTAATGGTCTCTTGTCTTACTACTGGTGCAAATGTCTCTTCATAATCAATGCCATACTTTTGTGTGGAGCCTTTAGCAACTAATCTCGCCTTATGCCTTTCAACACTTCCATCACTATTACACTTAGTCTTGTAGACCCATTTGGTGCCAATCTTCTTCTTGTCATGTGGAATCTTTGTAATCTCTCAAGTGTCATTCATGTGAATAGAATCCATCTCTTCTTGCATTTCTTGCATCCAAACCTCATTAGTATATGCATCTTCAAAACATGATGGTTCAAAATCAGCCTTGGTAAGTAAAGCAAAATTTAGTGTCTCACTTCTTGGATTTTCTTCATGTGCTTGATTTGAACTCCTTTGATAAATGTCACTCAATCTTCTTACCTTCCTTGCAGAACTAGGACTTGAATCTGGAATTACACTTGGAATTGAACAACTAGATGAGGGGTTACTTGGTGGATTTGTAGCACTTGGAATAGAAATATTATTGGGTTGCCTATGATCAATATCATCCATAATAACTTCATTTTAAAAAGCTTTTGACTTCTCCATATGGCCTTTTTGATGACCATAAACTCCCCCTTCATCAAAAAACACATCTCTTGACACAATAAACTTATTAGTGAGAGGATTATATAACTTGTAAGCCTTACTTTCCTCATTATATCCAACAAAAATACATGACTCACTTTTGAGATCTAACTTTTTCCTCTTTTGATCAGGAACATGAACATAGGCTAAGCAACCAAAAACTTTGAAATAATTAACATTTGGCTTTTTCTCATACCAGGCTTCATACGGAGTCATCCTGTCAAGTGCACTAGTGGGACTCTGATTGAGAATATATACTGCTGTAGCAACTGCATCTCCCCAAAAATAATTACTTAATCCCTTTGTTTGTAGCATGCTTCATGCCATCTCCACCACTGTACGATTCTTCCTTTCAACTACACCATTTTGTTGAGGTGTGTATGCAGTGGTGAGTTGTCTTCTAATGCCATGCATATCACAATAACCTTGAAAGGCTTTTGAACAAAATTCTCCTCTATGATCAGTCCTTAAGCATTTGATTTTGCACCCTTTGTCATTTTCTATAAGGGCTCTAAACCTCTTGAATGTCTCAAGAGCTTCACCTTTGGTCTTCAAAAAATAAACCCAACACTGTCGTGAGTAATCATCAATAAAAGTAATTAAATATGATGACTTACCCAAACACTTTGTCTGCATAGGACCACAAATGTCTAAATGAACTAACTGGAGTGGATAATAGGCCCTCCATGCATTACCTTTTGGAAATTTCTCTCTTGCATATTTTCCTTTAGCACATCCTTCACAAACTTCCTTGTGCTCTTCAACCTTAGGTAAACCAAAAACTAATGCTTTATGTTAGAATCTTCAAACTATGAAAATTTAAATGCCCATACCTAAGATGCCACAACCAACTTGTATCCTCATATGCCATATTGACAAGGTTCTTGTTATGTTCACCAAACTTTAATGGAAAATTTCTATTTTTTTTCATAGGCACAACTGTTACCACCTTATTTCCTTGATTTTTATCATAAATTATACATTGTTGATTTTCAAATACAACTTTATAATTCTTCTCACATAATTATCCAACACTCAACAAATTATGCATTAAATTTGGAGTGTAATAATTGTCTTTAACACTCTTCATACCTTCTTTTGTATGGACTTCCATAGCTCCTTTTGCAGTAACCTCCAATGATTTGTCATCACCAACTTTGATCTTGGATTTAAAACTTTTATCCATTATATAAAAATGTTTTTCACTCCCTGACATGTGGTTAGAACATCCTGAATCTAAATACCAAACATGTTTAGAAATATTTTCAGCTTTGTCATAAGATAAAAATAAATTATCTGGAGGATTCTCATCACCTTCTTAAGCATAATGAATGCTTTTACATTATTACCTTCTTTTAATCTACACTCATAATTAAAGTGGCCATACTTGTTACAATGATAACACTGGATATTTCTTTTATCAAATCGGCCTCTACCTCTTCCTTTGAAACCATCTCTTCCTCAGAAACCACCTCTGCCTCTATTTCCTCTTGAGTAATTCTAATTTTGACCTCTACCTTGGCCTTGATTACTTTTGATGCTAATATTGGCATCTTCATTCTTTGTGATTTTTAATTTAGAGGAAAAAGCTTTCTCATCACTTTTTCCAAATGAATCTCTCAATCTTTCTTCATGAGATATCAAAGATCCAACTAGATGATCAAATTGAAGGGTAGAAAAATTCTTGCTTTCTTCTATGATTATGGCAACATGGTTCCACCTTGGTGTGAGAGTCCTCAACACCTTTTTGATCACACTCTCATTGTTCACAACTTCACCAAGTGTAGCCATCTTATTGACCACATCTTTTACTCTAACACAATAGGTACTCACACTTTTAGCTTCTTACATCTTTAAATTCTCAAATTATCTCTTCAATGTCTGTAACTTAACAACTTTGACTTGATTACTACCTTGGTAAGCTTCTTTTAGAGTCTTCCAAGCATCCTCTGTTGTCTTTGCTCCTACAATTCATGGAAATAGGCTCTTATCTAGAGCTATTTGAATATGAAATAAGGCTTGAGCATTCTTCTTCTTAGCCTCCTTCTTAGCTATTTTATCATTTGTTGTGAGGGCATTCCAATCAACTGGATCTACATAACCTGATTCAATAATCTCCTACAAATATTTTTCTATCAAAAAATCATCATTTTGATACACCAATAATCATACTCATTTCCATCAAATTCTGCAATGGGTAAGGAGTTAGAATTTGACATGATAAATTTTTTGGCAAAATTCCAACTACTAAATCTTTAACCCAAAAGAAAAAACTCTGCTCTGATACCAAATGTAGAATTTTTAAATAAAATTAAATCATAGCCAAATATATGCAATATTCATAATACAGAAAAGATAAGAGTTGCAAAAATAAAAAATACTTCTTCAAAAAATTAGAATCATTCTCCTTCTTATTGAAAATAAAGATCAATTACAATGTATTAATAGAATTGCATGTGAACATGCTTTTCTAATTATTGAATAAAATATTTTAAATTTATCTAAATAATAATTTGCATATAATAGCAACTAAAACTAACTCTAGCCTTTCTAAGGCTTTATTTTTTCTAAAAAATATATTAACTAAAAATTAACTAACTTTCTAAATCTAGATCCACAAAAAACTGTTCATGCAAACTAAATTTATACTAATAGTCTAAAAATAGAACTAAGTGAACTGCACTTCAGCATCACTTTTAAATAGGTGAGGCCGTCAGAGGCAAGAAGCATTGCCATGTCAAGGAAGGGTATGGAGTCGCCCAGTGTAGGGAATGGCACTACCACAACATGGGGCTTCTACAAATCCTTCATGTTTGCTCTACAAATCAGGCTGTTGATTGCAGCAAGAGCAACTACCCAAAAAAAAATCAAAACTGTTAAAATGTCTAATCATCAAGATCACTTCCACTAAAATGAAGCTTACCAGACAGGGTCACTTCTAGTAAAATCAGAGGAGCATTTAGGAAACTTTTCACGAAAATAACTATGTCTGGAGTCTCTTGTGTTGCCTGCAACTTTGTCTTAAAGTTCTAGCCATTAACCGAGTTATGTACCTACAATCAAATTTAAAAGATCCATCTCTGATTGATGTAAAAGACCAGTGTTTCATATAATAATAGCAATGGTTCTTTGGAAAACATGTTAATAAAAAATGCTTTCATTAGATACCCTTACATACCACTACCATAGTCTTTATAGGTATATACCCACTGTTTGCACTCTCATTTAGTATTTATCATGACTGAAGTGCACTCGCAAATGGAACATAGAATAACAGTAACATTTTTGGCATGAAAGACCCAACGTCATAAAAATACATACCTTGTCATACTTCTTCAGAAGACTAGATTCTGGATGTCTTGAATCATCATAAGACAATCACCAAGAAAACAGGCCTCCAAGCACAGGCACGAGATCAATTACCACTGCCATTATAGTGATACACCTCTATTTTTATTTGATTCAAACCCTTTAGATAGCTGCAAGAAATGAGGACAAGTTGATAAGATCAATATTAATGGCATTAATGAGATAGTATAAATAAGATATTCGATAGATTTTGTCAGTGTCAAGTATTGACAGATATTTGGCCGACTTATCATTGTCAAATATTCTAATTGACATAGGGTAAATTTCCCAGTAGTGGTGCACCTACCAATAGTAGAATAAGGTTTTTTTTTTAGTGCACTCCATTGATAGAACTTATTGGTGTGTATAATTATTAAAGTGCATCAGTAGTGGTGCATGTAATATCTAATACTTATTCAACATTTACTTTATAAAATTAAAAGTAACCAATCACATCTTGATAAATAAGACTCAAGTATTGATAATCTAATGCATAATTATTGGTACTCCAACTGTTAAGTTTTGATCATATGTTTAAAAAATGTATTTTATGACCTCTTGTGATAAAATTGATTATATCATAAAATGTATAATGAGTTAGACCTTGAAACTTTAGTTATAAGTAGTTAAGATGACATATCAAAACAAGGAAAAATTTTGGACTCTACTATGATGTTATGACACCTTAATTCATTGTCCAAAGTTAGGGTGAACCACTATTGGCACCTTACCCCTATATAAGGATGTCATTCCATGAACGCAACCAACAAATGAATTCACTTTACTGGAAGCTTTTTTTGGGTGGTGACAGTGTGGGTGGATGTGGGAATATATATATATATATATATATATATATATATATATATATATATATATATATATATATATATATATATATATATATATATATATATATATATATATATACTCAGCCTAGATAAAAATAAAAACTCATAATAACATGGATATAAATATATATTTGAATTTGAACATATATATATGTGTGTGTGTGTGTGTGTGTGTTCAAATATATATTTATATCCATGTTATTATGAGTTTTTATTTTTATCTAGGCTGAGTCTTGTTAGCCATTATAGTAACTGACTTAATTATGGTAAAATATAGGTATGTCAACTACCATTTTTTCAATATTGTAATCTTTGTTCAATCTATTAGGAAGGGTGTGTTAATAGATCATCAGGTTGCTTTGGTTTTTAACTTTTTTTTTTGTTTTTTAAAAGTTTTTTCACCATTTTCTAATGACTTTCATGTACAAATGCTTAAGTTATAACAATCTTACTATTTTATCTCTAGTCCCTTACCTCTTGACTCTTAAGATAAATCTAGTGGTCATATGTTTAATTTCATATTCTTTTACAAATAATTGTATGATAAGACTAGATATAATTAACACTTTAATACTTATAACTACAACCAAAAAAATTAGGGCATTATCTATTTAAATCCCTATCAATAATTTGTATAAAAAAATTATATTAATATTTGAAGGAAAATGTTGACTAGGTATAGGCAACAATATTATTAGTTGAATCCAAATTACAATATTATAAGTTAGTTATCTTTTCAATTTTCAGACTATATTATTTGCTATAACTAACTTAAACAGTCAATCTATGTTTTATTAAATATTTGATGGCTATGAAAACTCTTATAGATATTTAAATATTTTGTTTATTTTTATCCCATATTGGGGTCTTTGTCAAACTCTTAAATTGAGAGTATTTCATTCCTATTTTACATCATTTATTCTACTATCATCTATTTGAATGAGAACTAAGAACAATAGAAAGGGGCTTCACTACTTTTTTAAAATATATCATGGATTTTATTGTTTTAAATTTTTTAATCAAAAAATATACATTTTAGGATGCATCCTTCATTCCCTTTTATCGAGCATGGCATTATAGCCAAACATAAAATTTATTAAGGTTTGAAGTGAACATTTTTCATAGCCTAAAACCCACTATTTAACACAGAGAAAGTTTGGAAAAAAAATTAGGTTCATAAAGGAATTGGTTGACATGTTTTTAATTGTTTATTATTTCCACGGTCATTCTCATTGAACAACTTGCCATGGCAAGTTTTATCTATTTTATGTATGAGACATTATTTTAATGGGTTTTTTACCTATATATGCACTACTCAAGTTATGAATGAAAGAGTTATATTAAAACATTAAGTTGAAATGTTTTTGTTTTACTAAATAAAACAATCTAAAAATATAGATATTTGCACCCTAATAATGGGTGTAGTGAAACCAAAGGTCAATTAGTCAAATAATTGTGTATAACATTTCTAATTATATATCATATATTCTAAGTTTTATTTAAATGTATCTTAGAACTATTTTTTAGCTTTGTTGATTGCATAATCATCTGGTGAAAATAATATAATTTGAAAGGATGAAAATTAGTATATCAACAATATCAAATTATTTTTTTAGTTATTTATCCAAGTGTGACTATATTACAAAGTAGAGGGAAATAAATTATATGATTAATTGATAAAGGGTAAACTTTCTTCTTTTGATAATAGTCTCCTTTTCTTGTATTGAAATATGTTAATGCTACTTCAAAAACTAACGTAAAACCTCATGAATAACATGTTATTGATTCTTAAATTAACTAAAAATTTTAATGGTTCCAAGTACCATTACAGCTAGTTTAGTTATTGCTCAAGCCACTACCTAAGGTTATTTTTCCTTTGTTCAATGGTTCCTTGTGCATTTTTTATGCTTTCATGTATATCCTACTTGTATAATATTCTTTTGAATATTATTTTAAAAAGTTTAATACCATTTAAAATTTTCCAAAATCCAAAAAATTAAAACATTTTGAAAATGCCTTACATCTCCCAACGAGATATAAAGCCACAAAATCTAAGTAATGTTTGTCATCTTGTTTGTTAATGGATCTTCCTCTCTCTTTTTTATGAGTGAAACTATTCAAGTGTCATGTAGATAAGTCCCCTTTGTATTTAGCATTTCATGGGTGGATAAATGTTATCCAAATCAGGACTTTTCCATTCCATTCAAGCACATATGATCATTTAGTTACATTTTGATTGTCCCATTCCCCTAAGGGTTTGTTTATATCTTGGGTGGGTATATTTCATTATAGAATGATCATTTTGAATCAATGTCATCATTCATTATACTCTCATTTATGGGAAAACTAAATCATCTAAAGGTCCACATAGACTATGTATGTAATGCGTGGCTACATGAGGTAGCTCAGGTCAGGTCAGCCACTATCATTCCCATTCTCATTTCTACTTCCTTATAATTTAAACTTTTGTCTTTTGTGAGTTATTCTTAACTTGCACTCTCATAATTTTTCAAGTTTTTCTCATTTACACTTTCACTATTTTGGTGTTATCATCATTTGGTAGGGCAATATCATTATTTAGTAAGATGATATCACCACTTTACAGGGCATTATCATTGTTTCACAGATCTTTGGCCATTTTTACGATATCATGTTTATCATGGCGATATCATCAGTTGATAGGGTGTAATCATTTTTATCATCACTTTCCCACCATTTTAGCATTTTCAAACTAGTTGGGTATTATTGATGTTTTGGTGTTTTCTAGCCCTTTTTGATGATATTATTGATTTGTTGGCGAAATTGTTGTTTTTGGTGGGCATATCACCATTTTATGGGAGATATTATTATTTTTATGTGAGATATCACTATTTTTAATATTTTTTAAAATGGTGATATTATTAAAAGTCCTACTACTACAAAGCATTAAATGTAATTATTTTATAAAAATAGAAGTACTTACCGAGGCTCTAATTCTTGCTAGTCATATGTTCTCATGTACTCACTCACCAAGGTGCCTCTATTTTGGAATGCATGCCATTTAACTCAAATTTTTCATGTCTAAAGCCCAAATCCAAAATTTCAATAGGGGAGGATGAAAATGAACCATTTTTACCACTAGGGAAAGTTTATAGCTCCAAATTTAATTTTTACCCTCCCCCATCCTAACCTTGCATTATTTTTGTTCTGGCATAGAGATGACTATGTGGTCCATTTTATTTCCAATTTTATTCTAATTTCTCCATTTCCTAGCCTCTCTTTCTATCGAATGTCCTATTTTTCTCTTTTCCAGGGCCCATCCATAAAATGTGTTTTCAACCAATCACTGAGGGTGCATATTGGGTGTCTCAAACATCATTTGGGGTATAAATATGACCTCAATTTTTAGAAAATTAAAAAAAATTAATAAAAGGAGAACACATAATTTTAATGACTTTAATTATTGGAAAATCTATAATTTTATCTAGTATCTTACAATGCCCTTTGATTAGGTTAATGTATTGTACCCTATTATTGACTTCACTTAATTTATCTCGAGTCAACTTGTGACTATGCAAGAGTCATTTTAGATTAATTATGTTGAATGGTTATTCAACTTTCAAAAGTCACATCATTTTACATTAAGCTAGTTAACCTTTGTTAATTAACCTATTCTTCCTCTAATAGGAAATTTAATAGCTTTAGAATTTCCTATTTTATTAATTCATTAATTAAATTATTCATACACTCACATGGTAGGTGGATTTAAATATCTAAAATCATGACATCATCATGATACCACATGAAAAGTTGTCAAACATTAGCATAAATACAAGAAAAAATCAAAAATTTGAACCCATGCCTAGTTAATACAAACTCAAAACCCAAATATTAATAGCATTAACTCTCCAAATTGAATTAAATTCTAGCCACACATCTATTTGAATAATTATCATTGATGTCAAAGTAAATGTATTAGATATGAATATAAGTGTCAAACATAATTATTTCCAAAAGTGAATGGAATTATCAAAAAGTAATAAAATTATCTGATGAAATTTTCTCACAAAAATCATGACCTTTTTATAAATCAATGCCCAAGGATAGAAGGACCAATTGCATTGGTTTGAGAACCCAAGTATGGAAGGGACCACTAATAATTAATAAGGACCATTAATTAAATATATTTAATTTATAACAATGGTTATTTTATGTTGATGGGCCTAGCTTTAAATAAAGGTAAATTCAATAAGGATTTTTATAGATATAAGAATTAATGTTATAATGACTAGGCCAACTCTCTTTGTTTATATTATTGCCTTGGTAAAATTGCCTATCTTAGAGAGTTAATTAAAATTAATTGAAATAAAATAAATTACACTTTGGTTAATCAAAAGGTGCATTTATAATGCAATGCCCCCATTAGGAAAATCCTTTGAAGGATATATAAGGTGAAAAGATGTTGGAGAAAAATAATAATAAATAATTATTTCTATTATATACAAGGAGAAGAAGAAGAAGAAGAATGTGTGTGTGTGTGTGTGTGTGTGTGTGTGTGTGTGTGTGTGTGTGTGTGTGTGTGTGTGTGTGTGTGTGTGTGTGTGTGTGTGTGAGAGAGAGAGAGAGCAAAGAATTATAAGAACAAAACTTGATTGTGCCATCAATTGTTGACAAAGTAATAATGAGAAGGTGGAAATTGTATAAGTGAGATCGATTCATCAGAATAGAAAGATTTGTGTCTTTTGCTAAATAGGTGCTTGGTAGTGAATTTGGTGATATAATTCAAAGAGATATGTGTCTAGAGCTAAATTGGTGATTATAATTAGGTATTGGTGTCTCCAAGTAGATTGGTGCCTATACAAATTTTGTAAAAATAATTATTAATCTTATGGCTAGATTTGGAAAATAGATCCAAGCATCTTTTCAAGTGTAGTTTTTCCCCACCAAGGGTTTTCCATGTAAATTTTGTGTTGTGTATTTACTTATTATTATGTGAATAGTTTCTTTATGAAATTTAATTATAAATAAATTAAATTATTTTTACACATTGATTCACCCCCACCCCCTCTCAATGTGGTGTGTGATAAATAATTGGTATTAGTTCAGGATCAGTCTAACCACTAGAATGTAGATCCCAGAAGCACACATGGCTAGTCATCATGTTAAGAAGAGAGTCAAATTACATCTCCTCTATTTAATCTATGGATGTAAGTAAGATTGAAATAATATCCCAAATCAGAGTGGAAATGGTCTCCTTTTTTAAAGAGATACTTGATAATCCTGAAGCATCGAATATATAGGCCCAATGTAATATTTTAGAGTTTATTCCTAGACTTATCACTAATAATCAAAAAAGAATGCTCATGGTACCCTTCTTAGTTGAGTAAATTTTCAAGGTTGTCTTCTCTATGGATAAAGATAAAGCCCCTAGACCAGATGGCTTTCTAGCTACCTTTTTCCAATATTTTTTGGGATATTATGGTGATTGACATTGTGTAAATGGTTAAAGAATCTCAAAATATCTAAATGATTGGAGTGTAAATTAATTTCACATTTACTTTTTTGATTCCTAAAGGCATGACTCATATCTCCTTTGTTTATTTTAAATGCATGTCATTGTGCAACACAATGTATAAGATAATCTTGAAGGCCATCTATTTCAGGTTGAAATATCTCCTCAGCAAATCAATATCTTATGAGAAAGGAATAATTATCCTAAATAGGAATATACATTATGGACTTGTAGTCACCCATGAAACCATTCACTTACTGGTTATTGGCCAAAAAGAGGTATGATTCTCAAGATCGATGTTAGCAAGGAGTATGATCAGCTAAACTAGAGATTCCTTTTTAAAACTCTTGAGAAATATGGGTTTTCTAAAGATTAGTATTCATGTATGTTAATTTGCATCTCCACTCATCCATTTTAAAAAAAATACAATGTTGAAACTTTAAGGTTATTTTAATCCTCACAAGGTCTAAATTAAGGTGACTTTATGTACCCCTTCCTTTTCATTCTTATGGTTGAAGCCTTGAGAAGGTCAAATTAAAGAGCTTTATCTATTAGATTAATCTGAGGGCTAAGGGTGGTGGAAGGGGTCGATTAGATAAAACATCAATAATTTGTTGATGATATGGTTCTCTTTAGAAGGCCATCAGAGGATGAAGCCAAAGCCTACAAATTTCTTTTGGATGACTATGGTAGAGCGTTAAGTCAAAGTGTCAATTTTGCCAAGTCTAAAACCTACTTAATTAACACTCCTAGGCCATTATAGCTCATCATTTACCTCATTTTGGATTTCAAAATTGGGAAGCTACCAACCAAATATCTAGGGATCCCTCTTTGTGGGCACAGTTAGAGCTTCTCTTTGGCATGGGTTAATCAAGGCCTTTAAAGGCCTCCTTATGAATTGGAAAGGTAAATGAATCTCCTTGGTTGGGAGAATCACCCTCATCAAATATGATCTCAATTCACTTCCCATCTACACACTCTTTTTCCTTCACCACCTCCCCTCCAAGGTTTTAAAAAACTTAACCACATTATGAGTAACTTCTTATGGAAAAGAACTCAAGAAGCTAAAAATATTCCCTTAACAAAATGAGACAAGGTGTCATCCCCAATCAAGGGGTGGATCTATAATTAGGAAGCTAACATCTTAAAATTTAGCATTGGGAGCCAAATTTGTCTAGGGAAAGGTCATTAAATCCAAGGCCTTATGAAGTAGAATTATTTAGTTCAAATATTTTGATGATTACTCCTCCATGAATATTCTATAGGTTGGGAACTCCCCAAAGGGTCTTACTTATGGAATTTAAACTTAAAATGTTACTTCATAATCAAAGATCATGTCTCTTGGGTGGTAAATGACAAATACTTGATGAAATTTTGGAGTGATTCCTATAATAGACACAGATCCCTAATGGAGATTCCTGAACTAAACATAGCTAGGAACCTTTTGAAAGGACAGTCAAGTGAAAAAGATAGAGACTATTCTAAGCCTATTGATGAAGTTGGCTTAGAACAATGGAAATGGAAAGACTTTGATGGACTACATTTGTTAATCAACTTGAAAATGGTTCTAATATAAATCCTTTCTAAGAGGAAAGTCTTTATCATCAATTTCAAGGACTCTATTTAGTGGATGGGCACAAAGAATGGGTTATATTTAGTCATATTCAGTTATAAAATGGTGGATCAGGGGAAACTATCATGTACCTAGGAAAAAAATTATGTTATAACAATGCTAACTTGCTAAAGGTTGGAGCTTTTACTTGGTTAGCTACACAAAATAAAATGTTAATAGGGGACCATCTTTGTAGAATTGGAGTGGTAAGACCATTAATATATGTTTTTATCTTCACTAGTGAACAAGATGTTGATCACTTGTTCTTTACCTACTCCTTTTTAGAAAAGGTATGAAACTAATTGTGTGGAAATTTGGGATAAAATTGGGTTAGGCCTAAATCCTTATTATAAGCCTTTATTTCTTAGCCCAGAGGTCATCCAAAGAAACCTTTGTATGATTATGGTAGGTTGACCCAGCTATTCTAATTTGGAATATCTTGAAACAATGTAACAAGAGAATTTTAGAAGATAAAGGCAATCCTATTAAGATGGTTCTAGACCAAATTTAACATACAATTTATGAATTAGGTTATGCCCATGCTAAGGAATAAAATGGAACCCGATCTACATGGGATTCATAAATTTTTGCATCATAGTTTTTGTTGAAGTTTCCCCCGTTAAAGAGTCAATGATAATTTTTAAGACATAGAGACATGAAATCAAAATAGAATTATTGCTTCTCCCTATTTTATTTAAACTTAATTTTAATGAAGTAGATAGGGGAACACAAGGGCATTTGGTGAAAGTTGTGTGATTTGCAATTGTATACATTTAGTCATCTAAAATACCTCAAATAAATTGGTGGATGGTACTAATAATGTGGTAGTGGCACAAGACCTTATCCTAGGCTTGGAATTATTGATTCATTTTGGGATTGAGAAATTTATTATTGAAGGTAACTCCAAGGTGATTATCCAAGCCTTAACGAATCAAAAATGTGGTTCTTGGAACATTAACAACATTACAAACTATGGTTGGGGTCTAATGGATAAATTAAATCTTTGGGAAGTGTCACATTGCTATTATGAAATGAACTCTATGGTAGATAAATTATCCAACAAATAAGTGGATCAACATGATGAATTAATAGTGGATAATGATTGGAGAAGTTGGGGATTTTGAAAGGATGTTGTATTAAAGGGGGACCTTGGAAAGTTACTCCCCTTCATGATGGGCCTATTACCCATCATTGGATGCACATTATCTTTTGAATCCTTGCATCACATGTGCAACATATTATCACCATATTTTTATTTGATGGGTCATCAATGAATGGTGTATTCATTTCATGCTCCCTCTCTCTCCCTCATATGCATTTTTATATTTCTAAAACAGCTCTACTTTTGTATTTTAGCTCCCATGATTCCTATGTTCTAAATGACACTTAGTGAACCTCTATTTTGCATTGAGGTTGTTATAAAGTAAATGACATTTAATGGGTAAGTTATAGACTCACATCTCAAGAAAATTTGCATTGTCCAATCTAGAAGTGTTCTGCAAGCTAAAAGATAAGTAATTGGTTAGGTGATGCTCGATACTAGTTGTAGAATATAGGTAAATTCACTAGTGACATCAAATTTTATTATAAACTTCCTCCTTTTTTGAAAGATGAGAAATAAACTATGGTGATAGTCTATAGAATTGTATGCCATAGTAATATGGTTAGTTTAGAGGAAGTATTTGAAGGTTTTGTTTATGGTGGCCAGTAGCCACTCCCTTTATCCACTCATAATGAGTTAGGATTGATACCTCTATAGACATTTCATGAGTTAGAGGCAAAAATATTTGTATTGGTAGAGCATTTTTAAAATGTGTAAAACTATCTAAAACATCTTGGCCTGGAGGGGCACATTATTCTATAATTAAACTTGGATAAATTGCATGCTCATATGGCCCTGATGTTGGTAGCCCTCAGCTAGAGAAATTATCCCAGGGTGGAAATCATAGTAAGATCCCTTATGAGGCTTTTTAGGGGCCTAATTTAGTAGTGTCTACCTCCAGGTGTAGATGTGGGTCACTTGTCACCCCATAGGGTGGTTACAGCACATATAAAGGCTTGTTAGGTTGGCCCAAAAGCATTTATAATCTTGGGGGGTACATTTTAAATTAAAATTTTGGTAGGAAAAGGATCCACATATGAAATATGACCAATCCTTAGGTGGGGGGTTCTAGGGATACACATAGTGGTGACGTTGGTGGAATGGAGTAGAACATGAGAGGGTGTGGCATTGACGAGGCATTGTTTACTTCATGGTTATTAAAGGTTCCACCTTTGTTGGTGATGGTAACATGATGGAGGTCATGGTTGGTGCTTAATTAGAATTTATATTTCCCTTGTGTGTTTCTTATTAGTCTTTTCTCATTTCTACCCTTTAGGGTATTTTGTTTTTTTGTTATTTTTGTGCCTTGCATGGCCTTTTTTTTTGGCAGTGTTTCTTTGTCATCAAGTTTTAGGTGTCATTTTTCATGCAGGTTATCCCCATCTTTTTATAACTTTATCTATTTTGATTAATAAAAGGGAGAGTGACCCACCAACCCTCAAGTCATTTGAAAAAAAAGGATAGTATATATTTTTCAAGTATTGTAAGTTTGGAATGTTGTTGTTGTTGTTGTTGTTGTTGTTGTTGTTGTTGTTGTTGTTTTTGTTGTTGTTATTATTATTATTATTATTATTATTATTATTATTATTATTATTATTATTATTATTATTATTATTATTATTATTATTATTATTATAGTAAAAAATGTCCATGTCATATTGTAAAAGAGGGTTGTTTTTTTATTTCACAGCACCTTCAAGTGGGTATTTTTATAAATATTAATGCAAGAAAACTTTATTGTAAGTGGAATTTTTAGCAACATCATATATCTGGTAACATTTTTCAAATTGCATTTGTGTAAATGCAATCTAACTTTTATGCTCTTGTTGTTGAATATCAAAGGGTAGGGTCTAGTCTAACAAGAGATCAGATTCCCATACAATAAAATTTATTTTGTATTTTTTTCACTCTTTTGCAATCTTATGTGAACCATATCTTCTGCATACAAACTCCATTTTCTAGGCCCTTTTTTAAAATGCATTTTTTTCCATATTCTATTTAGTCATGCAGTCCTTTAGTTATGATAATGTATCATTTTTGGTCACTTTGTTTACATTACCTAACATAGCATCATTGTTGGGAATCAATTAATTAAAATTTTCTTTTCTTTTCACATGTCATTTTTGTGAGTAAAACTCCTACATTTTTTAACATATTGGTCAAATAGTATATTTGGACCTCTCATGTAGACAATCCCTCAATTTATTATATTATTTTACACCTCAACATGATGATCATTCATTGTGGTGAGTGAATTATAGTATCCTCTGACATCTATCAATTTCTATACATTTAAAGTAGTAGAATTTAGATCACTCATGCAAGGCATATAACTTATGAGTTTCTTAATCGTATTGAGAAATCAATGGTTAGTTTAATCTAACATTTTTTTCTTGTGGAATTATTTTTGAGACATTTGAGGCCCCTTTATACATCTCTAATTGAATTTTCTATGAGAGATTCTATTTCTTCTCTAAAAATAAGCACTTTTGTGTGCATGTGTGTTTTTCTTTATTTTAGCACAATAATCATGAGAGATTTTTCATTAGTATGTGGTTATCTTATCAAACACATTATTTTTCAGATACCATATGAGTATTGTAGTACATCTCATCTTTCTATGGCATTCATTGGTTTGATATTTTATGTTCTTTGACACATTCTCTAATAATATGATCATCGTTATGTTGTGAGTAACATCTGATATCACATCTATTATCAATGTGTTGGTATTTGCAGAGTGTATTCATAGCACTCATGTAGATAATATATTTTTTTCAATAGGTGTTGACTCTCATATTTTTCACAATATTGATTGAATGTAGATTAGCCCACATTGTAGTCTCAAGACACCTACCATTTTTGAATCATTTGGTGAAATTTCTTTGGTGACACTAGCTAGGTGTCCCCACCATAAAATTTTTGATACACTTCAAAATAAGTTGGTTGATTTGTTCATCACTTTGGCCATGTTTGTGTTCTCTCCTCCTATTTTCATTTTTTTTTAATTTATCACTTACTTCAGTTCTTCATCATCACCTCATAAGAGACATACATTGTTATCATCATATTCCACTTAGTTCAATATTATGGGGGATGGATATGCAATGCTTCCTTGTGTACTTTCTACCCACTTTTCAAATATCAGTCTTTCCTCTTAGTGAGCCTCATATAGAGCACTAATACCCAGTGTGATGTGATAGTTATAATGGATTGACACCTATGTATTTTTTCAATAAAGAGTGACATCCATAGAAACACTACCCATCATATATATATATATATATATATATATATATATATATATATATATATATATATATATATATATATATATATATATATATATATATATATATATATATATATATATATATATATATATATATATATATCTGTGTGTGTGTGTGTATGTATGTATGTATGTACCTTATGTACCTTATTAGAACTAATTATTGGGACCTATTTTCAAAAATTATAAACCTCATATCTTTTACTTTATACCTCTTTAAGTTTTACTTAAAGAGGGGTGTCGGTGTAGCATTTCATATGCACCTTCATTAAGTTAACTTAGATTTGTTATTAAACCCTATAACTAGTTTAGAATATTTTATTTAGGCTTAGAATTAGTTACCAATGCGTAATTAATGCCATCCAACATTGGCCATAATTATAGGCCAAAAATATATGCATAGTCTTATGGCCAAGAAGACAAGAGAAATAAGTGTTGATCTTGTTATATATTCTCTTATCCTCCTTTGTATTTTACATTTTTAGATTTCATGAATAACTCATTAAATATTGTTATTCATTTAATTATCCTCTTCTCAACTCTCTTTTGAGTGAGCAAAACATTATTAGTCTTTATGATTTTTAAGACTTAGTGCTACCATGTCATTTATCTTCCTTAGCATTGTTAGATTGGCCATAATGTCTTTATGTCCCATTTTGTTATAAACTGCCATTTTTACATTGATTTCTATGAATAAATAAAAATATCAAATCCATTAATAGGAATGTGAAATCCATTTATACATAATTTTGTATTTATCAATAGAAATGTGAAAGCCATTTCCAAGTTAAAAACAAGTAACATAGTGGTTAGCAAGTCAAATAAGATTTCAATTACATTGTCAATAGTATATCATGTGGATGAAATCAAATTAGGATAAAATATGGCTGAGTCCAAACTATTAAAAATGTTTACTTCCAAAAATCTCAAAACTACATACATTATACTTAAGATCAAACTATGACTAGAATAATTGAAAAAACCAAACTGATATAGATCTTACCAGATGCTCAAATATTTTAGACATTAGAATTTTATTTTATTTCTTATTTAAACATGGATATTTGTAACCTTTTTCTCATCATAGTTAAAATTGCTCATTTAGAGAAGATTTTTTTCATTTTCATATTGACAACTTGTGATTGTAGAATATACATTGCTTAATTACATTTGGGGAACACCATTCTGTTAAGATGAAAGAAATATATAAAAATGAGAATACTAATAATGATTTATTGAAATTTTACTATAACTAATTACAATATATAAGACTAGATTACTACATGTTGTGCCACACTAATGCATCCATGATATGTGCCAAAAAACACCATTCTTAAACTTACCAAAGATAAGGGCTAAACATTGTATATAAAAATATGTTAAGAGACAAGCCCATTATTTTGAAATCCCCCTGGTGGCCTTGATGGATCAAATCAACTACTTGAAATTAATCAATGGTTTGTCAATGGTAAAATATGTCCATAATGAAGAATTGTCTATGTGATAATCATTCCAGGGGTAAAACATACATTGTTTTTGCAGTATTATTTTTATGTATTTCTTAAAGATATATAGATATTTGTATCTAAGATGAACGTGCATACATTCATGCCATTTCTACACACAAATTGATATTATGTTAGATAAAATGTGCTATTATGTTAGATGAATTTTCTTGGTGATAAATATATACAAAAGTAACATCAAACCCCTTTTTAGGGGGTATAAATATTGGTAATTTCATGGAGTTAAACATTTACAACACTTGGAATATTTTTCCTATATTTTTTCTTTTATTTTTTTAATTTGCTAATAGTTCATGTTTTCTTTCATTAACTTACAAGTTGCATGGATTATATAAGATAAGAAAGAATGTATGTCAATAAATGTGTCTACCTTGAGATGACCAAAAATATTTCCCTATTTGCTTAAATTATTTTACGTGGTTTTGGTTCATTTTCCAATTTTTGTTTATGCTCCTTTATTTTCTTTACCCACATTTCATTTGTTTAAATACACATTTTATCTGTAAATTGGTGTGTCAATATTTAAGCCAAAAAAATTTTGAATGAGACTTTGTACCATTTATAATGCTTTAATTTTGTATCCATGAGCATGCACACTTGTTAAAGAGATCAATGTTTATTGACTGATTGTAGCCTTTTATTTTCTCCTACATACATCTTAGTTTCTAGTTGTCTCTTATTTCTTGCTTACTATGGTCATTAACCATTGTATTTTCTATTTATAATTTCAATGTAGCCATCAAATAAAAAGTTGAACATGTGAAGGCAAGAATAATTTGAAAAACTTGATATAATTAGTCTAAAAGCATGTTGGTGATATGCTTGGGATTTTTTTTGATCCTACCTATTAAACTCTCAGAACAATATAGATGTCGGTGTTAAAAAATATAGGTAATTCCCATCTTATACATAGAGTTTTTTAGAAGTGAAAAGAGCAACATATTTTAAAAAATTGGAGTGTTTTGCATCAAGAAATCATTCTCTTAATATACAAATGGATGGATTTATTAGGCATTAAATATATTACATACAATACATAACAAATAAAATAGCTTTATAAAATTAAAAATGCACCATACCTGATAAACTTTGACAAATATAATAGCTATATACATATTTTTATAAGAAAACATGGAAAATATATTCCCAAAAAAATTCTAATTAGAATAAATATGATACCTAACTTGGAGGATTATTATTTTATATGAATAATATTCTATTTTATTTACTCCATATCATTTTTATTGCCCAATCCATGAACTATCTATATAATCCCATATGATTGTCATTGATGTCAAAAGGGGCATTATGAACATGCCATTGATGTTCAATATTATATATGGTGATTAGAGGATATGAAAAGGATCTTATCAGAGGTCAATAATGATTGGAATGTTTGTGTGCATGATTGGAATTCATTCGGTTCTTCACATTGATCATCTAGACATTTTGGGTATATGATAGAAAAGATGAGAAGGCATTTTGTTGACATCACCATTACCACATGTGAATGAGTATGGGAGAGTTGGTCATATGGTTGTGATCATATTAGTCCATAGTATTTATGCACTAGATTTGAAGTCATGATATGAAGTACAATTGAAGATATGGGGATTAAAAGCTGGCTACTTTGATAGAATTCAGTAAGTTTCTATACTTCACCAAATAAGAATTATGGGCCAAATAGAGCCAAGTAAGCATATTAATGAGGTTAGAATTTGAAAAAATAGAGGTGGTAGGATAAAATAATCACATGGGTATGTTAATTTTTATTCCAAGTTTATATGCACTAAATCTTAGTTTATGCAATATAGCATGACAAAAGATATGCTTGAGTAAAGTAGGGCTCCAAGGCATTTTGAAAATGTTTTCTAACACTTAGTCAAATTTGTAGGTTGCAAGAAAAATTTGAGAAGGTATTTTTATGATGTCATATCTTGTATGTATGAATTCTTCAAGAGAAATTAGATATATGGATGGAATCCCCTATGTAAGAGGATCATATACACTAATTTGTAGGTCATGCAACTAAGTAAAACAATAGTTATGTAAGAACAAAGTTGGCCTTCTAGGCAAGTTATAGGCATAGATAGCTCTATAGAAAAATAATCTGAGTGAGTACATTAATGATAATATATCTCACACATGCAAAGGATTCAAAAATAATTAAGCATATGGGTTTGTTCACTTTCATGCCTAGTTTATATCATCCAAATTTTAGACTAAGTGGTTGAGCGAAGCAAAAGATATGAAGGTGCAAAGTGAGCCTTCCAAGCATAATTGAGATGGTCCCTGTACTTCGAAAAATATATAAAATGTAAAGTTGAATCTAGTTAGAAGATCAAAAGTTCATACTTAATTGGACATTGAAGATCCAATGGAACACGATGAAGTCAAATTGTCAAACGGAGCTCCAAGTGAGTGCAAAAGTGATAAGTGTCACATTCACAGGTCTTATCATATAATGACCTAATGAGCATAAGATTATTCAAGTTAATGATCAAGCTTATCATAAGATCTGATGGTATATGGGTGATCATGCAAAGGAGATCCAAAAGAGTGAATGAACTCAAATGTTATAAAGTGATTGATGTTTATCGACATAATAGCAAGTTAAAGATGGAACAAGTTCAAGAAGATCGCCGAAGTGAAAGTGATCTAAAAATGTAAGAAGTAGTGAGATGAGCTCAAAGTTTTTAATTTTAATGACCATGTCAAGGTAAATGTTGTGCATCTTCAGAGATCAAATGGCACGTAGACGCTATGATCTAGAGATCGACAAACATGATTTAAAGAGTGGAATATTAAAATTTAACAGTGTACAGAGATCTAATGGAGTGAGAGAGCTTAAAGATGGTCTGTAGAAAGAGATCAAAAGATACTATGTAAAGTTTTTAAAGTCCAATGGTCAAGTGGATAAACATGTAGGAACATGCGAGTAAGCCATGAATCTTCACACAGACAATGAGATTAATTTATCCAACTAATCAAATCTACATTAAAGAGCCTATGCATTAAAAATTGAGTCTAATTAATGTTATAGATATTAAAAAGACCTATAATTATGGCATGATGAATGGAATTAAGATGTATTAAACTTACAGTTCAAGTCATAATAAACTAACATCCAAAATTGGCATGATGTTTTACATTTCAAGTGTGAACACAAAGAAGAAGCAAACCTAGATCCATTGCTTATATATATGACATCTAGAACACAGGTAGATGTAGATAGAGCCATTAAAAAAAATTAAATAGAAAATATAGTGACATAGAGATTGTAGAGAGAGAGAGAGAGCGAGAGATGAAGTGTTTCAAATAGATACATATACAGACATAGAGACAGAAGCATAGAGTGGAAGAAAGGCACATATAGTTAATGTGAAGAGAATGAGTAGTTAAATATTAGACTTGTAATAGAGAGAATAGAGTTGGATTCATTTATGAATCTATTTTTTACGCTAGAGTTATAGCTTCATAGATCTAATTGGTTGGTGTCATCAGACAAGTTGAGTTGGTTCTCAATTAGAGGATTGGTGTCTCTTTAGGGTTGGTGCCCTTAAACATTATAACTAGTGAGGTTAAGTTGAGTTGGTGCTTAGTTAATAACTTGGTGCTTGATTATATTTAGTGCTCTTAAACAAGGGGATTGGTGTCTCTTTAGGTTTGGTGCCCTTAATTGTTTAACTAGTGAGGTTTTACCAGTGAGGCTTTGAACTATGAGGCTAGATTAGAATAGTAGAATCTAGCATCTATTCTCATCATGGTTTTTTTCCTTTAGGTTTTCGACATATAAATCTGGTGTCATGTGTATTTGATTTTGTTTGATCTCTTCATATTTAATTTGATCCACATATATCTTTTAATTTACATTAAAAGTATTTAAAGAACTAGTTTTAATTGATATATTGATTCACCCCCCTCTTAATATCTAGTAATGTTCCAATAATTGGTATCATAGCCTAGGGTTCCTTGAAATAAGCTTAATAAGCTCAAGTAGATCTTGTAATAGTGAACATAATGGCTATTCAAGAAGGATCTTCATCAAACAAAGTACCTCTCTTTGATGGATCTAAGTATGCATTTTGGAGAATAAGAATGGAATCATACTTATCCTCATTAGGGTTTTATGTATGGATGTCTATAATAAATGGATATACATGCCCTGCTACAACTCTTACTAATGAAGCTACAAACAAGGCATATGAGTGCAATGCCAAGGCAAAGAGTGTTATTCTCTATTAATTGTCTAAATCAAAGTTTGTCAAAGTAATGTAGTGTCAAAATGCTCAAGATATCTAGAATAAGTTGAAGATTATCTATGAAGGTGATGATATGGTAACGTAGACCAATCTACAAATATAAAAATAAATGTTTTATATTATTAAAATCACTAAAGAAGAGAAGAATGTAGACTACCTTCTCAAGGTAGATGAAATAGTCAATGCAATCAGAGGCCTTTGAGAAGAAATGAAAGAATCAATCATTGTCAAAAAGGTTCTAAGATATTTTCCATCAAGCTATGATTCTAAAATATCTATAATAGAGTAAGCAAGAGATCCATATAACCTCACTATAGATGAGTTGCATGGAACCTTCACTAATTATGAGATGAGAATGGGAGAAATAGATACTCCTAAGAGAGAAGTTGCATTCAAAACATCTAAGAAAGAAAAATCAAAAGCATCTACATCTAGATCTAAGAATACTGATGAAGAAGAAGCCAAATTTGTCAAAATTTTGAAAAGAGGATATGGAAATTACAAAGGTAAGTTACCCTTTAAATTTTATAATTATGGAAAAGTAGGACATTTTGTTTCTAAATGCCCTTATGAGAAAGAGGATAACTCTAAGCAAGAAGAGGATAACAAAATAATGAAGCCCCACTATTCTAAATGGAGTAACTTATTTAAAAACAAGAAAAAAATGTATATAAGTGAAGATAGTGATTCATTGGATGATCGTGATAGCTCAGATGATGACCATGATTATGCATTTGTGGCTGAGGGAAAATAATCCCTATTCATGACATTAGGGTCAACTTATATAGATCTGGATCAATAGCAAGTTGAAGACTCTGATGAAGAAGAGGAAGGAGAAGTGGACCTTGAGTGTGAACTCATCTATGCTCTAAATGAGATTGATAATTTGAGAAAAGAGAACATAAGACATAAAAAGCTTGGACAAAAATAAATTGAAAAACTATCTAAAATTCTTGAGAAATTAAATCATATGGTAGTAAACCTTGAGACTCATGTTAAAGAGGTTGAAAGAATAGAAGATGTAGTCAAAATTAATCTACAATTCAAATTTGATGAGTGTATAAGGCTAGAAGCAGAGATAGTAGCTTTGAGAAAATAGCTTGAAAATTCTAAAGAACAAATAGTCAAAGGTCTGAAGCTGATAGTAGGATCTGACATTCTTGATGAATTGATCATCTCTCAAAAGCCATCAAAAGGGAAATCTGGTCTTGGTTATGAAAAGGGGTAAAGTCTCATAACTAGTACATATGCTAAGTTATATGATAATTTCAAAGTGGAAAGATCAGGAGCAAAGAAAGAGAAAGCTTGCAAAGATACAAATACAAACACAAGCAACATTGATGTGAAGAAGGCTAAAGCTAAAAGGAAGCCTAAAGAAAGGAAAAATAATAATGAGTCCATCTTTGCAATCTTAAGGAAGATGTGGAAGACAAAGCAAACTGATGCAGATGGTTACATAAAGGTGAGGAGACCAGTAAGGTAACCCAATGCTATGACCAAGTATTCCTCATATTTTTATGGTTATTATTATAGATGTACTCATTTTGGTCGTAAGGCAAGTAAATATAGAGTTGTACCTACAAGAGGAACCAACTTTGTAAGAAAAAAATCATTTTCACCCTTGGTAGATACAAATGTAATTTGTTATAATTATAATAATTTTGGTCACATAGCTAAGCAATGTAGAACAAGATTTGAAAGACCAAAATTATAAAGTGTGAATAAAACCATGCCTCCCAGTGTGAACAAAGATTCACAAGTCTCTTTAAAAGAGAAAAGTAACCCCAACAAGACATATAAGCACTCCAAGAATATATGTGTTGGGTGAATATTTTGTCAATCAACGTACTGATCAATAAATAGGTCTGATCAACCATAGTAGGAAGATTGGTCGGCTAGGTGTGCAGCTTTACTACATCAACCAGAGACAAATATCTCCTCTCATCAAGGGGAGGTTCCCTATTAAATATACGAAGGCTATATACTATATATATAAGCAAAAAATAACACATGGGGGTAGAATAAACCATCCATCTCTCTTCTTTCAAAGATGATGCTCACAGACAAAGGATAAAATCTTGGTGGAAACACTAAAGGCACTTCTCTTCTTTTGAGAGTGTTCTTGTAGGAAATAGCAAGAGTTTCTTTCAAGTAGTGAAAGTAAGAAATTGGTAACCAAAGGGCATAGTAACAACAGGATGAAATAGAATGCAAAGTCTCCACCTCAACTTGCCCAAAGAGTATATCACAAAGGATAATGGGGGCACAAAGTTGCCCCAGAATCCTCAACACAAAAAAAAAAAAAGAAAAACACAGACTGAATACAATTGTGAAAGCATAAAGTCTCCCCACAGTTGGTTTCAGGACACTTCCCTATTACTTTCACTAATTCTGCTTACCAAGTTAAATGAATAAGAACACCTTCAAAAGACAGACGTAAGAATGATCTTCTAAAATGACATAAGCCAAAATAGCAAAAATTCTATAAGCAACCTGCTTTCTCATTCAGATAAAAATGAAATTACAATCTGAGCTCAAAGTCTCAGTCTTCTTTCAAAATGGGCAGAGTTTCACTTCTATAAAAATGAAAAGTCTCCCTTTACAAATGAGAGAATTAACAAACTTATAGCCACTACACAAGGATTGGCACCTTTTTCCATGGGACGGCCCATGCTATAGTTAATGTCTTCAATGCATCTCCAGTTTTGTCTAGAGAGACCATGCTAAGAATAGTGCACTGCCATAACTATGGCGTGTCCCTTCATCTAATATGTCTCTTCCTTGGTATGGACCGTCTGGTCCTTCTACAATTTTTCTTTACTTCATGGAAGAAAAATGGGCCACGTCCTTGGTTTGGTGTGCTCAAAAGTCTACTCACTCCACTATTTCACCTACTAGAAATAACTCTTTTGAAGACATTTCTAGTCCTTTGCATCGATCTTCTCTCTTTGAGTCTTCAAGCTCTCTTTTTAGTCGCTTGCTTGATTCAGGTTGAACCTTGAACCCATTGAACCATTAAAATTTCATCAGTTCATTGGTTCATTTTGTCTCTTTTATTCTATCACTTATTGGTTCAATCACTTCTTCGCCCCTTGGTTGAACCATCTATTGAACCACTTGTGTGCCACTTTTTCTTTGACTGAGGCCACCTTTGAACTTTTGAACCATATTGAACGATTGAACTTTGAACTCTTTTGGTTCAAAGTTCAATCGGTTCATTGGTTTATTCTACGTTTTGCTCAAACACTGCTTCTTTTATCTTTCTAAGCTCTGGTTGAACCTTTGAACCTTGAACCCGTTGAACCTTTTGGTTCAACGGTTCAATGGTTCATTCAGTTCATTCATTGAAGCCCCTTTTTTTCTAAGTCCGTGAAAGTTCCTTTCTGCGTCTTTGTTCAGCCTTTGGAACATCTTGAAGTGAAGGTGTCCCTTTGGGTCCTCAAAAAAGGTCCTTTTTTTGACGTCAAGTTTCCCCCACAAGGGTATCTACCCTTTGATATTTTTTGGGCAGACTTCAGACTTTAACTTTCCTGGCAGGTTCTTGCTTTTCGGTGGAATTTTGGCTCTCGAGCTTTTTTGTCGGGCTTTTCCTTCAAACAAAAAGTCTGAAGGAATTCCTTTAGACAAAAAGTCTAAAATAAAGCTTCTTTTCCTTAGCCATTTGTTCCTTTCAATTTCATCGGGCTTTCTTCCCTAGTGAATTCCTTCAGCCTTCTTCACTTAATCATTTCCATCGAACAAAAAGTCTGAAAGAATTGTTCCTTTTGGGGCCTTTGAACAAATCTGAAGAAATTATGTCTTTTCTTTGACCTTCAAACCAATGATGCCTTCCCTCCACAAGGGCACTTGCCTTTTTCTCTTTGGGGCAGCCCCTTGAACCTGCTGATTGAATTGACTAATTGAACCAACTTTGGTTCAATGGTTCAATCAGCTCATTCTTCATTATTTGGCTTTGTCCTTTTGATCTTTTACACCAAGCACGTTGAACCCACTTGGTCATTGAACCTATTGAACCTTTGAACCAAAGTGGTTCAAAGTTCAATGGTTCAAGCCTTTGTCCTTTATCATTTGCCAATTGAACTCTTTTGAATGAACCAAGGCGTTGAACCAATCCTGGAAATGACTAAGTGTTAGAAGCTTGTTCTTTTAACTGAACTCACCTGTAGAAGATTTTGAACCTATTGAACCTACTAATTTCAAGCATGTTGAGTCTGTAGAAACATATCTACAGAGTTTGTAGAAATCAACCTGTGAAACCCATAGAACTTGGCTTGCAGAGTCCATAGATTTTCTTCCTATAGAGTTCATAGATTTCCTTCCTGTAGAGTCCGTAGATTTCTAGAAAGATTGAAAAAAGAGAGGAATTTGAAAGCTCAGAACAAATTTTGAGAAGGGAAGAGAGAAATTTCGGTCCTGTAGGACCAAGATAGCTCATATGTTGTTCCAAAAATGAGTGACATTTTTGGGGACCAACAGCTAGCTCTAGTTGGGAAACTTCCTTCAGGTGAAAACTTGAAACACAGCTAAGGGGAGTAGAAACTAGAATCTCCAATGCCTTGAAGTGTGCCATTAGGCTACAGAGTCATGCTACCCAAAAAGAAAGGCTCCAAAATCAAAAACTAAAATAACAAAATAGAACTAAAGACTATACAGATATACATATGTACAAGTGAACTTATCTGATACGTCAAGAATTGAAGTACTTCAGACACTGCTCCTTATGTAGTGAAGAAAAGGGGATGGTATCCTAATAAACTAGTAGGAAACCATTTGGTCCCCAAAAATGGTGATGGGCAAATGGAGCTCTCCACCAAGAAACCAATTTTCTACATCTTCCTCTTGGCTCTTTCTTCTTCTTGCCCCATGGTAGGATGTGGTCTTCAATTTTAAAACCATAACTCCTTGCTCTCTTGGTGAAGGGTTCCTTTTATTTATTTTGAATTACAATAGTATGGTCCACCATCATAACTTGTTCTACTGGTTCAATCTAGCACATGCTTTGATTGTTAACATCAAACTCCTGACAAACCATCAACTTAGCATCTCCTTTGGTGTGAAAGAATTTGACCTCTTCACCTTGAGTAGTTTTCAATCTGAGCAATAGAGATTTGCATCCAGCTATGGAAGGATTGCTGCCATCAGATTCTAGGATCCAAGCATCATCAGAAGCTGATCTTCTATCATATTTCTCTTCATTGGAGATGGAAGATCCTTCTTGATTTGTATTGTGCCCTACCAATTCTTTTAATGCCTAATTTGGATCAAATCCTAGATTGCCAATCATAGGACTTTGATCAGCTAAGACATGAGCATCCTCTATGGGGGAGTAATTACCCCTTCCTGAAGGCTCAAATTGAATTTGAGCAACAAGGGCTAACATTTGGGTGACCATAATCTTTGCCTCAGATAGGTCCACACCTAGTTATTCATCAATGTTTAACTACTCAAGATTGGCTTGCAGGGGTTCAAACTCAGCCATTTGAATTTTGGATTTCTTGACATGATCAATCATGTCAAATACTGAGATGGACTTGGAAGAGAGGATGGGAGTTCATCCTTTTGGTTTTTGGGAGGGGAGGACTGATCTGTGAAGTTGAAGTAGAAGGTAAAGAGATGTTTGATGTACTTACTTCTTTGGCAATCACTGGGTCCTTTGATAAGAAAGAAAGAGGGGTTCTCTGCTCAACGATTAAAATTTCTAGTTAGGGTCACTCCTTTGTCTTCTCTTTGTCAGCCTGTTGGGCTGACTGATTCTCAGACCTGATGAATACTGCGTATGATCCTTCGACTGCTTCACCTTCACTTCTGGTTTCATCCTAGAAATTTAGGAAACCAATGTGGGAGTCACTAGCTGATTCTTCTAGATCCTTCCTAAAGAGATCAGCACCATTTTCTTACTTGAACTCAGGTTGGAAATAAGAAACATGTTTTGTTTCCAGATATCCAACTACTGAGTTGGTTGGAGGTGCTTCAAGGGCAAGGTTCCTCTATGGGGGAAGAAGATGATTTGGTTGCCCTTGACTTTTGGCAGCATTGCCTTGATATGGTTGATTAGGGAATGTCCTCCTTGATATATCTTTATATAAAGGAGCAGAAGACATACCTTGTGTCATTTTCCTTTTCAAGGCTAGTAATTCATTTGCCAACTTTTGTACCATTGGGTCAGTGGAGACTATGGGTGACTATTCAAAAGATGAAGAGGGTTTAGCTCTGTTAGGATCTCTCCTTATCTTTCCTACCAAGATAAGGTCATATTCTAGCTCAGTAGCCAAGTCTTGAGTAGCCTCTAGGTCTATGTGTCTATCCCATCTCAACAAAAAACTCACTTCAAGCAGTTGTGAGTTGATGAAAAAACACATGAGATTCTGAGGTGTCAGTTGGGCGATCATGGGAATCTTGTGCCTCAACTTGTTGAACCTGGCAATAAAATCCCTCATAGGCTCATGAGGTTCCTTCTTCATTTGAGTGAGTTGGGCTAGCAAATCATGCACATCCTCTGCAGGCTTGAACCTGGCTTCAAACTTGGATTTGAGTGTATCCCAGTCATTCATTGATCTAGCTTGTAGATGGTAGAACCAGTCTGCAGCAGTGCCTTGTCATGTCTCCATGAATAGCCTGACTACTATGTCTTCAAATTCCACCCTTATTACACTGTAGGCTATGCTAAAAGCTACAATGTGTTCATCAAGATGAACCTTCCCATCACCAAATAATTTGGGGAAATTCTTTCTTAAACTGTGTGGAAGTTCATTCAAAGGTGGAGTCAAGTTGAGTGGGCTAAAATAGTTACCCCAAGGGCCTCGAACTGCCATGATTTAATTATGAAAAATAGGGATAACAAATCTAGGTGGAGTGGCTAGATTGTAGAACAAAAAATGGAAAAGAACTGGCCCTGCTTCAGCTTGAGGCTTGAGGCTTCAAACTATGCACTCTTTTCCATCAACTCTGGTTTTACAGACCAAATAAAATAACGAAAGTAGAGGAAGATGGTAAGGCTATAATGATAATAGGTAAGATATATAATAGAGTCACCAGAGTCTATAATAGATAAGGGTTATAATGATAATGGGTAAGACACAGGTGATGTTTCAATCTCAAACTTGACATTCCAAATTGCACAAAATTATTGTGTCCCTAGCGGAGTTGCCAAAAATTGTTACATGAATATTTTGTCAATCAGCGTACTGATCAAAAAAATAGGTCTAATCAACCATAGTAGGAAGATTGGTTAGCTAGGTGTGCAGCTTTACTACATCAACTGGAGACAAATCTCTCCTCTCATCAAAGGGAGGTTCCCTATTAAATATACGGAGGCTATATACTATATATATAAGCAAAAAATAACACATGGGGGAAAAATAAACCATCCATCTCTCTTCTTTTAGAGATGATGCTCACAGACAAAGGAGAAAATCTTGGTGGAAACACTGAAGGCACTTCTCTTCTTTCAGAAGTGTTCTTGCAAGAAACAGCAAGAGTTTCTTTCAGGTAGTGAAAGTAAGAAATCGATAACCAAAGGGCATAGTAATAGTAGGATGAAATCGAATGCAAAGTTTCCACCTCAACTTGCCCAAAGAGTATATCACAAAGGATAATAGGGGCACAAAGTCACTCCAAAATCCTCAACACAAAAAAAAAGAAAAGAAAAACACAGACTGAAAACAATTTTTAAAGCACAGAGTCTCCCCACAGTTGGTTTCAGGACACCTCCCTATTACTTTCACTAATTCTACTTACCAAGTTAAATGAATAAGAACACCTTCAGAAGACAGATATAAGAATGATCTTCTAAAATGACACAAGCCAAAATAGCACAAAGTCTGTAAGCAACCTACTTTTTCATTTAGATAAAAATGAAATTACAATCTAAGCTCAAAGTCTCAGTCTTCTTCTTTCAAAATGGGCAGAGTTTCACTTCTATAAAAATGAAAAGTCTCCCTTTACAAATGAGAGAATTAACAAACTTATAGCCACTACACAAGGATTGGTACAATTTTCCATGGGACGGCCCATGCTGCAATCAATGTCTTCAATGCGTCTCCAATTTTGTCTGGAGAGACCATGATGAGAACAGTGTGCTGCCATAACTATGGCATGTCCTTTCATCTGATATGTCTCTTCCTTGGTATGGACTGTCTAGTCCTTCTCCAATTTTTCTTTACTTCATGGAAGAAAAATAGGTTGTGTCCTTTATTTGGTACGCTCAGAAGTCTACTCACTCCACTATTTCACCTACTGGAAATAATTCTTTCGAAGACATTTTTGGTCTTTTGCATCGATCTTCTCTCTTTGAGTCTTTGATCTCTCTTTTCAATCACTCACTTGATTCAAGTTGAACCTTGAACCCATTAAACCACTGAAAGTTCATCGGTTCATTTGTTCATTCTGTCTCTTTTGTTCTATCGCTTCTTGGTTTAATCGCTTCTTCGCCCTTTAGTTGAACCATCCATTGAACCACTTGTGTGCCACTTTTTATTTGACTAAGGCTTCCTTTGAACTTTGGAACCATGTTGAACCATTGAACTTTAAACTCTTTCAGTTCAAAGTTCAATAGGTTCATTGGTTTATTCTGCGTTTTGCTCAAACACTGCTTCCTTTATCTTTCTAAGCTCTGGTTGAACCTTTAAACCTTGAACCCATTGAACCTTTTGGTTCAACAGTTCAATGGTTCATTCGATTCATCCATTGAAGCCCCTTTTTGTCTAAGTCTGTGAAAGTTCCTTTCTGCATCTTTTTTCAGCCTTTGGAACAGCTTGAAGGAAAGGTGTCCCTTTGGGTCCTTGGAAAAGGTCCTTTTTCTGACATCAAGTGTCCCCCGCAAGGGTATCTACCCTTCAAGATTTTTTGGGTGGACTTTAGGCTTCAACTTTCCTGGTGGGTTCTTGCTTCTTCAGCGGGATTTTGGCTCTCGAACTTTTTCCATCGGGTTTTTCCTTTAGACAAAAAGTCTGAAAGAAAGCTTCTTTTCCTTAGCTTTTTGTTCCTTTCAATTTCTTCAGGATTTCTTCTTGAGTGAATTCCTTTGGCCTTCTTCACTTAATCATTTCCATTGGACAAAAAGTCTGAAAGAATTGTTCCTTTTGGGGCCTTTGAACAAATCTGAAGGAATTCTGTCTTTTCTTTGACCTTCGAACTAATGTTGCCTGCCCTCCACAAAGGCACTTGCCTTTTTTGCTTTGGGGCAGCCCCTTGAACCTGCCAATTGAACCAACCAATTGAGCCAACTTTGGTTCAATGGTTCAATCGGCTCATTCTTCATTATTTGGCTTTGTCCTTTTGATCTTTTACACCAAGCACATTGAACCCACTTGGTCATTTAACCTATTGAACCTTTGAACCAAAGTGGTTCAAAGTTTAATGGTTCAAGCCTTTATCCTTTATCATTTCTTGATTGAACTCTTTTGATTGAATTGAGCCACTGAACCAATCTTGGAAACAACTAAGTGTTAGAAGCTTGTTCTTTTGACTGAACTCGCCTATAGAAGCTTTTGAACCTGTTGAACCTGCTAATTTCAAGCATGTTGAGTCTATAGAAACATATCTGCAGAGTCCATAGAAATCAACATGTGAATCCCACAGAACTTGGCCTGCAGAGTCCATAGATTTTCTTCCTGCAGAGTCCATAGATTTCCTTCCTGCAAAGTCCATAGATTTCTGGAAAGCTTGAAAAAAAAGAGGAATTTGAAAGCTTAGAACAAATTTTGAGAAGGGAAGAGAGAAATTTTGGTCCTGTAGGACCAAGATAGCTCATATGTTGTTCCAAAAATGAGTGACATTTTTGGGGACAAACAATATGGAAAGTGAAATATCAATCCATGATGAAGAATGCTACAGATGGTGGAAAATGTCAAGATCTCTCAATGTCTACACATGTTGAGAATGAGAAGATAAAGATTAAGGTTAAATCAAAGGTGTTGGCCAAGGATAGTTTTGAAGTTTTTATAGATTCAAGTGAATATCTTATTTCTATAGATAATGTATCAAGCGTAGAACATTAGTCTTATATGCCTAGTGATGAGATTCTAAAATGCAACAAACATTCATTAGATAAACAAGTATGTCATAGATCCATATTAACTCCATGTATTGTTAACTTTTATCACAGATGAAAAGGAGAATAGTCAAATAGATGAACATGTTACTTATCTCAAGCCTAAGAAGTAGAATAAGAATAAAAATCACAAGAGGACAAAGGAGGAGAGGGAATATTAGGAATTATGGGAAGCTCCTAGTTTCACATTATTCTAGGACATTATGAAGTAAGGTGTCTCTATTTATGCTTCTTTAGAGACCCTTATTAGTGGATAAATAGGTGATGCCTATTATAGATGTCAACTCAAGTAGGTTGTGATGATGACTTGATCAAACCAATACAAGTGTTATGTATGAAGTTTTTGTAGGAACAAAATGAGTGTTTCAATATGACATAATCAGATTCTTAGAGTATATCTCATATATATGGTCTATATATTCATTTGGCATAAGGTTTCTAATGAAATAAACCATTGATATTTTGTATTTTGGGTTATATAAAGAACTTGGGTCACCAAACTCAAAGAATATGTGTAAAATGATGATATACATGTGTTAAATGAAGTTATGGTGTGTTATAGGCAAGTCCTTGATGCAAATATGGAGCTTTGAGCAAGGGGGAGATAGATTGTTTAGTCTATCAGTGTCAAGAAGGCTCAACGTAAAAGAACTTTACAATTGGTTAGGTCCTAGGATTAGAAGATAATAAGAGACTGAGAGAAAAGGCTAGTAAGCCTATATGAAAGCTCCTACATCACATCACTAAATACTAGTGATAGAGTATAAGTCCAAGGTGCTTGGATAAACTCATTTATCTAATAAAGGGGAGAACACTTTGGATATATAGTGAGAAGGAGTCCCTTTTCCATTGATGTCAAACAAGGAGAAAAAAGGCAAATGCTCTTTGTAAAAGTTTTGACAAAAAGTGCAAATGCTCTCTATAAAAGTTTGGAAGAGCAGAGAAAGTGTCCAAGATGAGTTTAGGAAAATGTGTCATTTCCTGAAGGGGATAAAGTATGGTATGAATATATTTAATTCATACTCAGTAGAATCCAATGCAAGAAATGCTAGAGAAAGAGCAAATTATTAGAACATCATAGCATTTACATTTGACATCAATGATAAAGGGGGAGATTGTTAGAAATATGATTATCATTGATGTCAAAAGGGACATTATGAGCATTTCAGTGATGTGAAAGATTGTATATAGTGATTAGAGGATATTCAAAGGATCCTATTAGATTTCAAGAATGATTAGAATGTTTATGTGCATGACTTGAATTCATTTGGTTCTTCACATTGATCATCTAGAAATTTTCGTTCTATGATAGAAAAGATGAGAAGGCATTTTGTTAACATCACTGTTTCCATGTGTGAATGAGAATGGGAGAGTTGGTCACATGGTTGTGATCATATTAATTCCTAGTAATTATGTGCTAGATTTGAATCAATGAGATGAAGTGTAGTTAAAGCTAAGGGGATTCAAAGTTGGCTACTTGGATAGAATTCACTAATTTTCTATACATAGCCAAATTTACAAAAAGGGATAAATAAATCCAAGTAAGCATATTGATTAGTTCAACATTTACACACATTAAGGTGTTAGCACAAAATGATCACATGGGTTAATTCATTTTTGTGCCTAGTTTATATGCGCTAAATCTCATGTCATGAAATGTAGTGCGACAAAAGATATGCTTGAGAAAAATAGGGATCCAAAGTATTTTGACAGTGTTTCCAATAGTCAAATATGCAAGTTACAATAAAAATTTGAGAATACATTTTTATGATGTCATATCTTACACGTATGAAAGCTTCAAGAGCATTTGGATATATGGATGGAATCCCCTATGTAAGAAGATCATATGCACTAATCTACAGGTCATGTGACCAAGAGTGACAAGAGTTATGTAAAAATAAAGTTGGCCTTTCAAGAAAGTTCTAAGCATAGCTAGCTCTATGGTAGAATAATTTGAGTGAGCATATTAATGGTGTTATATATCACACTCACAAAGGATTCAAAAAAAATTGAGCATATAGGTTTGTTCACTTTCATGCCTAGTTTATATCGTCCAAATTTTAGTCCAAGTGGTTAAGCGAAGTAGAAGATATGAAACTACAAAGTGATCCTTCCAAGCATAACTAAGATGGTCCCCATACTTAGAAAAATCTAAATAAGGTAAAGTTCAAGCTAGTTGGAAGATCAATGGTTCACACTTAATTGAACATTGGAAATCCAATAGAGCATGTTGAATTCAAATTGTCAAAAGGATCTCTGAGTGAGTGCATAAATGACAAGTGTCACATTCATAAATCTTGTTAGATAAAGACCCAATGAGGGTAATCTTGTCAAAGTTAATGATTGATCTTGTTAAAATATCTGATGGTGTGTGAGTGATCATGCAAAGGAGATCTAATGGAGTGAATGTATTAAAATGATTTAAAGTGATAAATTTTTATTGACATAATTGAAATTTAAAGATCGATAGAGAAAAATTGATCCAAAGATGCAGGAAGCAACGAGATGAGATCAACGTGTCTAAGTTTAATGACCAAGTCAAAGTAAAGGTCATGCATCATCAAAGATTAAATGACACATGAAATCTAAGATATGAAGATCGATGGATGCATTTTAAAGAGTGGAACATTAAAGTTCAGCAGTATATAGAGATCTGACAAAGTGAGAGAGCTTGAAGATGGCGTGAAGAAAGAGATCAAATGCCAATATTTAAAGTATCTAAATTCCAATGATCAAGTGCAAAAACACGCAGGAACATGCAAAAAAATGTGATTAATCCATGAATCTCAACACAAACAATGAGATTGATCGATCCAACTAATCAAATCTACATTAAAGAGCTTCTTCATTAAAATTTGAGTCTATCATATGCTATTAATAGTAAAGAGACCTATAATTATGGCATTATGCATGGAATCAAGAAGTGAGAAACTTATAGTTCAAGTCAAAATGATCTAATGTGTAAAATTTGCATGATGTGTTATAGTATGAGTGTGAACACAAAGAAGAAGCAAACCCTAGATCCATTGTTTATATATATGACATCTAGGACAAAGGCAAATATAGTTAGATCCATATGAATTGTGCCAAACATCAAATATAGTGACACATAGGCTATAGAGAGAGAGATGAAGTGTGTCAAATATATACATATACAGACACAGAGAGAGAGAGGGGTAAAGATGAAGAAAGGCACACAGAGATAATGTATAGAGAATGAATAGTTACAAATTAGACTAGTAATAGAGAGAATAGGGTTGGATTCATTTACTAATCTATTTTTATACTGGAGTTGTATCTCCATAGATCTGATTGGTTGGTGCCATTAGACAAGTTGAGTTGGTGCTCAATTAGGATATTTGTCTCCTTTAGGTTGGTGCCCTTAAACATTGTAACCAATGAGGTTAAGTTGAGTTGGTGCTCAGTTAGGGAGTTGGTACTTCCTTAGAGTTGGTGCTATTAAACTAGGGGATTGGTGCCTCCTTAGGTTCGGTTCCTTTAAATGTGTTACTAGTGAGGTTTTGCTAGTGAGACTTTGAACTATGAAGATGGATTAGAATTATAGATTCTAGCAGCTATTCTCATCGTGATTTTTCCCTTTGTGTTTTTCACATATAAATTTGGTGTCATGTATAATTCAACCATGTTATAAATATGCAAGTACATTAGTCAGTTAAATCAATCCATGTAAGCATATAGATAAGTCATCTAAGAATCTAAGGAAATCTTAATAGCATATAGCATTTATTTTCATTGGATTTTCGAAGACATCAAGCATTTATAGGGCATTCATTGTAATATAGAGGATTATGATAACAAGACACTTACAGTAAATTGTCTAACTGATTCACTAAATTGTATGTTACTTGGAATTTTGTCTTTGATATAATATATATTATTGATGTCCTTGATAAGTAGTTTATACTTAACAATTCAATTGAACTTGAGCACAATCCCCAAAATAATTCCTTTTCCTTATCCTTTGCATGTTGAATTATCTTACTAGAGTTGAAGAAGAAGATCAATTTCATAGTCATTAGCATTATAACTCTATCCCTATTGTCATATTGAAATTTTTGACTGTAATATACCAAAAATATGAAACAAAAAGCCTTGATACCCAAAAATATGAAGTACAATTTTGAGAAGTGCTTAAGTCAACACAAATTTTCTAGAATGACAATGTCTTATCACAAAACCCATAATTTTATTTTTAAATTGCGATGAATATTTCCAAATCAAGTGAAATCAAGATTCTTATTTAAATCACCTCTTTTACATTTTTTGTTGTGAAATTACAATATTAATTAGCTTTACTTTTACTATTTTACATCTACCTTGCCATATTTTAGTTTTTATTTTAAATTTTTATTTATTGTACTACAGTCAAATTTATATGACCATGCACAAGTATGGACATTATTATAACTATCGAATCTAGGAGATTATAATTTTACTTTTTGTTTTCCTCTGTACATCTTTAAAATCAATTGGAACTCACAGTTTTCCAAGGTTTGAAGCTAGTTTTTTAATCTACTCAACCAGATGGAATATAACTTCCCATTTAAATTGTATATGTTGGATTTTTTATTTTATTTTTAACTTAAGGAAAAACAACTTGATTTTTAATTATGAAAATAAAATAAAAGATGAGGATAAAGCTCAAAACACTAATTATTTGTATATGGGAAATCTAGTTTATATTAAGTGAATATGCACATTATTTGTAGTACTCAATCTTCCATTTATGGCCATAATTGAAGCTCTACCTCATAGAAAAAATCATTAACCCTGACTATAAGAGACATAAATCTAGATCATCACACCTAATCTGATGAGATGTTTTGGCCAAAACCTACAAATATAGTCCTTAAAAAATCATCATCATAAAAAATACAGCTGATTATTTTTTTAAAAGGAGAGTTTATGTTCTTGTTAAAGAAGGGTGGCCACACTTTTATAACATTGACATAAAAAAATTAGGAAAACTTCATTTCAAGTTGACATATGTATACGGTAAGAGTTTTCTAAAATAATTTAACTTCTAAATTTATTAATAGAGTCTTTAAAAAATACAATAATTAATTGAATATTTTATGTTTTAAGGAGCCATATTTTATATATAGTTCTATATTTTTCTCTACAATACTTCTAGAGAAAATTATGATAAGTCCTTTCCATGAGACCATTGTTTTACTAGGTGGTCCTATGAAAAGAATAATTACAACTATTTTTGTGTTACAAATGATTCCATACAAATGTAAATTTCATGAGATAATAAAAAATAGAATCTTTATTTTAAAAATAGACATAACTATTATTCAAGAGAAGTATTTTTAAAAATAAGTAACAATAAAAACTAGAATTTATAATACCTAAATAGAAAATTTAAATACTATAAATATATTTAATTGTTCTATAAATATTTTATAATTCATTTTTATGTTTAAACTCCTAAATTTTTTAATAAATATACTAATCATATTTTAAAACCTATCATACTAAATCGGTGGTATCTACTCTTAAATAATCTCAACAACATCCATTATAAATTTTTTTACAATGAAATGGCATGAGACCTTGGTCTTAATCTTTGGTGTTTTTGGGCAAGCATAAACTATGCACCAGTGTATATCAAAAATCGAAGAGCAGGATATAAATTACGGTATATCAACAAACACTTCAAGACATGCAAGTACAAATCAAACAACTATCCCAAGGATTCCAAAGACCTAGCCATGTGGTTACTTCTTATGATATGTTACACAACTCATTGGCTCATGAGGTCTTAGTCTATCCTTTGTCTACTAGTTTTATAATGCCTAAATTTTAAGTACGCAATAGCAAGGGTGATATTTCGCACCATATTTGATCTGTATATTCTTTATTATTTGGTTATGTATGCGATAATATATTGATGACCAAGCTCTTTCTTAAGTCACTAGTTTATGCCCTGGAGTTCCATGTGTTTCTTTAATAATTGGCCGATACCTTCTTAACTCATTTTTCTATCAACATTAGCCAAAATGTCACATTTTCACAATTTGCTCAACTTAGACAAGGACCTAATGAGAATGTGCTTAATTTCAAAACTATGCATACACAAATATCTAACCAATTACCTGATAGCAAGTTACAAAGTATTTTTCTAATGGTTTACTTCAACCTCTCAAAGACAAAGTAATGTTCAACATGTATCAATAATTGGATGAGCTTTGCGACATTGTTCGCAATTATGAGATTAAAATTTTAGAGGCCAATATGCTTAAATATGGGTTTAAAGCCCCTACCTCTCATAACTCCAAATATCAAGGTAAATCAACATTCAAAGTTAAGAGTAATGGTACTCCCTTTCAAGCTAAGAATGAGGGGAAAAAATGTCGTAAATGTGGTATCACAACACCCTGACATGGTTGTTTTTCCTTTTAGAGCACCTAGATAATTTATAAGGCTCTCTGCATCTTCTCACGAAATGCTTAAATGGTTGCTTGAATGCAACATGATATCTTTATTTCCATAGTATGAGTATGATAACTCTCAACTTTTACCTAAAAGCTATGATGTAAATGCATATTGTGACTACCATAGATCTTCAAGACATACTTCCAATAGATATTTTTAATTGAGAGATAAGATACAAGATCTAATTGATAGTAATGTTATTACAGTGAAAGGACATAATACTACATTAAATCAATTAGTTTTGACAATGTTCATTTGGCAATACCTACATATACATC
>JARHVA010005813.1:1085000-1093046 GCA_037957365.1 Torreya grandis | reverse complement strand
TAGATAACATCTTGAGTAGTCATAATTTTTTAAGTGATAAGATAGGTCTTGGTTTCAGAAAAAACCAAAAGGAGGAATCTCAAGTCAAGGATAAGGCTAATTAAGACAAGAATGTCAACATGAAAATACCAATCAAATAGCCTAATGATATAATGTATGCTAATTCATTAAATGGTTATTATTTTTCATGTAATCAGTTTGATCATATAGAAAGAGAATGTAGAAGACCATCTAAAAATGAATATGCATGGTATTATGAAAGGAATCATCAGTCAAGAGGTATAAATGAGGTTTTTTGCTACAATTATCATAATATGGGACACATTACAAGATTCTATGCGAATAGTATTACAAGGTCATCAAGACAAAACAAGAGGTTTGAAAATCCTAGAGTACAATAAAGAAGGCAAATGAATGTGTGGAAACAAAAAACAATAAAGGTGACTCATGATCATTCTACAAGCCCAAGTAGACTCCTTGCTATGGTAGATCATAATTCAAATGTGAAATCAAGGTAAGAATGTTTACTAGTAGCTCATATTGTTGATCAAATAATTGATAAAGAAGTTAAGCCTACAAGGATCCTGAAGGATATTCAATCTTATGAGAGCATGGAGATTTGGGAATCTCTTGAGATTGTGTTGTTTTAGTGTTCTATGGAAAGAGGTGACTCCATTAGTCTTCATGGAGAATCTATTTAGTTAGAAGAAGCATGATGGATGATTTATTTAAGGGGGATTTTTCTAAGTTATTCATAGGATCCGAGTGTAGATGACGAAAAAAATATGGTGGCCTAGTGTGTTATCAAAGATTTATATCATATAAATCATGTCAAGGATAAGGTTAGTGGTCTTAAGGTCTGAAAGTCACTCTAAGGAGGTATACATGGAGTAAGGGGGATCATTTTATAGTAATGCTTCATATTATATGTGTTGAGATTATATTAAAATAAGGTATGATTCTAGAATTTATAGTATGTATGATCCTTTATCATTAATGTCAAATGTGGAGAAAGACCAAAATAGGGGAGAGATGAGATGAGAATGATCAGGTTGTAGTTTGTTTACCATCAATGACAAAGGGGGTGGTTGTTAAGAAGTGTTGTCATTGATGTCAAGGTTGATGTCATTAATGTCAAGGTGTAGTTCAAATAGAGAATTTGAAGGCAACTTATCATGTATTTTGTTGGTTGATGTCAAGGTAGATGTCAAGGTTCATATCAAAGAGATAATTTGATGGTAACCTAATAATTATTCTATTGCTTTTTATCAATATTTTTGTATTGGTGTGATATTTATTTTTTATGAGTGTTCATGTTTGATATAATTTAGTTAATCATGTTTGAGTACTAGATCTTGAGTACAGGGCACCATGAGAAGCCTAGTCTAGAGCCTGTGAGAAAGTGTGCTTAGTATTGTGTGGTGAAGTAAGTAAGAAAAAAATTATGATAGGATTTTTTTAATTGTATGATCATTCAATTGAAGTGTAAATACTTTCAGATGTTTTTAAAGGACAATTTTCATGTTTCAAGTACATAAGAATCTTAGTCATGGCAATAGTCATAACATGAATAGACCTTGTGAGAAGGTATGAGTATGATAGCTTGGTAATATGAGTGAAAATAGGAATTAGTGGTTGTATAAGGTTTATTTATCATGTATTTGAAGCATTGGATCACTCATAAGAGTCTTAGGGTGAGACTATAGGGGTATGACCTATAGATCAAGTTTGTAACTAGACCATTTCTTCACCCTACATGTCCTAATGAGGCATCATGATATGTTCTAAATTCATATGAAGGCATGAAAAGTGGTTCTGAGGTCTCTTGAGTACATAGAATGAAGGCATGCAAACCTGAGAAGTATTTTTGAGTGCTCATTAAATTATCAAACCCATGCATGGGAACCTAAGATATTCATGTTATATTTTTAAGTGTCATAGATCATATTTTTGGGCACTTATTTTTGGATTAAAGTACTATGATTTATGAATGATTGTTAAGAATGAAAACATGTTTAAACCCTCCTAAAACCCTAATAAGGGCACAATGTTAGAGAAATTGATCAAAACTACCTAGTATGGATTGGTATGGATATATAAATTATTTTAGGTTGTATTCACCTCTCTTAGTCACCTATATGTGTGATTTATTTGTAAGGTGTGTGAGTAGACCCTGTAAGAAAGTACACATTTCTTAGAGATTTATTATAGTAGTCAGAGTTGACCAAGTCAAGGAAAGAATATGGATGGAGGATGAAGCTTGAGACTCATGATTCATGTATATGAATGTTTTTATACAATTTACATCCCTAAATTATTCTAAAGTTGTCATCCAAGTTAGCTATTTTCAAACATGACTAATGGTGAAAATAGTGAGAAACCTAGGGAGAAGTGAGAAGATGATTAGGAATGTGTTATCATGTAATAGTGATGAAACCAAATGCATGGATTTTTTTTTCAATATTTATAAAACATTAACATGTTTTTTATAATTTTTTGAGATTAGTGAATATAGTAAAAAGTTTCTCACAAGTTTACTTGTTTGGCTCAGTGAGTATTATGTATAGTGAAGTCATAAAATTAGTCTAAAAGACAAATGTTATCTATTTAAATATATTATATTTCGATATAGTAATGGTTTTGTGATCTAATATAAACATATACACACATAATAAGTCATTTAATCTGTATACATATGTGTTGAAAGTTTAAGTCACCATGATTGTGCTTTAAGGTAAATTGGAATTTATGGGTAAGCAAGTTGGAGTGATGAGTTTGAGACTCTATGCCTTCATTTGAAGTATATAATTCATATGGTGTTTTTTATTTGGTAAATTTATGTTATATAAATTCTTTTAATAAGTTTTTATAGTCAATTAAATTGTTTTAAATATTTAAGTCAAAATGGTTTAACTAGTTCTAGTTTGACTGTGTATAGTGAGGTCAAAAGATTGGTCTGCAAGACTAATATTTGACATTAGATATTATGTTTTTTGTATTTAATATTGATATATAGATGCCCAAAGATATTTTAAATGTATAATTTTTAACTTAAATTATACTTTAATGTGTTTAATATCAATTTGTTCATTACTAGGTTTTGGAGTGTTCTGACAGTTCTAAGTGAGCTATTTGCAGATAAAGGTTTGAGTCCTTTTACCCTAAGGTGTGAAGTATAAAGAATATTTAAATTTACATAAGGTAATATATATTTTATATATGTGTTTTATTTCCATATTTTATTATATAAATTTTGTTTAATCTTTTGAAGTTCAGGATAAATGTTTTGTGTATGAGAAAGCCTAATTGTGATTAATACAAATGGTGTGCTTTAAGTGGTGGTTAGATCAAAATTATTATGGATCCTAGATGATATTATTATAGGTATATTTTAATGTAATATTAATTTTTATTTCCATGTGTTTTGTTTAAGTGTTCTAAGGAGATCAAAAGGTACTGTGTTAATGAAGGCCTAATTGAATTAGGTTTCCTTAAGGCCTAAAAGAGGTTTTGGTCTTATATGTTGTGATTGAAAAATTTAAATGATTGATTAAATTATGAAAATTTTTATAAGACCTATTTAAATTTTAATTAAACTATGAAAGTGTATATGTATGAACAAGAGGGATATGAGAAAAAGGCTTGTATAAATACAAGGTAATTTTAGGCTTATTAGCGTGTGTGGAAGAGTATGAGAATAAAATAGCACATAATGAGTATAAATAGGTATTATATACCATAATAGGAGTGTATAGGATAAATAATTAATATATTAAAGTGTGTCTCCATAATAGGGTCAAGGTCATATGACTTAATCAGCCTCGAAGAGACCTAATTGAGCGAAGAGGCCTAGAAGGTAGTTTGAGAGGAATAAGAGTATGAAGAGATGAAGAGTTGGTAATCATCAATTGGTTGAGAAATAAGGTGTTATGAATTTTATCATATAATTTAAGAGGCTAATTTGGTGCTAAATCATCTAGGGGGTTTTTCTTCCTTGCAAGTTGGTTCCTAGGTAGTTGGGGTTAATGCTCCATGTGGAGTTGGTACTTCACTAAATTATGATATTTTGACTTATAAGATTGTAGTCCATTTTTTTTGGGATTAGTGGGTTTTACTCCCCTTATGGTTTTCCAACATATAGGATGTTTTTTCTAGTATAATCTTGTTCCATACTTGTATAGTTGATTATTTATGCATTGATTGATCTATATGTTGATGTGGTAGTTCATAAATGCTAAGAATGAATTCAAAGAAATTTTTAAGACACTAGTTCACCCCTAGTGATTATGCTTCCATTAAGAGGATGAAATTTATGATCTTCATCTTAAATAAATACATCTATAAATTCCACACATAGATCTTGATATAAATTTTGTTCTTTAAGACATAAATGATTCAAATAAGGGGTTGTTCCATTTATTTAGCAATTAGAGATAATTTAGTTTCACATTATTTTTCTTATTCCATTTGATTCAAGTATTAAATTTATTCTCAAAAATAGTTTGAATCATTTATACTAATATTAAATCCTCTTTCACGGTCTCTTGAAGCCATGCAATTATGATCCCACATATACTCGATTATGGCTTCATCACTTTGAGAGATATAAAATGATGGATCTTTGTGTTGATCCTACTCAATCAGGTTAGGGTAGAAGAGGAAATAATTTATGGTGTATATGGATGTGTCAATTAATAGTTTTGTGGAGTTTAGGTCTTTGTAGAGGTTATAAATAGAACTTGTCATGATCTTTTTGTCAAAAGTTAACTCTTTTTGAAATAAAATAAGTGTCCATGATGGAATTGTTAAGAATAATACTAGGTGGTTTATGTAGAATAGGATTATAAATCATGTTATTCCATGAATTAATAGAGAAAACCCAAAAAAAATTATAAAGGATACAATGTGCTAATCACTCTATCGAGGGGAGGTGTTAATGAACTCAAGGAACTAGTTATGAAAGTAAGACTAGTAATACCTTCCAAGTAGAGAATCTCCTTAAAAATTGTCAATAAACATTCTTATGATTGGATTTAATTCTTCAATTCTTCATCAATATGGTGTAGCATGCACCTCCATCATCTCTTAGCTCACTAATGGATTTGGCTCCTTAATTTTTTGATTTGGGGGAATGAGTGAAGCTTCTATAATAGAATTTTTTCATAATAACCTTACCCAATTGTATCTTATTTGAAGATATTTTTTTGAATATATGACCTAGACCTCTACCCTTGTAGTTCATATTCTCTATCATCTTATGTGGTCAAGGATCTTCCTGATTATAAAAACATGAGACAAGGTCTTCTCATACTATCCAAGAATCATCTATTTATTCAAAATTCTCTTATGAGAGTATTTTTAAGATCGCAAAAGTCATTGACCCTAATTGATAAGTGATTTCTTTAATCTCTTGCATAGTGGGTGATCCATATCCATGTGGATATAATGTAAGGAATACCTACACAAAAGGTTTTGTATTCATATTATTTTCATATTTTAGAGATAATTTTCAAACAGGTGACTCATAGTGGATTAGAGGAGGGAGATGGAAGACTATTTCAATGGACATATTTTAAGATTTTGGATAATAGGGTAAAATTTGTGTGTTTGTCTAATAAAGACCATATTCTACATCTTCCATTTTGTAGCTATGAAAATGTCTAGTCTCTCTTGGGATTATGACCTCTCTTCCTAAATATGGTAATTTAATACATGGATTCAAGGCAGAGGGGACAACTCACATTTCATGAATATAAGGATGTCCCAAAAACATATTGTATGGAATATCAAATTCTACTACATGATTTAAATTTTGATGGATAATGGGTCCCACCACTATATGAACATGGATAATGAATATGAATGATCCATATTGATGATCATTCATTATCATCATAATATTTTATTATGACCAGTGTAGGGTGCAAAGAGGATTTTGACTACCACTTTTCTTTATGAGAAACTTGATATTACACAAATTTAAATCAAATTCTTTGTGTATAATAACTCATGGGACTTTATGATTGGTTATTTCTTCTTCTATGTAAAAAGGATATTTATGATCTGGGCCAATAGGTGGCACATCTTGGGCATTCAATGTGACCTACTGAGATTGAGACATGTGATACACCAAAGCTTGGAATGTAAAAGTATCAATATCCATAAGAACTTTTGACTCATGAAATATTCAATTTAATATGTTTGTATGAACATAATAAGTTTTGAGAAGATTAATAATGGAAATTTGGGTTGGGGTATTCTCTAATTTATGTAGAATATCATATGTTCTTTCAATGCTATTTGATTTTTCCTTAGGAATATTAATCATTTGAGTTGTATTAGAGGGTGAGTCTTTAGGGGGTGACCCCAGAACTATTACTTTACCATGTCTCATAATGAGTGCATAATTAAAGGCAGGGTTATTTATTTTAAGGATGGAGTTAGGTGGACTTGGGGGTTATTGAGGGTCTTTAACTTTAATTTTAACAGTATTAATATGGTTAGTATAGTGATATGGAACATTATTAGAAGTGGATGTTTGACCTTGATCCGTTAGTTCTCTTTTTTTTTTTTTGATCATGTTTAGGGAATGGGTGTTTATATATTCCTAAATGTTGATTCTTGGAATGATAAGAATTATTCTTACCTTAAGTTTCTGTTTTTCCTTTATCTATCAAATCTTGGATGAAATACCTTAATTGTATATAGTTTTCAATATCATGTCCTTTTACTCAATGATCATGGAAAAATTATTTTCTTGATACCAATCAGGATGTGATTTATTATTATCCAAGGGCTTGATTTTTTTAGAGTTATCATACTAATGGGAACAAATTTCTCTAAAATTATCTCAACTGGGACACCAAGACTTGTAAAATGTCATTTTCATGTTCTAATTATCTACTTTCCCCCTTAGCACAATGATGTTTGATAAATTATAAGTTTTGGTGCTGGGAGTAAATTTTTTCATTGTCTCCACATGTTTTAAATTAGTGACTCCATCTCCAATAATGTTCTCATTTTTATGAAAGGCCTTAGGTTCATAAAAATAAAGTGATGTCTTGATTTTGATTATTTTGGTAGTATAATTTGATTATCCCCATTTCAACAAGTACCTTTTTAATTTGGATGTCTTATTATATTATATCATCAAATTAATTATCACATTAACTCCAATTTATAATTTAATTATAGATTGATATTGTTGATGAAGATATTAAATAATTCATTTTTTAGGATTGTGCATAGAAAATGACTAGCAAGGCTCCTCCATTATTGTAATAAATAAGCAATGCTTTTTCCAATTTTATCCTTAGTTTTATACAAGTCTAACATAGTGATATAATGTTCAATATTGAAATATAAATTCCTTAAAATTTTCTTAGATAGTTAATCAAATGATGTCATAGACCCTTTTGTCAAATGCATAAACCAATTTAGAACTGGTTCTATGAGACTTTTTAGAAAAAAGGTGAAGTAAATTTAGGCTTTATTATAAGAAAAATCATTATATGCTATGAATAATTTATGGAAATGGTCATGAGGATATCCCTTTCCCTTATATTTTTCAAATTTTGGAATCCCAAAATGAGTGGGGAATGGTATTTGTAAGATATTTATTTATAGAGGAGATGTACAAAAATCCTCATATCTATATTTCTTTTTTTATGCTTGGAAGTCCATTTGTTTAATAGTTTCCTTCATCAATTTCCACTCATGAGGAAATGAGGGATCCAATAAGGGACTACAAATGATGGTTGATCTTGACTTTAGCCTTATGGGGTCAATGTTAATGTATATTGGAGGTTCTTTGACTATTTTCCTTGGGGATGTGAGTTTGAGGGATTCAAAATGGATCCAAAAGATAATATAATAATTTTTTAGTTATTTTATCAATATGATATTCTAATGTGGATTTTAATTTAGCATCCTCAGTCCTAATGTCTCAAGGGACTTCTTCCTCATGATATAATTCTTTCACATGATCCACTAGTTCAGGATTATCTTTTTCTTGATTTATTAGATTATGGTGGGGAGGAGTACTAT
>JARHVA010005813.1:892500-1080000 GCA_037957365.1 Torreya grandis | reverse complement strand
AAGTTTCCATGGCCAAGAGCATATCATGGTTTACATAGGAGAGGGAAGGGTGAATGGATGGTTCATATTAAAATTTGGGCCTTGGGAGATCAAGGCTTACAAATTTCCATGGAGTTCAAAATTCCTTCAAGGAGAATGTATTAAATGATCCCTTAAATTTAAAATTTATCATAATTTTTATAAAAATGAGGCTAGGGATTTTAGGAGGAATAAGGAGGCTTTTAGAGATGTTTAGGGGGTTTAATAAGGCTTAGTGGAAGTGTTAGGTAGGTATTCAGGAATATTCTTGTAGGAAAGCGGAGTGATAGTTGGATAGGGGTAGTTAGGATATTTAGAATTTAAAATATCAAAAGGTCATAAGATGGGTTGGTAGGTTAATTGGATGATAAGAAGAATATAATAAAGGAATTGATGAGGAATGGGAGATGTAAAGATTAGGGTACTGAATAAGATATGAAAGGGGACTAGATAAATAGCTATGAAGTGGATTAAATAGTGAATTTTTAGATAGGATGAAGGCATAAATAGATGAATTTTAAATGATATTAGACTAGTGATTAAGATGAGTGTATTATTATGTTTACAAGTTAGATTTGAGAAGAATGGTCAGTGAGTTGACCCTTTCCCTAGATGGAGACTACAAGATCTTGATAAAGAAAATGGTATAAAATTTTGATCTTAGTTTAAAGTTACCTAATTATCTAACAATGAAAGAGGTGTTTCTTTGGGTACTCTAACTAGATAACATAATTCTTTAATAGAAATATGTAGGGATAACATAAATCAGAAGGTTTGGGTTATGTTGTTCATGTTTAGTGTTAGATATATTGTTGATAAGGTATTTTTAATCTTATTCATCTCTACATTGTGTTCATATCCATATGGATTGTACAATACTTATTCAAAAAATGTGGTGTTATAGATAACTCCACTACATGTGTATCTATGAATGTTTAATTTTAAGATCTTCATCTTGAAAAGGGCTTGGATACCTTAAATGTAGTCTCAATTTGGTATGTAACTTCTCTTTGAAATAACACTTTGGAATGTTTTGAGTTAAAAGGTCTTACTTGAATCAAGGTAAATATCAAAATTGAATACACTAATTAAGGGGTACATTAATGTAAATGGTTTCAAAAAACAAAAATATGTAAACTAAACATGTTTTGAAAAGGTGTGCATAATATTTGGGTATAATGGTTTGAAGTGAAATTTTAAATGTTTATGTAGACACTATTTTATGCATTATATACTAGTTTAGTCTTGATCACTTGGAAAACTAAGACCTCTATTATTCCTCTCAATTTTGGACCTTTCCCACTTTCTAAAATCTCACATTTATTCTATCTTTTATCAATTAGCCTATCTCTTAGCTTGACTAGTATTATGTTTATGACCCAAACCTACTACCTTGCCAAAAATGCTTAAAATATGCTTATCTTCCACCTTCTCAAGTTCTGAATTTATATCTACATTCATGTTCCCTGGACAATAACATCTAGGACAAACACCTGCATCAATGCTAGTGTGTTGACATGATGCAAGTGTCAAGAGCCTTAAATTCATCCAATTTATAAATGAAACATATCCTAATGGTCTACCTATGTTATTTAATAAGAGTTATTTATTTAAAGGGATTGATATAAATATAAAATCAATCCTCATTAATTACTCACCTAGAAAAAAAAAAGATACCAAGGTGACTTATGAAAAACATTATATAAAGAATTAAATTGAAAAATAAATCTATATTTTATCATATTTCCATATTTATCATAGGGATAACACATCTATAGGTTTGAAGTACTAAAATAGCAGCCCAAGATATATATTTTCCATGTTACAAGATAAGACTTTATTGTACCTAATTTGCTCATAGTGCACGATTCACACATAATCCAACATGTAAGGGAGAATTACATCACGTTGAGACCCTTCATGGTGTACTACCTATGTAGGAAATGCTCATTGACATAGGGAGCTTTGGGGTTAGGTCAACACTACATTCCCACTGACCCATTTTCCCCTAGGTCATTATGAATATGAAGACCTAGGGTGTTGAAAATTCATGAGGAGTGATAGTCCATGACCTAAATCTAAAAGCACTAGACTAAAGACAAATTCAAAACAAAAAGCATCCAAGTAGTCACATCCTTTTCTAGTTAGTATTATGTATAGGATAGTTATGTCAAGTTAGGATAATAGCATTAACACAACCATCCTAGGGTGATGTTAGTGTCCACCATTCTAGAGGCACTTAATCTAGAATATGACAATTATTCTAGAATCATCTCCCACTCTGATTTCTATCTATTTTAGATTTGGAACTAGATTAGCATCATAATAAGCTAGGTACATCACCTCTTGTAATTTATATTCTTAGCATATTTGTACTCAATATTTTAAACTTATCTTAGTTTAATAAATTCACTATATGTTTATATCTAACTTTAGGACCCGATTGGCCTATTGTATATCTGATCATTACCATTATGCATTATCATTTGTATATTCTTACATCTATCTACAAAAGTAGGATAATTATATAATTTAGGCTTAAACAATTGTTATCTGATATTTAAACATCAAACCCTAGGAAAATTAGGATTTTAAGATTTTTCATGATTAATTTGTTATAAAATTTTAAATATTTCATTTGTGAAGCAATGCAAAATGTTAATCCAAATACCCAATCCCAAATGGAAGAAAAAGAAACATTGATTATTCTTCTCAATAATAATAATAAGAGAATAATTAATGAAATTTGTATATTATGAGAGATGAAATAAGTAAACATTATAAAACTAAGGATCCTTCACCTAGTGATGGTGAGTCCTTATAAGTTATTACAATCGATTCCATACCAAACAATCTACTTACATATAATGGAGGCATAGATTATGCATTCCAATCTTGGTTCCATAAAACTAATATTGCTACATCTACCATGTTATTACCAATTATTTCAACTCAAATATAAGTTTCAATACCTATTATTACTCAAGCGACTTTTATATCCCCTTTCGTGACTAGTCAAATTGTAAATCTAAATCCTAATGGGTCTATATCTCAAACACTCCTTCAAGTTATAAAGAACTTGGAGGATAAAGTTAGAAACATTGAAAAAAATGTTTTGAAGTATTTTCATTTTATTAAGCTGAAATATTTGTTTCATAACCCTCTTGCACTTGAGATACCCTTGCACCCTTTACTAGCTAGTTTTATTGCACATAGATTCAAATTTTATGATGGAAAAGGTTACCCTGAATGACATATTTGAACCTTTTATGTGCCATGCCTTGACTATGCCTCCAATGTAAAAATTTTGACCAAATTATTTACATGAAGCCTCAAGGACTATGCTTTGAGGTGGTTTTATAATTTACCTCTCGAATACATGAAATCATTCAAAACTATTATGAATCAGTTTTTATCATAATGTTCAATCATTATTTATAAAACATTTTCCTAAGCTCAAATTGCTAAAATCAATCAAGGAACAAATGAACCTATCAATAAATATGTCTTCAGTTAAAAGACAATACTAGCAAAAATGACCAATACTATGGCATATACAGAGTTGTAAGAGATATTTAATCAAAGTTTTCATGATACATTACATGATTCTATTATTTAAATGAAGTTTAAATATTTGATGACCTACACTATGTTGGATACAACCATGAAATGAAACTTTTTTCATTTCATAAGTTTAGTTATGTGCCAAACACACCAACTGCATCTATATATAGTACCATAACTATAATCAAACCAAGTTTTAATGTAAAACCTCTTGATCCTGAAAATGATACAACCAACATGGTTAATATAGTGTCATAATAACCTAATCATCTTGTCTTATCTAATGATCGAAATAGATAATTTACAGGATTCCCTGACATTCAAGCTTCATTACTCACATGGTTAGTAGAGTGTCATCTTATATCTCTCCCTCATCCTATAGAGGTTAATATAAATAGACCTCTACCCAAAGGATATGGTGCAAATGATTTTTATGATTATTACCAAGTACCAAGGCATTCTATGGGCATATGTTTTACATTAAAATGTAAGATCCAAGATCTCATTAATGACCAAAAAATTACATTTGATGATCATCCAAAGGAACTAGGCTCACAACCAAGTGATCACCACAAATAGATAATATTTAACTATATTTTGCAAGACCATTATAAAAGGGAACCAGGAGTGAAAATGGCATACAATTCACATACTTATCCATCACATTCTAGTTACCCATTAGATATGATTATTTCTACTTAAATATGGCATATACCTTGTATGGTTCAAAGAACTTCTATTTATTTTGATGATAGTGAGACCGAGGATGATGCCTCTAATATTCATTATATATGCATTCAAGAATACCTTGATAAACACCCTATGCATAGTGTTATGACTGATAGTGGTACAAGAAAGAATGTTTTCACCATGACATTACTTATGCACTTGGGTTATGCTCATAATTATTTTCATACTTATAATAGATCATTAATATCATTCAATGGGAAATCTGAGATATTTCATGGTGAGATTGACCTACTTTTGTAGGCTGATCCTACACATATGGTTATTAAATTTTTAGTTACACCTTCCATGGACATATTTGAGGATTACCTTCTAATTTACATCATCATTCCAATTAGGTAAATATAGTTTATTTAATAATATATGAACATCATCTTAAATAATGAAAACTAATACCAAGGCAACTAAAAATCAAACCTATTATGGTTAATCTATAAAAAGAGGGTAAGTAACATGAAATACCATTTACTAGGTGGCTAGTACTTTAAAAACCATTACATTAAAGACATAGGGTGGATTACATTGAATCCTCATCTACTTCACACCATGTTTATATACCCAAATCACCTACACCAATTAATTTTAATGTTATTCAAAATAAAGCATAAATCACTCAATGATGGGTTCCATGAACCCCTACTATTACTCCAATTATTTATCGACTACCACATAGTCATATTTTACATATGTAAAGCATTATAAACAATACAATGATAGATATTTTACCTATACATTCTCCATATCAATGTCACTAGATTATCACATTAGGTCCACACTAGGGAGATATATAAAACCACCCTTTAGATGTGATAATAGGAAACCCTTTCCATTTCACATTCTAAAAATACAAATAAATATATATAATATTCAAAAATACAAAAAACATTTTTGGCACCTACATGTTCTATTGTCTCCTTCACACCTATGTTTTAGATCCATGTTGATGGATGGCATATATTTCAATCCTACATACACACACGTGTCATGATTCTACTTAAGTGTGATACATGCATGCATAGACACATGATCTATTCATATTTTAGATGTTGGGAGTCTCCTTTACTCATGTCCTATGGACATTGGTGAAATCATCCTATATGATCACAATACTTTTAGGTTATATCATTTTATGGTTACTCTACATTATCATTGTTTGAGATCCTATGCATACTTACACATGCCTTTATCCATGATTATATTTTATACATGGTACTTAATATACTACACACTTAATTTTTTTTACTAATGGATTCAATTCATGTACTTAATATACTATGATATGTTTATATTGGTTTCTTATGCTTTTATTTTTCACTTTCATGTGTATATTACCTTGTTATTGTCTTGCTTGTTTGATTATTTGAATATGATCCTTTATTTGTGGCCCCCATCCTAATGTCTAATTTATTTTAAATTTGAACATGTCATTGATTGTTGTATAGAAATTTGAATATGTCATTATTTATTTTGCATACATTTGACTAATTCATGTCCCTTAAACTATGTATCATTTGAACATGCCCCTTATTATTGGTATATTTAGACCATTTCCTTTTGACTTAATTTTGAGTTCTCCTAGGTGTGTGATTGATTTTTTCATTGAGATTTTTTTGTTTATATTTAAATGTTTTTAAGATCCTTATCATGCATCTTATGAATTCATGTGATCATATTATTCTATATGTGCATCAACTCTACATTTACCTAGTCACGCTCATCTATATTCTATATGGTTACATTCACATATTATATAGTTGTATTATCATTTTAAGTTGAGGTAATTAATGATATATATTCTTCCTTCACCTCAAAGGGGGTGTATAAATGAGGGAATGTCATAAGGGCATTTTATCCAAATTTTCATAGTTTTTAGATTCAGTAGGGGCATGCTTTTGAAGCATGTTGTCCACACTCATTCAATATATGGTGCTTATATTAGTGTTTATATTTAGTGTGGGAATGTCATACAATCATGAATTTTACACACTCACACTTTTTATATTCTATAGGGGCATGATTTGGAAGCATGTTCTCCACACATTTTCATTATTCAACATATTTAGATTATAGTGGTGGAATTTTTTTGAAACTTGTCTTGCATATTGGTACTTATTTTAGTTATCAATTTTCTCCATATATAGTGAGGTAATACTTTGAAATTATGTTTTCCACACTTATACAAATTGATAAAATCACATATTTATATAATTCATATTCATGTTATGGTATAATTATATACATTAGTAATATTATTATCCATAATTTAAACATGAGACATATCTAAGGTGTATATGTTATACAATGTGAACTTGATATTTCAAAATCCAAATTATGTTGATTTTTCAAAAGGATCTCAAGTACTATCATCACCCATCAAGATTTACTTTTATGCACTAATACCTAGGATGTATATTGATAGACTGTATTGATCCAATCTACTATAGTAGTTGGTTTTATTTTTTATATGGTTGAGGTGATGAAATCACTTGATCTTTCCATGTTTGTAGGTTTGAATTTATTGTATCATCTAACCTTACCAATTTGATAGTATGATTTGATTGTTTTCACTCATGCTCAACATGTGATAAGTATGATCGGGTTTCATGGTTGAGCTAATCTCAACTACCAATTGGAAACATACCTTTTCTCTAAGGTTGGGAGATTCAATCACCTAAAAATGATACTTAAGTGTTAAGAGTGCTACTTGAGACTACCTATTCCTAGCTTAGCCATAGACCTATCTTGGGGCTTATTTTTACACTTATCTAACCTTTGTGTGGGCCATAACTATCCCTCATCATCTGTAAAGTATTCCTAAATCATCATTCATGTATCTTGGCCCTACATGTCTTAGGTTATACCACCTAGAAAATAGCACCATAATAGGGAAAATAGTGCCACATAGATCTAGAGTTCCAATTTTGGTGCTACTATTATTTCCCTCCTTTTTCCACAAACATATATCTTTTCAAATCATAGACCTCCTAGGGTCAGCCTAGACCTCTTTTAGCACCTACACAAGCACCATAATAGTATATATATATGAATTTTATCCCTTTTATCTAATAGATGAAAATGAGATGCAAATTACACATAAAAACTCAGAATAATTTTTACATAATCAGGGTTATAAATTCATATTATTATCTATTTATACATACTACCATCTAATACATTCCTAAGCTCATATTACTCAAATTTCCAATCTCAATCACATTCAAAACACTCAGGTCTAAAATCATAGTAGCTTCACTTATACGTGCACCAAGACTTAGGTGTAGAGAACTACAATGGGGTTGATCCCTCTTCACAGTAATGGTATGTAGGCATATCTCATCACACTGGGGTGTTAAGCATGTCCAGCCTTCCCCACTAATAAACACACTTTAATATTTGTATCAGTCATATTACCTAAAAATATAGAATATTAGGTTTTTCTCATAAAAATAGTCAAAATAGGTCATCTACTAGGTTTTAAAACTCATTCATGTAGGAACAAGCTTGTACAGGTGCACATCAAATCATGGAATAGTCCTACACATACGACACTATCAATAAAATAAGGACACTAGTGGCACATGGTGCTACTATCCAATTAGGGCACTCTTGTTTGTAAGGGCCTTTGACATTTGTAATTTATTAATAACACTTAGACCAACCTCTCCCTCATTTTTCAATATCTAGATCATCCATCTTATTCATTTTCCAACTAATTTATCATTTACATTATTTATTACTATTTTTAGAAAGGTCAAATTTAGCCAATTATATAAAAATTAGTGGATTATTTATTGCATATTTATACCCTAATTTATTATGCTCAACTCTTTAACAACATAGGATTTACATTCATCTAAGTCCTAAAAGGTTAAACATTTTGTAAACTTGACCTACTTAAAATACTATTCAAATCCTAACCCTAGATGTTACTAGGGTTTGTATCCTTATTTTTCATATTTTTATTCATTATGTTAATATTTTTAAAATTCATACATTCTATTTTAGCAACCATGCTTGATTTTGTTTACTATATTCCATCTAAAAATGTAATCTCTTTTCACTTAAGAAGAAGAGTTAGGCTTAGTAGTGATTTTATTGAGCATACTTAGATTCCTTCTATTAAAGATTATACCATGGACAAGGGATTTATTACAAATCCCATCATTGATCCCTCAAACCTTGATTATGTGAATTTTCATGATAATACATTTGAATATGAACAATACAATGAATATCAAGATGATACACAAAATGGGAATTAGGACACTCTCCCCTCACTTAATAATGGAAATATAATTTTAAATAAGGATGAGATTATACAGAGCATTAGAGATAGAATTTAGGAACAATCCCATGATCATTCACATATATTACAAGCCATAATGGAAATAAAGAAAATATCAAATAATGGTCAATCTTCTACTCACCTAAATAATAATAGTGTTAAACCTACTTTTGGGCCAACTAAGTTATCACAACAATTAGTTTTAAATCAATAACCTTCAATGATACCTACACCTCCTATAGATATTTTATTCTCTCTATATTTATAATCCCTTATGCGCAAGTTTCATTTTTTGTAGGCAAAACTATTATATCTTGATAAAGGAGTTATAAGGCCATCACATGTCTTAGTATTTTAACCTTTTAATACATAACAAGTGTAAATTTGATGTTCTTAATGATCTATGTAGAATAAATTAGGTAAATAATATTAAATAAATACAACCACTACTTTTTTACAAATTTATTAGCTTTGACATGTTTTAAAATAACAATAAATAGTGTAAGTAAGAACATAACTAGAAAATAATTGAGGCATGTGATCTAGGTGTTAAAAACTGAGGTGGAAGTTGGTATAGTGTCACAAACTAGATATCAATATCATAACACCTCCTATAAATTAGTTTCATAATTGGATAATAATTCCATTATTGTAAATGTGGTAATAGTATCCTAATATTGTTAGTAGTGTCTTCTATGTAAGACTATCCCAAACTTCTTAGTGCACATCTGCCTAGATATCTAAGGATTGTTACTACATGTACAAGATTTTAAAACATTTATTTCTCTTATAATGAATAATTTGGTGATAAAAATATAGTCCTTCATGTAGTTATGGAATCTAATTAACATGAGCTTAAAAGTGTGTTTGTTATTAGGGTAGATTATACATTGTCAGCACCCTATTGTGTAGAGAGTTACCTATATACCAATACTCTAATGAGGTAGAAAGGTTTATGTAGTTATCCCCACCTATGTTTTCATGTAAGTGAAATTAAATTTAGTATTTTAGTGTCCTTGAGTAACTTAAATTTTCTTGAATCTTTAAATCTAGTTAATTTGAGCTTCAAACTACTATAGATGGTAGTATGTAGAAGTAAGGCATAATAGGGATTGATATTATTAATTATGCACAACTTGTTCTAAGTTTGAATGTGTATTTTTCATATAAATTTTATTTAGTGGTTATAGGGATAAAATTCATGTACTTATACTATTATGTTGCTTGTATGGGTGATAAAAGAGGTTTAGGACACCCTTTAGAGGTTTTAGTTTTGAAATGATATCTTTTTTGGAAAAAAATTGTAAAATACATCAGTGTCATTTTTGGGACTCTAATGCCATGTGGTGATAGTGTCCTTATTATGACACTATTGTCCAACTAATATAACATTAGGCATGAATGGTTAAGATCAAGAAATGAGGGTCAAGGACTAGTTTATGGATGACTGGGGATACATGTGGCCCACATGAATTATGGATAATTATGATAATAGGATCTAGGATCAGTATAGGGCTAATATACAGATATGTAGTCTTAATTAGAGATCCTATCACTCAAATACCACTTTTAGGTGATTACATCCCCACCTTAATCTATAAATGAAACAAAGTGGAATGATTATGATAAAGGAAAAGTAAATGTATCGAGATTTACATAAGAGGTGAATCCTCTAAAGCTGGGTCTAGGGATGTGATGTTGGGTCTAACTATGTGAAACATGTTCTAATGTGTGTATTTCAAGTGGAATGTGCATAAATAAATACTTAATATATATTAAAATAAAAAGATAAAATTTAGTAAAGAAGTAATTACAAGTAAACCTACGTAAAGAGATAGGAGAGAGGAAATGAATGAATACACATCACTGGGTAGGTGAACCAATACACGAACCTAGTGACAACTTATGTATGTGCATGTATATAATGATTTATTAGTAAATGAATATCTTGTAATGAGATAATGTCTTTCTAAATCCTCAATTATGTGTGAATAAATAACTTGATCCAATTTTGACTTCATCATTGCCCACCCTTGCTTAGTGGATCATGACCTATGAATTGCTTAGATTGGATTGATTATGTGTCCAACCATATCATGTACATGAACCAAGAACTAATTTAGGATATTAATCCATAATTTGTAACCCATGTCTATTATATGCATAAAAAATTGAAATTATGTAAAGTAACTTTAAATATCTATCTAGGTATGTTGGATCTACAACCACTCATTTACATTAGATAGATTCATGTCACTTGGGAATTCTAACCACTATAGATGGAGGAACACATGAAACTGGTGTGTATCCTATAATATTATGTTTGGTGTATACAACATATATAATGACATGGAATTTGTCATTTCATGTAATGAACTAATGTGTAAGTGAGAATATGAAAATAATGTGATGCATACATTCCCCCAAATCTAATATCTGAGCATATGAATTCTACATTGAGTTGTAATAAAATATATCTAGGTATTTGACATGAATATGGGAATGGTAATGTTGTACATGATGCCCCTAATATGATTAAACTATTATGAACCTGATAAAAATGAACAAAAATTATAAATATATAACTAAATCTAAGGAAACTTGTACTATACCTATTAAGAATTTTTATCTAATCTTTGTTTATGTAAAGTTGAGGATATTGAATAGTAGTGACATTATTGGAAATGTGGTTCTAGTGTCCCAATTTGGGTGCTAGTGTCCTCATTTAATCTATAAGCAATTTTATTGCTCTCTATGTCACTATTTTCTCACTATGTTTACCTGAGTCTAACTTTTTATAATCTGAGCCTATGTGCCAAAAATTTAATTTAAATGTAATATAAGATCTTTATCTCTATGACAAACCCCTATTAGTGCTCCCTATTTTTAGGGGTGTTTATGAACCTTTGAAATAGCTATCCTTAAAATAAAATATCTATAAAATGTGTGTTAGCCAAAGCATATATAACACAATATAATATACATGTATAACATTATAATGTAATATGTATGTCATGTCTAAAATTCATAAAGGGGTCAATATATATAACAATGTAGGTAATAAAAAATATCAATAAAATTGGGTAGCTACCTAGGGGGATGGGGCATTACTTCCATAATGAAAATTAAAAATAGAGGGGAGATGCATGAGGTACCTCATTGAATCTCAACTAGTGTGTGAAATAATCAAATATAAGAGTCATGGAAATGATGCATACAAGAAAGCATACATTCAACACACATGAGGTACACAATCTAGGCCAAGGGCCATAATATAAGGGACATGTGCATATGCCACTAAATATAAGAAATCAAGACATACATGGACAATTTTAAATATCCACATACACAATAAATAATCAAGTTGGATTATATACACATAGAATTATATGTTCAAATATCCACATACGCAATCATGAATACACACATACGGACATGGGAACATTTTCAAAGCATACATAATGTGAGTAGAAGTGGCATAGATCCAAAGAGAAATGAAATTTTCAAATAGCCTTGAATGGAAGAAGAATAGGGATACAATCAAGTCTAAACTAAGAAATCTATAAATGAAACTATATATGAATATGTAATATAGATTCATATAAGAGATAGGATGTACATATACTAAGTCTAAATCTTTATTAGCTGGTATAAAAACAATGTATATCTAACATGATCAATATCAAGATATAAAAATTCTAAAGTTGTGATGTAGAGTATATAAAAATAGAACCCAATAATCAGATTTGTGCATAGGGTGCCCCTAAGTGGGTGACACTATCAAATGAATACCTCATGCAATCATGTATATGTCCCTAATGGGTAGATAATAGCAAAAATGGATCAATGTAGTGGAACTGAGTCATGTAGCAATTTGTAAGCACTTGACAAGAACAAGTGAAACATGTATGCATGATAAAACCTACTATACAAAGATAGCTAGCATATTTAATGTCTGACAAATATAATAAATGTAAAAATATAAATACATAGATTTAAAATTTTGTGTTTCTATGTAATTATTTGAATGCTTTTTTGACATGTCATATTATTTTTATATTTTATGGATATAAGATATGTACATGCAACATGAAAATTTACTATTTATAAGGATTAAGAGATAATGAAAGTATGTAAAAAAGGGACTAACAATACTAACCCATTAGTCTCATGAGAGACTCACTATCAATGTGGCTTGTGTCAAATAAAGGGAATGTGATTGTATGTGGTATGTGAGAGGACAGCTATGATCCTAGAATATGTTGTACTAAATTATATATATTTGGACCTACTTATGGTGTCGTGTTGTGAATATATGACACTAAATATCATGTCCTATAATTATAGGAGTTTTAGGGAGACATATAGTATAATACATAGGTGGTATAGGTACCAAGTGTTGATAACCCCAAGAACTCAATAAAAATTATTTTAATAGAAAATGTGGAGAGGGAAGTCCTATAGAATATGCAACATATCTCTAATGCAAGGGTCTCTCTAATAATTGTCTCCATGGGAGAGTATGTATACATGGAAACACTATAGAAGTAGACCTCACCTACACTAATGGATCCACTAAAATCTATGGTGCAATGATAGGAATTATGCTCTAAATTGTAACTAATAACTATGGTGTACTTGATAACTGTGTTGTAACTTTTAACTATGTTGTAACTAATAATTGTGATGTAATTGTCTATGCGATAGGTAGAGGATACTCATATGGAATACCCTCAAATATGGCCACCTTATTTACAAGTATATATTTTAATCACTTTTATAATGTGGATGGGATGTCTCATAGCTTTTTTATCCATGGTCTACCTAGTAACATGTCAAACATGCCCACACTAGGTATTACTAAGAATCTAGTGGCCACATGTGTTGATCCAACATGTAGTGGAAATACAATATCCAAAATGGAGATCTTACCATGGCCACTAAAACCACTAATAGCTATGTTTTTATGAGATATATCCTTATTTTAATACCATAAATTTTGTATAAGTGTGATGTTACAAATTCTAATGCTTGACCTATTATCAATCATAACATTGTGGATAGGATGATGATCTATGTAGGCTCGTACAAAGAGTGCATATAAATATACATTATCATAAATAACACCCTTCTCTGAGAAAACTATGAGTTTTCTAGATGGAAATAGATTATGGTATATAACAATGATATTATGTAGTGGTTGTGCCTCATTTATAATAGTGTGAAATGAAGCTGGTGGTGGATGTGCCTAATATGTGTAATGACCACTTAAGGTTCTCCCTACCTCATTTGATAAGCTATTTGGAAACATATCTGATAACATTTTCAATGCCTTAGCTTCTAGATTTTATACATTAGATGCCTCTATAGGTGTGGCCACATTAGTAATGCTATCCTTGATCAAATGTTGTATCTTGTGTTTCAGGCTAATGCAACAATATTTTATATTGCCTAGTGCATTGTGATGTTCATAAAATGCATTAGAATCATAATTCCTTGGAAGAGGCCATGTCATATTAACATATTTAATGGGAGGGAGAGATATGACATTACATTCTGAGAGTTGTTTTAGAACATGTGATGGATATTTTGGAAGGTTGGTGATAACTTTACATGAAGGAGTTGATAGAACCAGGCAAGCAGATAGATCTAAAGTTGTTTTAATTGTGGCCTTTGGACCACTCTTATTTTTAGTGTCTCATACCTTTCATGGAGGATTAATATAACTCTTATAAGTTTATTTTGATCTATTGGTATATTTTAGTTTTCCCATTGAGATAAGTTTGACTTCTCTTTCTTTTACTATGTGGCACAAATTTGTGAAGGTTGGAAACTTATTAAAAAATATATCTTTGTGTAATGTTGGTAGAAGAATTTGTTTGAAGATGTTTTCAATATCTTTATCTACCACATGGATAGTCAATTTAGCTAATATAGTCTTATATTGTAAGATGTACTTTTGTAATAATCTCATTTTATTTTTATTTAAATTGTGCAACTTAAGCATATGAGATCTTATAATTGATTTTTATTACGACGTTTGCTAAAAATATGATTTCCAAAGGATTGATTGTGATGATAAACTAATTTGGTAGATCATAAAACCAAACAAGGCATAATCCTTAAAATTACATGGGAATAACTTAGTGAGGAGTTAATCATTTGACATGTAGTCCAAGCATGTTGTGTTAAAAGTGTGAATATGGTTATGTGGGTCACTCTTACCATCATACAATTTAATCTTAGGTTCCATGAATATGGATGACAAAAGAGTTACTTCTATGTCATGTGACAAAGGTGTGTGTAAGATAAATTATGAATCCAATGAAATTGATGGCCTATTGTATCCATTCTAAGGATATAAAACCTTATCCTATAGATTATGAACCTCGTGCATAAGGGATTGTACATCTAGAGTGGAAGAACCAAACATATAAGGTATAACTATCACTAAAGGTTATTGATTTACAATTGTTGGTTGTGCTAGTTGAGTTGGCCCAAATGTAGGTGTAACAATGTTATTAGTTGGGGGAGTTTAATACTGACCATTGTTTTATTTTTGGTGTTTTTCATGAATAAAATTGATAATTTCATATTTCATATCTGAATATATGGAAACAAATTAGTTTCATCGAATTAGTTATTGAATTCTACCATTGTAGTTTATGAAGTAGGAAAGAAAATTATTTTATATTTTGAAACTTTAAATAAATTTAATCTATGAAATGTTTTAAAAAATAAATAATAAAAAAAATTTAAGATTTTAGAGCTAATATTTTAGCATAGACATAAAAAAATATACAAACCATAAGAATATCTAGGGTTAGGGGTTTGATTAATATTCAAAGTAGGTCAAGTTCACCAAATGTTTTAAAATTTTATGACTTAACAAGTGTAAATCATATATTTTTTAAATATTTGATTAGAGTAAATATGGTAAATAATATACAATAAATAAAACATATAATTTTTTTATAGAATGGACTATCTTTGATTGTAAGTTAGAACATAGCTAGAAAATAATTGGGAGAGGTGATTTAGTTGTTAGAAACTAAGGTGGAATCTAGTCTAAAGTGTAAAAAAATAGATATAATTATTAAAAACCCTATTATATACTATATCCATAATTGGATATTCATGAAATTATTTGAAATGTGGTGGTAGTGTCTTGATATTGGTAGTAGTGTCCTATATGCAGGACTATCTTGAGCATCTAGGTGAACCCGTATATAGATATTTGAGGTATGTTACTATATGAATGAGTTATAAAACACTATATTTTGAATATAATTATTGATTTAGTGAGAAAAACCTAATCCTCTATGTAGCTAGGGCATCTAATTGAAATGAGCTAAAAAGCGTGTTTGCTAGTAGGGTAGGCTGGACATCCTCAACACCCTGTTATGAAGAGAGTTTCCTACATACCAATACTCTAATTAGGGATCAAGATTGATGTAGTTATCCCCATCTAAGTTCTTGTATAACTACAAGTTAATATTGTATGATAATGAAATTGAGTGCCTTGAATATGCTTGAGACTACAGATCTAGGTAATTTGAGCTTAGGACTGTTATAGAGAGTAGTACACTGAAGTAGGGAAGAATAGGGATTGATAACCTTAATTATACACAACCAGTTCTAATTTTTAATTTGTATTTTGAATATGATTTAAATCAAGTGGTTATAGGTCTAACAGTCATGTATTTATATTAGTTCATTACCTATGTAGGTGATACAAGAGGTCTAGGATGACCTTAAGAGGTTCTAGTTTTGAAAATATATCCATTTGGGGACAATAAAGGTAAATGAGATTAGATGTTAGCTATTATTTAGTGTAAATTATAAAATATATAATAGATATTTACAAGTAAAATGAGTAATGATGGGAAAAATAAAGGCAACTATGGACCAATTTAAACATGAAACTCAATGAGAACCAAATGATATTTTTCATTCACACAAATGGCCTGCTCTCCACTTTCTCTTGCAATTGCTTATAAAAGCTTTCAAATGACCCATCACATTCCTTTATGAATCTTCAATACTTATAAGATTTTGACTTATTTTTGACACCACATACCAATTTATCCTTTTTATTACAAATAATGGTGAATATTACTAAACATTATTGCCCTTCACCCCTACTAACACTCACCCCAAGTTACAAGGTGTCATCCTAAAACACAAAAAGGAAAATAATGGTGAATAATAATAAATATTAGTTAATACTAACACTCCCCCAAACTTAGAAGTTGTCTCATCTCAAGACATAAAAAGGCCCTAAACATTCAATTTTTTATATTTTGGATCCATTACAAATGCATTTGAGAACCTAAATTGCTCCTAATCCTATTCTCCATGGCCTCTCATGTTGAATCTCATCCACTTATAAAAATACTCTATTTTCAAATAAATTTATAATTTTATGAAAATCATAAACACTTTACTTTGTTTGAAACCTATTACAATATATATCCTATGGGAAAGAGTAAATATATAAATATTAAAAGGAGCCAAAATCACTTGAATCTCATTTGACAAGTAACTCCATGTGATAGGATTATTTACATTCAAATTAAAATAGGAATAAGAGAAAGTATATCTCCATTTTTAAGGATTTATTCACAATATATAATCCATTTCCATGCATTACATTGTGAATCTATGCATCCCTTTCCATAGTAGGTGAGAGTAGAGCGATATTTGGTGGTTTGAACAATAGTTTCACTATTAATGATGAATCCAAAGGAGAATAATCACCATATCCATACAAATTCTTTGTATTGTAAAAGTATAAGTTGGCACAACTATTTGGTCTCAGCTTTACTAGTTACCCTGCATCATCAAAAATTCTACAAAATATGTGAGGCACTTGAGAAATCCATAAATAAAATGTGGTAGACATCTAGGACCAATGATCAATAACCTCAAATAATATTATCAAATCATGTAACTTATCACTATAATTATGTATATATCTCAACTATAGGTGCACCATCATTTCACCTTAATAATCAATATGCATCAATAAGGACCTTTCAAAATTTAATCAAAATTGTATTAGCATTGATATAAACATGAACCATGAAAAACACCATAGCTAGGAAAATAATACAATCCCAAAAAAGAATACCATAATCTATTATGATCACCATTGGCATATATAATTATATAATACAACTAGAGAATCAAAATTATACAAAACTCACTCACTCATGCTACAGAATTGATTATCAAAGATTTAAAGTATTTTTACCATGTCAATAATCATGTTTTACAATGTTTCCTAGTCTTCTCATGTTCCTTGGTCATTAATCCTTCATCTCCTTCAATGCTCACTATTGGTATATATTCTTGTAAAAATTTTCCATGAGGGAATCTATGTGATGTTGTTGGACCAAAATCACCATCACATGGTGTATCAATGATTTTTTTCCAAAACCATTACATCAACCATATTATAGAAACATATTGTGGGTTCAGCAATAATTCAATAATAGGGAGGGTCTAAGACACTTTATTCTCCATCGCATATCCTCTCCTCAAGCCAAATGATACCCATTAGTTTTTTTATAGCACCCACACCATTGTTAGTTGTTACTTAGTGGAAAGAATAAAACAAGTAACATAGATTTACAGGAAAACCTAGTAATGATGGGAAATAATAAAGAAAACTATGGAGAAGAATAAGCACAAAACTCAATGAGACGCAAATGATATTTTTCATTCACACAAATGGATTACTCTCCACTTTTCTATATAATTGCTTATAAAATATTTCAAATGACCCATCACATTATTTTATGACTCTTCACTCCCTATGACCTTTTAAATTGTTTTTGATACTTGGCATATCAATTTTCTCCTTTCTATTTCAAATAATGGTGAATATTACTAGATATTATTTCCCTTTACCCTTACTAACATTAAAACCATTTTATTTTTCTGCTGTTTTCAAGTTCCTGTTTAACCTGGTTTGGTTCGTACCTATTTCGGGTTTTTTTTTTGTAACTTCGTTGGGCTTTAAGGTTTATCTATTTCTTACTGTACAGGGTTTTGAGGTCCCTTCAAAACCTGCTTTTACCATAATCTAAAACATTAAAACCATTTTTGGGACAGTAGCACCATATAATGCTAGTGTCCTTATTATGGCACTAGTGTCCAACTAGAAGAACACTAGGCACAAAGGGCCAAGATAAAAAAATGAGAGTCTAGTACTACTTTAGGAATGATTAGGGATGACTGCGGCCCGCTTAAAGGATTGATAAGTGTGAAAATAGGCTCTTGGATAGATCTAGCGATAAGCTAGGGATAGGTAGTCTCAAGTAGCACTCTTATCACTCAAATACCACTTTTGGGTGATTACACTTGAATTATAATGTTCTTTTACATACACAATTGGCACATGACATAGTGATAACTCCTTTTTCATCTAATTTTGTGGCACCTAAACTTACATTATATGATGATAAGTGTTACCCAAAACATAATCTTCAACCTTTCCATGTAGCATGTTTGGACTACATGTCTAATGATTAACTCCTCACTATGTTGTTCCCATATAGCCTAAAGGAATATGCCTTAAAGTGGTTTTATGATCTATTGAATCAGTTTATCACCACATTCAATCCATTGGTAAATTTTTTTTTAACACACTTATCAATAAACATCGGTGATAAGATATCATATGTTCCAGTATCACAACTAAATAAAAAATATAATGAGCCTATTGTAAAATACATCTTGCAATTAGGAGCACAATTAAAGAAAAAATACAATGAGCCTATTGTAAAATAAATCTCATAATATAGGAATATATTATCTAAGTTGACAATCCCCATAGTATATAGAGAGCTCCAAGACATATTTAAATAGATCTTACTACCAACATTAAATAAAGCTATCATGTTCAAGAAGTTTCCAATTTTCACATATTTATTCCACACAATGAAATAAAGGGAAGTCAAAATTCACCCTATGGGAAAAATCAAATATACAAGAGGATCATATTAAACTGCTAAGAGCTATAATATGTCTCCATAAAAATTAAGGGCCACTAAAAACATAAGTGATGCAAAGGCCACAATTAACACAACTTCATATCCATTTCCTTACCTAGTTTTATCAAATCTTCCATGGAGAGTTTTTGTAAACTTTTTAGAATCACTAGCACATGTTTTACAATAACACCTAGAATGTAATGTCATATCTATCCCTCCCATCAAAGATGTTGATAAAACATGGACTCTTCAAAAAATGTATGATTTCAGTGTATTTTTTTCAATATCGCATGATAAAAACACACACAACAAACCAATGGATCACATGAAAACATAAGATACAATATTTTAAATAGGCTAACTTTATTGATGTGGGCTCACCTAAAGAGGCACCAAAAATTAAAAAAATGGAAGGTAAGTAATTGATAATATTCTTTGATACATTTCTAGGACATGTATTAAATGAGGAAAGAGGTACTTTAGGTGTTCACTACACATATCAATAACATCTACCACTAGCATCATTTCACACTACTATAGATGATGCACACCTCATACATAATATCATTAGTGTGTACTAGACTACAATTCCATCTAGACCACTCATCACTTTCTTAGAGAAGGATATTGTTGATGATGATTCAAATTTATATGCACTCTTTATACGAGCCTACATAGATCATCATCTTATTTAGTGTTATTGTTGACAATGGGTCAAGTATTAATGTGTGCACTATCACACTTCTAGATCATTTGGGTTATTTGGAGTAGGATATATCTCTTATAGATAGTTATTTGTGGTTTAAGTGGACATGTTTAGATATCAATAAGGGATAATGTACTTTCATACTAGGTTGGACCATCACATGTGGCCAATAAATTCTTAAGAGTATTTAGTGCAAGAACATTTGAAACTTTATTGGGTAGGCAAAGGATATAACTATTATGAGCCATCACATCCACCAAGTATAGATGCAGTCACACTATAGTTATTAGTTACAAATCAATTAATTATTACATATTCGATCATAATTCCTTTCAGTACAACATAGAGTTTAATGGATCCACTAGTGCAGGTTTGGTCTACTCCTATATTGTTTCCATGTATTCATACTCTCCCATAGATACTATTATGAGGGATAATATTGCATCAAAGATATGTTATATATTATAAAGGACCTCCCTCTACTCACTTTCTTTTGTGATTAGTATTATTGAGTTCTAAGGGTTCGCTTCATAGGCCACCTATGCTAGCTACAACATCTTCTACTAGATGGGTCCCTAGGACCCCTATAGTTCATATGACACCACAATCATTTTCACAAATTCATAGCACCACTTCATAGTCTATTCTAGTTATAGATCATTTAGTATAGTAGCATCTAAGACTAAAATTACCTTTTCATACAACATGCATGATCATTTCTCATTTATTGGTGATAGGCCACATTGATAATGAGTCTCCCATGATACTAATTAGTTATTATTGTTTAACCCTAATTGTATATATATATTGGTGTGAATAGGGTTATTTCCTATCTAGTTCCACCTCAGGTGTGAACAAGGTGATTGCCCTAACTGATTCCACTAGTTGATTCCTCTAACACCTCATTTAGTTAAGTTTAATTAGGTGTTTTATATATTTATCACACCTCATAGGATCATGACACTTGTCACAATCTTGTGTAGTGTTGGTGAGAGGTATTTAGTATAAATACCCCTATGTAATCCTGGTTTGTTACATTAATTGAATGAATTATTCATGCATTGTCTTGAGTTTACTATTCATTCTCATTCCCTTATCTACATGTTTCCCTAGGCCTTTTATATTATTGAATACATCTTACATTGTATCAAAGTGGGTTAAGGTACCTAGGCTAGCCTAGTAAGGATTATAATCTAAGAATTTCTCTCATAGTCTGTATGCTCTTCTCTTGCATCTCTAAGGGTGGTCCTGAGAATCAGAAAGACATGAAAAGAATTATCAGATTCTAGGGGGAGATTCATTTTGAGTGTTTTAATTTCAAGTTCCTTTTTGGAATTGAAGAAGCATGTTGGAGCTCATCATCACATTAAAATCATATTGGATCACTCCCAATTTGTTCTAGTTGAGTAATGAAGGATCTATCATCAGGCAATTTATGCAACAGTTTTGTATGCATCTAGTAGATTGAAGGAGTGAAGTTTGAAGGTTTTTTCCAAAATACATTTTTTCCCCTTAAAATTGTAATTAAAAAAAAATCCTCCTCCAAATCTCTAATTCTCAAAATTTGATTTTCCTAAATTATTGTAATTTTTTTATTTTAGTTCTTTTTCTGACCAAAAAAATTAAAAAATTATATTTATATTATCGTCAAGAATAAACTAAAATTTAAAGAAAGGGAAAATTTTTTTAAAAAAACTATTTTTTGATATTAAAAAAACAAATATTAATAAAAAGTTTTATTAAAACCAAAAATTGGAAAAATAAAATAAACAAAAAAATTTGTTTTACACCAACCTAGAAAAACACATGAATTTTTTAAAAGGCCCATGGCCTACTCACACAGGTTATGCCCTTTGAGGAAAGGCTTCACCCACCTCCCCACACCATGGGCTTGTGGTTTATGGCAATTCCTCCACCTGGGTTTTGGTCATATTTTTATATGTTTTTTTCACCAAAAAAGAAAAAATCCTTTTTTTTCTTTTTTTTTCAAACCTCTATGTATTTTGCCACATAAAACAAGCCAATAACTAATTACCAGTGCTTTATAAATTTTGGGTTGGAAGAAACAAAAGAAGAAAAATCAACCCAAAATTATAGATTTTTTCAAAATTTTGGGTCTACAAATTTTGGGTTTGTTGATTCTAAAAATCAAGGATTGTTATTCAAACACAACAAACATCCACATTTTTTATGCTTAACAAGGATTCAAAACTAGCTGGTGATTGAAATTGATTGAAATTCTAGTTTTAAACACATGGTAAATGATTTTTTAGAAAAAAATGGGTCAAATTTGGAAACTTCTCTGAATCTGGTGGATCACCTCTAAATCCAATGACAATTATGCTAAAGTTGGTGATTTTTAAAATTAGTGATAGTTTCACTAAATTTGGTGACATGGTTGTTGGAGCCCCTCTCTATTGGTATTCTTGAATTTTTATTTCAACTTCAAATGACCATATCTTGATCATAAGACCTTTGATTTTTGAGATTTGTTTTTTTATTTTGGATTTTTTTTGTCCTCTATGCAATGGTGTAGATAGTTTGTATATTTGATTAGAGGTTTTTTAGTAGTTTGTACTTTTTCACATGGTTTTTAGGTATGTCATCCATTTTAAACCTCTTAGGACTCCATTTGGGCTCATCCAAAATCTATTTTGAGTGAATTTTTTTTGAAAGTGCATGTTTTTTCATGTATTTCACAGATATGGTATCATTTTCTATCATTGTCTTGTAAAATTTTCACGTAATTATTGTCACCTTCTTTTGGTAAAGTGTACACCAATTGTAATTTACCACTTAGACATTATTTCAAGTGGAATTTATAACCTAACTCATTTTAAAGTACCAAAATTCTTTTTACTTGGGGGGATTCCTAATTTAGTAGATTTTGAGGGGTTGTGTTGGTGTCTTAATCTCCACATTGAGTGTGTGTTTTCATTCCTTTTCCATGGGTAATCCTACTTTTCCTTTGTTAACTCCATATAATTAAAATACATGTAAATAACATTCATGGAGTGTACTAATGGGTAAAATATACATGCACTACATTGAGGGTAAATTTCTAAAACCCACATATCTTAAGGAAAAGACTACATGGTTAATTGAACACACTAAAAATCTTGGATATCTACACACATTCATTTCCTTAGATATATTATTTCACACTGATAAGTGTAAAAATCCTAAGGAAGCATGGGACATCCTTAGGAAACTATATGGTAAAATGGATGAGGTCAGAGGGTATGAAATTGACAATGAACTCTCTAATCTCGATCCATCTTATTTTGACAACATTCAAGACTATGTCACTAAGGTAAATGTACTCCATGCACAAATCAAGGATTATGGACTTGATAAAAAGGATGTTCAAGTAATTTTTAGTGTGATTAGCAAGCCTCTTGTTGAATATGTTGTATTTGTATCTAACTTTCATACTCATTAATTGATAATGGGTTAGGCCTATGTGATGCCCACATTTGAGTCATTTATTGAAATGCTAATTATTGATCATACTAAGTTACTTGCTATGGATCTTCTCAAGCCATCTAAGTCACATGCATTAATGACATAACCTCCTCAAAATTCAAAAGGCCCTAAGAATTAGAAACAACAAATTCCAAAGCCATGAAAAACACTTCCACATTCTTCACATCCAACATCAGCAACATCAACATCCTATAAGAAGAAAAAGGATTTTCAGAAGAAGGGATGACCAAATTGCTCATACTGCAAGATATATTATCATGATGAGCATCATTGTCATGATAAACAAGTTGATGAATTAAAGCATTTTCTCAAGATAAACAACATCAATTTGCCATAATCTTATACAAAGGAATCCTCTCCTCCTACTTGTTCACAATCTAAGAAATGGAAAGCTCAAGCACTTGTCATAATGATCAAGTCTTCTCAATAATGTATACTTGAATCTAGGGTCACACATCATATGGGTTCTAATCAAGAATAATTTTTTTATTAGAATATTGTCCATTGCCACACATTATCATAAGAGATGATACACTAGTGGAAGTTACTAGAAAAGGATCAGTTGTAATCTAAGAAGACACCTTTTTGGATGTACTTTGTATTTAAAATTCATGTGCCAACCTTATTTTAGTCTACCAGATCAAACATCTTGGGAATGGTAATAAAGTTGACTTCTTTCCTAATTAAGTAGAAATTTAGGATATTGAAGATAATGCCTTAGTTGCAATGGGAAAAGCTGATCATGAGTATTGGTTATATGCATTCTCCCATTTTGTACCTCATTCCCCTTCTACTCATTTCTTAACTCATACATATTCAATGAGAAAAGTATGGCATGAGTGGTTTGGCCATCTCAATTATCACTATCTTCAACAACTTAGCTCAAAGGATATGGTTCAAGGACTCCCTCTCATTCATTTTTCCAATGGCATATGTTTAGGCTATACAATCAGCAAGCATCCAAAGGTGAATTTTGACAAAGGGTCATCTTGGAGGGCTTTAAAATTTCTTGAATTGGTTCACAATGATCTTATGGGTCCATTTCCCACATTATATTTTAGAAAAACATGTTATGTCCTCACTTTCATTGATGACTATTCATGATTTACTTGGGTCTACTTTATTCATCAAAAGAGGGAAGTCTTCAACTAGTTTCTTGAGTTCAAGGCTCACACTAAAAAAAAATCTAAAAAGTCTTTCAAAATTCTCCACACTGATAATGGCCAAGAATATGTGAATCATCACCTTGAGAAATTTTGTGCACTTAAAGGGATCACCCTTCAATAATCCATTATCTAAACACCCAAAAATAATGGTTTTGACAAATGGAAGAATCATACCTTGAAGGAAATGTCAACTTGCATTATACATGCTCACTCTCTTGGTCCAAAATTTTGGGTTGAAGCTATTAATTGTGCCACTCAAATTTAAAACAATATTCCTCATGAAGCCTTGAAAGGTGTGACTCCTTTTGAAGCATGGTGTGGTCAAAAACCTATTGTAGGACATTTTTGAGTCTTTATCTCCCCTGCATTAGCATGCATTCCTTTAGAAAAAAGTAAGGTTATTCAACAATAGAGTTGACATTTCCTTTTTGTTGCCTATCCTAATTGTGTCAATGGATATTGACATTTTGATCTAGAGACAAACAAGATTTTCATTGTAAGAGTTAAATTTGAGGAGATGGTTTCTCCCTTGGCCTCTAACATTCCATCTCCTCCATCCACATTAGAATATAATGATAGTGATTCAGATGATTCAACATCACCTCCACTTGGGCCATATTCAATAGCTACTGTAACCCCATCTTCATCATCACATTGATGGGTTTGATAGACTCTTCAATTAGTAGGTACATTTTTTGGGGATCCTTCAAACACTCAAATGACTCAGTCACAACATCATCATCTTCCAAATGTATACATTGCCCTTAATTCTGACCCATAATCATTTCATGAAGCATTTGGTCATACTGAGTGGGACTCAATAATGGAGGAAAAATATAGTTCCTTGATAAGGAACAACACTTGGGATTTAGTCCTTCTTGCATAGCAAAGGAATATGGTTCATTGTAAGTGGCTCTACCAAACAAAATATGTAGTGAATGGAATGGTTGATAATTTTAAAGCATGCCTTGTTTCCAAAGGTTTCTCACACGTCCCTGGTGTTGAGTATACTAAGACCTTTGCACCTATTGCTAAGATGAACTCCATTCTTTTGACTCTTTCTATAGTTACAACTCATGGTTAGGTTATACATCAGATGGAGGTGAAGAGTGAATTTTTTCATGAAGATATTCAATAATAAATTTACATGGATAAATCAAATGGGTTTGTTGAGGAATCTTCCTTGGTCTATCACTTGTGAAAGACTCTATGGCCTCAAATAGGCCCCTCAAGCTTAGTATGCTAAGATGGACTCATTTCTTCTATCGACTAGATTCTCACATTGTCACTTAGATCCCACTATCTACATTCTAAGATAAAATGACTCTCATTTACTTTTGGTCCTCTATGTTGATGATTTAATTCTTACTAAGAGTTCTTCATACATCATTGATAGAATCAAATCTACTTTGCATGAGCACTTTGCTATGACTGAATTGGGCCTTTTACACTATTTTCTCAAGATTAAGATCTCTCATTATTCTTTTAGGATCACACTTTCACAACACAACTATGCTCTTGATCTTCTTTCTCAATTTAAAATGGTTGATTGTAATCCCGCATCAAATCCCTTCCTATCTAAAGTTAAGCTTGAGGTGAAGTGTTCCACTCCACTAGTTGATGCCAATTCATATCATCAACTTATTATAAGTCTCATCTATTTAACACAAACTCACCCTAGCATTTTTTTTTACTTGGCATGGTCTCTCACTTTATGCAAGAGCCACATGAGCTGCATTTGAAAGCATCCAAACAAATTCTCCACTACATTTTGGGTACTCACATTTTTGGGACTCACTATAGAGCATGCATTCATATTGACTTTATCAGATATTTAGATTTTGATTAGGCTAGTAGTTTAAAGGATCATAAGTCCACATATAGCTATAAATTTGACGTTGGTTTTGGCCCCATTAGTTTGAATAAGTTTGGCATCACCATTCCAAACTTATCCAAATTTTCTATTATCTACCCACTAAGAGCATGTACATAGATACATATGTTATTGATTTGACACATTCACCCATTTTTTGGCACCTTATACATAGTTTCAATTACCAGGTTACATGTTTCTATATTGTATATCATAACTTTCTCATTATTATATATTGATATTGATCATGTTACACTTACTCTATTTTTTTCTAAATACTACTACTTTAGACTCTACACATGTACCTCTTGGATCTTACATAGATTTATATTACATGTTCATGCATAATTTCATTTTTAGATTTCCTAATTTAGACTTGATTGTGTCTCTATGCATCTTATATTCAATGGAATTTGAATATGACATTAATCATTGGCTCTACACTAATTCTTTTCATAGTATGTATACTTTAGACATGTGCCCATGTCCTTGTGTGTGGTTTCTTGATTGTGTGTCTAGACATTTTAACATGTCCTTTTATGTGAATCCAAGATAATTTGATTTTTTTTATGTATGTGGACATTTAATATGTCCTTTTATGTTTTATTTTCTTAGATTTATTGGCATGCCCATGTTCCTTGTATTGTCTCCCCTTGGCTTGATTTGCATGCCTCAATTTTATTATATGTATATTTTCTTATATTCATCATGGCCATGACATTTTTACTTATTTGTTACACACTCTAGTTTTAGATTCCATGAGACACCTCATGCATCTCCCCTTCCTACTTGGTTATCGTGATGGATATCATGCCACACCCCCCTTAGTAGCTACTTAGTTATTACTCATATTTGTTAAATACATTGTTATATCTATATTGATAGACTTGAGAATGTTATACCTAACATGCATCACACATTAAAAACTAAAATTTATATTATCTTACATTATGATTTTTTGTATGCATGTTATATTAGATTTTTATGCATATATCATATATGCTCTAGCTAACACATATTTTTTAGATAATTTTTTTAAGGATAGTTCTCGCATAGGTTCAACAACTCCACTAAAAAGAGGGTGCATTCACAGGGGCTTATCATAGAGATTGGGTTATCAAAATGCACTCATAGTATAATTTTTATCACACTAGCTTAGATTGCAAAAATCAAACTCAGGTAAAAATAATGGTAAATAGTGACACAGAAGTCAATATAATTTCATAAAAATTAGAATGGTTAGAAATTATCACCCAATTAGGAAAATATTGCCACATGGAACTACTGTCTGAGATATGGTGTTACTATATAGTAGCCCCAGTTTAAAAAATATCAAGACTAGCTAGAGAAGTATAGTAAGTACAATCCAAGTTTTCATAGGTTCAATAATAGATTTACCATTTTTGAGTCACTTTAGCTCATATTCATACCATTTTTATCAGATTTGGGGTATAATTCATGGCATGAATATTCACATTTTCAATTCATATACTTAGATAGAGATTACTACAAATTAGTCCAAAATCTATGTGCTTAGATATCACATTTGGGGTCATGTGCGCAACACAATATTTCTATATGTTTACTTACACACTAGTTAATTATAATGAATGAAAAAATCCATGTTATTCTCTACAATTTAAACATTAGACATTATATTCAATGTTTCACACTAGTTTCATTCCTTACTCCATATATAGTGGTTGACATTTTTGAGTAGCCTAGAGTTACCTCATATACCTTAGTGGATGTAGAGCCAACATCTCTAGTTAGACATTTATAGTTACATAATATAGTTTTAGTTTTAAATTCATCTACTACACATGGGTAGATAGTGATGGATTCATGGTCTACTTGAGTTATTGGGACACCTACATGAGAGGGTTAGACACACCATCAATCTAATCCTAGTTATTCACAGGTCATGATCCACCAAATAGTGGTTGGAAATGATGGAGTGAAGATTGGATTGAGTTATTGAGCCACTCACACATGATAATTGAATAATCCATCAACTCATTCTAATCTATTCACTAATTGATCACTATATATTCACACACATAGGTTGTCACCATGTTTATGCATTGGTTCACATAGCTAATGAGGTCTATCCATTTCCTTCCTTTCTCTTTAATAAATTTTATCTCTTTAAGCAATTTCCCTTATTTACTTAATTTGACATGAAATGAAGCATGATTCACATACTTAGATCTATACTCATTGGCATCACCTTTTAGGTAAGTTCATGTACACTTGTTTTTCCTTAATCCTAATCAATTTAAAGTACTACATTTATAGAATAAGTTAGGGGGTTATGTAATCACCTAAAATTGAAACCTAAGTGTTGAGAGTGATAATTGAGGACACTTATCCATAACTTATCCCTAGACCTATATTAGGGCCTATTTTTACAATTATCTAGGCTTTGTGTAGGCCACAAACATCCCTAGTCATCTTGAAAGTAGTTCTAGTCCCTCATTCTTGTATTGAATCCCTTCATGCCTTAAGTTATACTGCTAGACACTCACACAATCATAGGGATTGTAACACCACATGATTCAAATGTTTCAATTTGGTGTCATTTTCCTTTTCCTTATTTTTTGACCAATATATATCTTTTCAAATATTTGACCTCTTACGGTCAAAGTAGACCTCTTTTAGCATCTACATAAGCACCAAAATAATATTATATGACTTTTAACACTTTATCCACTAGATGGAAATCAAATACAAATTACACATATAAACTTAGAACAATTTATGAATAATTAAGTTTATAAATTCCTATTTTTCCCTACTTTTGTATACTACCATCTACATCATTAGTGTGTGTGTGTGTGTGTGTGTGTGTGTGTGTGTGTGTGTGTGTGTGTGTGTGTGTGTGTGTGTGTGTGTGTGTGTGTGTGTGTGTGTGTGTGTGTGTGTGTGTGTGTGTGTGTGTGTGTGTGTGACTTTTAACACTTTATCCACTAGATGGAAATCAAATGCAAATTACACATATAAACTTAGAACAATTTATGAATAGTTATGTTTATAAATCCTTATTTTGCCCTAATTTTGCATACTACCATCTAAATCATTATTATGTTTAGATTACTCAAATTTTTAGTCTCAAGGACATTTAAATAACTTTAGTTGATAATCATACTAGCTTCACTTGCACTTGTACAAAAAACTTATGTGGGGAGAACTACATTAGTCTTGATCCCTCTTTGGAGTATTTATATGTAGGAAACTCACATCATTGTGAGGTGTTGAAGATATCTAGCCTTTACTAATGTAAGTTTATTTATAGTATTAGAATTATATATGATATAATTATGAGCTGAATAAGTAAATCCATAGTAATAATTTGTAAAATAATAAAATACTTAAATATTATGATTGATCCACTTCGAGTGGGAAACCACAACAATAATGAAATAAGAATAAAATTCATAATATTATGATAAAATACTAATCACTACATCTTATATATACTATAATTAGCCATGGTTATTCCATAGGACAACCATACTCGAAACATCAAGAAATGTAACAAACTAATATGAAGATGTGTATGCTATAAGTTAGACACACATATCTATAAATGCACTATACATTAAGGGCATAACATGTCCCTCCCCTTCAATAAAACATTGTCCTCAATATTGAATCAAACAAAGATGTTTTTATAGGAATGCTTCATCCTTCCCTATTGCATCCTCAAAATGCATGTTCTTCCATTTGATCAAATACTACTTAATGGTCATGTCTACAGTTGGATAATGTGTCTATGAAGGATATCCTCAAGATCTAGAATGACTCTTCCTTATTCATATAATTGAGGTAACTCAGTATGATTTGAAACTCTATATCTAATTACTTTCTTCAGGAAAGATACATGGAATACTAGATGTATATGAGTGGTTAGGGGTAATTCTAAGTTTTAAGAAACACTACCAATTTTCTACAAGATCTAATAAGTTAAATAATAATTAGGTGATAACTTGTTATCCCTTTTTCTATTAAATCAAATAAATCTCTTTATATTCATGTAAACACATAAATATCCAATCACCTATGTCAAAATTCCACTCACTATGGTGTTGAGCAGCTTATTACTTCATTTGATTTTGTGTCCTTACTAAATTGTCCCATAAACCAACTAACACCTCCTTTCGATGGTGAATGTGTTCCTCAATAGCTCAAAACTTAGGATACTATCAAAGCTTATGTGATGGATGGGTGTTGATACACATATTTCCATAAATGGAGACATCTTAGAAGAAGTGTGAAAATAAGTGTTATACCACCATTCAACAAGTGAAAGATAATGAACCCATTTATCTTGTATGTCAAAAACAAAAAAATGAAGATAATCTTTGTGACATTTGTTTATTACCTCTATTTTACATTAGATTAAGGATGATAGGATGATCTATGAGCCAACTAAGTACCCAAACATGCAAATAATTGAGTTAAAAAATTACTAGTAATTATGGGATCTTGATTACTTAAAATGATATTTGGAGTGCCATGAAAATTTTGAACTATATTGAGAAAATTAGAATCTCCTGTAGTAGAAAGAAAGGGATATGATAAAGATAAAAATTAGCATACTTGGTGAGTCAATCCATAACTACCATGATTACATTTTTACCCTCAAACATTGATAACATTGTAATGAAATCCATGGAAATATCTCCCCAACACTATCTAGGGATGGATAAAAGTTGTAAAAGACCTAAGGTCTTAATAGTTTCACTTTTATTTTGGTGGCATACTATGCATTCAGCCACATATTTTTGAACATCCCCTTTGATTTTATACCAAAATAAATCTTACCTGATTCTATGATATGTTTTTAAAAATCCTAAGTTACCTCCAAGTGGAGAGGCATGAATCTCTTAAAGAATTTTACGTTTCAAGATAAAATTCATAAAAATGTATAATATATCATTATACCTTAATGTCTTCCCCTTCCATGTAAAATTTTTAGATTCATTAGAACACTGCTGAAGATTTGGAATCATATATTTATTATCACTATCAATCTCCCATTCTGATCTTGCTTCCTCTACCTAATCTACCTTCCACATGGTCATGGTCAATAACAATGCCTCAAATGATTCATCCCTTCGAGAGAGGGAATTTATCACCACATTCTATTTTATTTTATTAAACACTATTTCAAATTTATAGCCTAACATTTTAGTCACTCATGTTTATTGTTCCTTAGGTGACAAGAATTATTCCAAAAACTATTTGAGGCTATCATGATCAATCTTTACCTAAAGGTGATGACTCATCAAATACAGTCTCTATTGATACACTACATGTAGAAGAGCCATAATATCTTTCTCATATATTGGTTTGAGCCTATTTTTTCCTTAATTTTGCAACTTCAAAATTCCATTTGTATACCTTATTACATTATTATATCCCTTATTTCATGTCCTAATATGCCACACTCCACAACAAAAGTTTTTGGAAAATCAGGAGTAGTCAAAACTAGAGTTGTGAACATAACAATGTTCAAATATTAAAATTACTTGTAGTTGAAGGATTCCACTAGAAGGAGTATTTATTTATCAAATAGGTGAGTGGGGTTTCAATTATACCATAATTTTTGACAAACCCATGATAGTAAAAAATTATACCTAGAAATCCATGAAGTTTCTAAAGGGTCTTAGGAACCTACCATTCCATTTATTGGATTTTCTTAGGATCAACTTTCAATCCTTCATGTGAAAAAATATGACCCATTTACTCCACCTCTTAGACACAAAAAACACATTTTTAAGGTTTTGCATAAAGTTTATTTTGTTCCAAAATTGAAATCACCTACTTTAGATGCTTCAAATGGTCTTCAATTTTTTTGTTGTAGATGAGGATATCATCAAAAAACACTAATACAAACTTTTTGAAAATTTTCCAAAAAATAATATTCATCAAAATCTAAAATTTAGGTGGTGAATTTGTGAGGCCAAAAGGCATGACAATAAATTCATAATGGCCTTAACAAGTTTTCAAAGCTATTTTGGGTATGTCCTCATTGAGGATGTGAATCTTATGATATCCAGAGCAAATATCTAACTTGATAAAATAAATAGCACCATGAAATTCATCTAGAAAATCATCAATTCCTTCAATAGGAAAATTATCTTTTATGGTGTATTTATTGATTTATTTTTAGTATTGGCACATTCTCCAAATTTCATCCTTCTTCTACACCATGACCACCAGGGAGGAATATACCTCTAACATATCATGTACCATATTTTCAATTTCACTCTTTTGGTCATATGGATACTTTTAGGGTCTAATATTGGGTGGTGTACTTCTAAAAATATTTTTGATGGAATGATGATGCACACGAATTGGATGAATTCCTTTTGTCATGTCACCAAAAATAACATAATGGTCATCCAACACCTTTTGAAAATAAGGAAATGTAGAATCCTTGGTGGGTTGAACCTCCATGGAAAATAAGCATGCCATAAAACCTTCTACATGTTTTCTAATAATTTTCATCATCTAGTGGGAACTAACTAGTTAAGGAGATTCAACCCAAAATCCATGTAGTTAAAAAGGCCTTCCTTCTAAATACAATCTCATGAATAATTATTGGAAATTCATCTCAATAGTGCCTAAAGTGGTGAGCCATTACACTTCCAAAATAATGGAATCTCCTCCCATGGGAATAGTAAACATAGGAGAATCTAAAAAATAATCTCTCATAGCAAGCTTAATACTATGTAATTTTATAGAATAGTTCACCATGCCACCATCTACAATCATGATCAAAAAGTCTAGAGCTGGGTAAATGAAATAATTAAAATGAGAATCCAACATACTATTGATGAATTTATGTGTACTCCTAGATTTAATTAAGATAATCACCTTCTTTTTCTTTAAAAACCCCACCACCTTAAGAATTTGAGGATAACTAATGCCTAAAAGTGCATGATAAGAAATAGTAGGTTAATAATCCCTAGATTTATTCTAACCCTTCCCTTGAAGCCTCCTCATATTATTCTTCATCATTGGCTCCATCAATGTAAGACATCTTCTTTTCAGCATGTCAATGCCCTTTAATACATTTTATATTGCAACCAAAACAAAAACCTTTTTCATTCTTTTCTTCCACTTGTTGATGTGTCACTCTAGTGGGATGATGAACTGATGGTTTTAGAAAGGTGCTTTCACGAACATTGATGATAGGTCTTCATCTGGTCATCTCTAAATCATCAACCATGCATGCCTTTAGTGTGTCCTTGGATATATTACTAGGATGAAACATTAAAAATTCAAACTCGATGTTATCTTTAAGGCCATATAACAGTAGGTCAGTTAAATTTCCCTTAGTGATGTCTCCCACACATAAGGAGAGATTATAAAATTGATGAATGTAGTCCTTAATGGTCCTAGTTTGGCACAATTTGGCTAGCTAATTGAAGTAATTTTTAGATATATTGATGTGATATTGGAGTTTAAACTCCTTAGAAAATACAAACCATGAAACTAAGACACCCTTATTTTTATTTTGAGCACACAACCAATGGTACCAAATGAATGGCTTAGGTTCTAGATAGAGATAGGCCATAACCAAGTTTTACAAACATGAAGTTTGATGCAGATCAAATAAATTTTCAATTTTAGTGAGGCAAGTGAGTGGATAATTACCATAAAAATTATATAGGTCAAATTTTGGAAACATCAGCTTAGGTCCAAAATTACTATCGGTATTTTTTAGAGTAGGAGAACCGAACTAAAGTGGCAGAGCATTATTTTGTAGTGGCTAAGCTAAAAAGTTGGCCAATTGCCAAGATATTTGTTGTAATTGATCTTTCACACTATCCAAGTCCCCTATAAAACTTTTAATGCTCCCTTGAACCATATAAGAATCATATTTTTCACCATACCCTATAACTCTAAATTTATTGAACTACCTCCCAAATAGATGGATCAAAAGATTCAATTTCCATGTCATCCTTATGAGGAGTTTTTGGAGTTTCTTTCCCTTTATCACATCTATAATTATTTGGAACAACCACACACAAATTGTATGATAATTTTATCTCTATAATACATGTACCAGTGGAACAAACCATGTTGATTGTCTCACCTAGATGAATCCAACTACTTCTATTATGCACAAGGGTGAAAAATTTTGACCCAAAATAGTGTACCAATAAATTATATCATTGTGATCATCTCATCGAGATGAATTCAATGACTCATAATTTGAACAAGGTAAAATAATTTATAGACTTATTTTTTATCTTTTTACCCAAATCAAATATTATTTTTTGTAAAAAACCTCATGAATAAAAATATAATGACAAACAATTCGATTCCTCCCAGATCACAAGTTATGTTTTTTCATACTTTTAGTTCTAAGGATGCTATATCTAAAAAAAATGCACTACAAAAACTTTCACAAATTGATGATATGATACAAATTGTAAGTAAATTAATTAGATTATTTGTAACAATAAAAATAGATATCTCATAATTAAGAGTAGAAAAAGAAAATCTAAAACAACAATTGGCAAAAGAATAAATACTTGAATATTATGACTAAGCTACTTCAAAGGGTCAACCTCCATAATAATGAAATAATAAAAAAATCACATTATGATGATAAAATAGTAACCACTACATATTATATATACTCTAGTTAGCCATGGTTATTCCATAGGTTGACCATACTAAGAACTTTAAGAAATGTAACAAGCTAATATGAAGATGTGTAAACGACAAGTTAGCCACACATATCCCTAGATGCAATATAGGTTAAGTGAATATCACCCACTAATAAACACACTTTATTACTTGTGTCAACTAGAATCCCTAACTATGGGGGATTAGGTTTTTCTCATAAAATAAGTCAAAACATGTCATCTATAATGTTTTAAAACTACTAATTATGGGATTAGGCTTGACAGACCCAAACACATGTACACATAAAATCTCATAATAGTCCTACATAGAGGAAAAAACTATAAAAATATGAAAACTAGTGCCACATGGTACTACTGTGTAATTAGGGCACTACTATCTAGAAGAGGTTTTTAAATATGGATCTGATTTGTGACACTTAAACCAATCTCTACCTCAATTTTCATCCTCAACATCATCTATCTCAGTCACTTTCCAACTAAGTTCTCATTTACATTATTTATTAAAATTTTTAGAAATGTCAAGTTTAATAAATTATGTAACAAATTAGTGTTTATATTTATTGCATATTTCTACCATGATTTACTATACTTAGCTCTTTTCACAACATAGGATTTACATTCATCTATTCATAAATGGTTAAAACATGGGCATTGGCTTTCAATCTCTCTCTCTCTCTCTCTCTCTCTCTCTCTCTCTCTCTCTCTCTCTCTCTCTCTCTCTCTCTCTCTCTCTCTCTCTCTCTCTCTCTCTCTCTCCCCTCTCTCTCCTCCCTCCCTCCCTCTCTCTCTCTCTCTCTCTCTCTCTCTCTCTCTCTCTCTCTCTCTCTCTCTCTCATAGATATATTCTCATTAAATATATACATGTACATATAAATATACATACATATATATATATATATGTGTATGTATGTATGTATATATGTATGTATGTATGCATATGTATATGTATTTTCATCCTCAACATCATCTATTTCAGTCACTTTCCAACTAAGTTCTCATTTACATTATTTATTATTATTTTTAGAAATGTCAAATTTAATAAATTATGTAACAAATTAGTGTTTGTATTTATTGCATATTTCTACCATTATTTACTATACTTAGCTCTTTTAATAACATAGGATTTACATTCATCTATTCAAAAATAGTTACAACATGGGCATTGGCTCTCTCTCTCTCTCTCTCTCTCTCTCTCTCTCTCTCTCTCTCTCTCTCTCTCTCTCTCATTAGATATATTCTCCTTAAATATATATTCATCTATTCATAAATGGTTAAAACATGGGCATTGGCTCTCTCTCTCTCTCTCTCTCTCTCTCTCTCTCTCTCTCTCTCTCTCTCTCTCTCTCTCTCTCTCTCTCTCTCTCTCTCTTCTTAGATATATTCTCATTAAATACACACACACACACACACACACACACACACACACACACACACACACACACACACACACACACACACACACACACACACACACACACACACACACACACACACACACATTAACCTCAATTTCATATCCTTACAATTACGCATTTTTCAAATCAACTTGCCAATAGGTAAGGTGGTAACATTGATAGATAGGTGTAATAAATCTTACTCTTTCCATTTTAGTAATTTCAATTATATATTATATGCACTGATTATGTACTATCACATGCAATTACTTGTAGGATATGTTGGGAACTATTGTCATTGATGTCAAGGTGCATCTTATAAAGATGCAAGGTGAGTGGTATATGAGACATGAGCCATGTGAAAAGAGATAATTTGAATGAAACATAATTATTATTATGAGGTTTATCTCAAGTTTCAATTCATGTAAAACATGTTTGAGTACTAGTTATTGAGTACAAGTTATAATAAGAATCCTAGTCATGACACTATTCATATCATGAAGAGACCTTAAGAGAAGGTATGAGATTTGTATATTGGTGAAAATGAGTGAAAATATGCATGAAAATATGTATAAGGTTTATTTATAATGTATTTAAGGCATTATATCATTCATGTGAGTTTCAAGGTGAGCCTATAAGGGTAGGACCTATAAACCTAGAATGTAACTAGAGGACTTTGAGACCCTACTTGGGCTAATGAGGTATCATGATCTATTTTCAAGGAATATAAAGCATGTTTGACATTTTTTTATCATGTGATATGTTGTGTGATCATGTAAGTGATGTGGAGAGCATATGGAAAGAGGCATGAAGGTCAATTTCAAGGCCTTATGTGATTTGCAAGTCAAGGTATAGAGAGCAAAGAGAGAGAGATAGTGGCCAAATGAGGCATGGGATTCATATTTCAAGATAAAAATGATAATGTGATAAATTTATTCTATTTTATATATTATCCCAAGTGTGTTGACCAAGTTTGAGGTCATGTTTTGGAAGATAATGTTTGAAAAAGTATTTTAAGGTCTCTTGAGTATACAAAAAGAAGGGTTCTCAACTTGAGGACTTTCAGGTGTTCATTGGGATGTGTAGACCCATACATGTTAATATAATATGTTAATTATATATTATTAAGTGTAATTTCTAATATAGCAAAGCATTAGTTTTAGAAATAAAGGGTAATCTTGTATGACAATTGCTAACACTAGAAATAGTGTTAACCATCTCTAAAACCTTAAAAATGGCCCAATGTGAAATATATTGTTCAAAATATCCTAAAATGGTCTCAAATTACTATAAAAATACTTGATCATGTATCAAACTCTCCCAATCACCTTCAAGTGTGATTGGTTTGTTAGGTGTGTGAGTAGACCCTAGAAAAAGTGGTAGTTGCTTAGAGATATATTGTAGCAATTAGAGCTGACTAAGTCAAAGCTATCAAATGGATGAAATAATAAGGTTTATAATTATATTTTATTTATATGGTATATTTTATATCCCTTGAGTGAGCTAAACCTATCATCCAATCTGACCAGTCATAATAGGCCTAATGGTGGAAACAGTGAAAACCCAAGCAAAAGTGAGAAGATGATTAGGGATGTGTTATCATGGAATGTGGATTAATACAAGTTTATGGAGACATTTTAAAATAATTTTTATACATTTTCATTTTTTATGTAATTTTTTGAGTTCAGTGGATATGATGAAAATGTTACTCATAAGTTGACCTGTAATGTTATGATGAGATAGTGAGATACAAAGGCTTTGAGATTGGTTTGGAAGACCAATTTGATATTGTAAAATGTTATATTTATATATAAAAATGTTATAATTATCTCATAATATCATTCAAATGCATTATAAGTCTTTGTAAATTTTCATATAGGTGATTGAAGGTCATTTTGACCATGCCTAGTCTTCAATGAAAATTAATAGTTATGGGTAGGCAAGTTGCAAAGATGAGTTTAAGACTATATACCATGAGTTAGTTCATATAATGCACATTATGTTAGTTTTTTGGGAATTTAATTTCCTATACATTATTTTCATAATATTGGAGTTCATTTTAAGAGGTTTAAACATTGAATCCAAAATGGCTTGTTTGGATGAGTGAGGTCTATGAGAGAGAAGGCCAATAAACTAGTCTACAAGACCAATAATTTCCATTAGATATTATGGTATTTTTGTTGGATATTGTTTTTATTATTTTTTAATAGAATATTGATTCATTTTAATCACTTAAGTGTGTATATTTAGGTGTCATAAGTTGATCTTTCCATGATTGTGTTTTGAGGCTAGTTGGTAGTTTTAGGTGGGATATTTATAGAAAAAGGTTTGAGTCATTTTGACGTAAGTTATGAATTATAAATAATATTTTGATCAATTTGAGGTCATGTATCATATTTATAAGTTATTTTTTTCATGGTTTTTTGTAAAAAATGTGTTTATGTTTTATTTTTTCAAGATAGACTTTATGGATATGCATAAACCTAATTGTGAACAATGCTAATGGCATGCTTCAAGAGGTCATTAAATAAAAAATGTATTATAGATCATATATGAGATTATAATTGGTCTATTTTAGTTTCTTATTATATTTTACTACCATTTTAGGTGTTTTAATGTGTTGTAAGTAAGATAAAGTGTAACGTGTCCCAAGGTAGACCGAATGAGATTAGATCTCCATGAGACCTAAAGATGAATTAAGATCTAATTGAGGTATGTCAAACCTAAAGGGATCCAAATCATGTATTATACATTTTATTAATATTTAATAAGATATATTACATGTATAAATTAATATTTTAAGGGTGTTTGTCCAACCAAGGTGGATATGAACAAGAGACTTGTATAAATACAAGGTAATTTTAGGCCTGTTAGGGTGTTTAGAGTGTAAGTGAATGGAATAAAGCATTAGAATGTAAAAAAATGTCTTGTATAAAAGAATAGGATTGTATGGTAACTATGATGAAGTCTTGATATATATTTTTTAAATTAATGTCATATGACCTAATCAAGTCAAAAAAAGGACTAGTTGAGTGAAGAAGCCTAGAAGGTAGTTTGAGAGGGATACAAGATAGAGAATAGATGAAGAAGGATATAATAATATGTTGTATGAGAAAAAAATTGTTCTTAAGGTGATCAGGGTTTTTATGTGGGTTATTTAGTTATGATTCATATAGGGGGTTGGTGCCTCCTTTAAGGTATGTACTTGTTAAAGCCTAGTGGAGTTAGTGCTTAGCTAGTTGTGGTTAGTACTCCATATGAAGTGGTTGATTCACTAAATTTGGTGTTTGTCTTATATAACTATATTCCGTTTTTATATATCAATGTATTTTATTCCCCTTGATGGTTTCACAAATATTTTATGTGTTCTTGTGTTTCATGCTTATGTGGATATGTGTTTATGATTGCAAAATCTGTATGATTGTTTGAATACTTCATGATTGCTTAAGTAATATTGTTAATAAAGTTTTAAAGACTGATTAAACCTCTCCCCTATAAATAATTTTTATTCCAATATTTGGTATCATATCATTTTTCCTTTTAATTAGATCTAAAAGCTTAAATGAGATCCTAGAATCAAGGATGTCTAGTTAACAAACTCAAGGTGGTTTCTCTACTAGTAAGGCTCCATTATTCAATTGATATAATTATTATTTTTAGAACATTTGTATGAAGATATGTTTTATGTCTCAATGTCATGATATTTGGTACTCAATTATGGATATCTATAGTTCTCCTCTTATTCCACCAACTGATGCAACATGTAAAAAAAGCTTGTTAAAACAACTCCAAGGCAATGAATTCAATTATTTGTGGCCTATCATAGTCAAATTTTGTGAAGGTGATGTAATTTTTATTAGCAAAAGATATTTGTGGAAAATTGAATACTATCTATGAAGGAGACACCAAGGTGAACATGGCCAAGTTCCTGTCCCATCGGAGATAATTAGGAAGTCTTAAGATGAATGGAGATGAAACAATTGCATTTTAATTTTTGAAGTTTGATTAAGTTGTCAATATCATTAGATTGTTGGGATAATAGGTGAAATAATCTATAGTTTTTCAAAGAGTTTTCATATTACTAAATCTTAAGGTTGACTCTAAGGTATTTGTAGTGGAAGAGATACAAGATTTATACAAGATTGAAATGGATGAGCTTCATGTTATTTTGACTACCAATGAGATGAGAACTAATGAAGGAAGACCTTATTAGGAAGGAATTACCATTAAAATTTGAAAATATGTCAAAATCCAAGAATTTTTATGATGATTAATGTTCATATGTTGATGATGATGAACTGATAGTGATGTTTGCAAGGAATTTAAGGTTTGGATCTTGTAAGTACAAGGGTATGTTTCTATTCAAATGTTTCAACTATGGTAAGATTGGTCACTTTTCATCTAAGTGTCCTAAAAATGAAAAGATTAAGCTTGATAAAGAACATAATGAATATCATGGAGATGATAGAAAGGTCTATAATTCTTACAAGAAAAAGAAAGAATTTAGGAAGTATGAAGGTAGAAAAGGGTCATTCAAAAATAAGAAAAGTTTCTATACCAAAAAAGACAACTAGTATAATGTAAGTGACACAAGAACATCTAATAGTGATTATGAAAATGGTGAACATGAACATGAAAACAATGAAACTATATTTATGTCCATATAATCAGATAATAATAGTTGCTCAAATGGGAAAGGGCTTATGGTTGATGTAGAATCAAATGAAGAAGAAGCTGAAGTGAACCTTTAGTAAATATTGGTAAGTACCCTAGAGGAGTTTAAAGTACAAAGAAGAAAGAATCACAAACTAAGATCATTAGTTAAGGACTATGATGGGAATATTTGGTTTTTTGAGGAGAGATTGAGTAACACATCTAAGGAGTATGATGATATCATCAATTAGGTTGAAGAACACATGGAGATAGTGATTGCTAGCTTAAAATGCAAAGTTGATGAACACACCAAGTATCAAATTGAAATGGAATCCTTGAAAGCTGATATGGATAAATCATATAGAAAGGTGAAGACATTTATTAAGTTTTAAAATAACACTAAGGATCTTGATGAGATCTTTAGTAGTCAAAAATGTATGAGTGATACAAATTGTCTTGGTTTAAAATAAGACCAAAAGTAAGAATCTCAAGTCAAGAAGAAGTCTATTAAATATAATAAGGTCAACATGAAAATACCTATAGAATATTATAATACTATGAGATGTGCTATTTCATTCAACATTTTCTATTTCAGTCAATTTAGTCATAGAGTAAGAGAGAATAGAATGCCCCCCAAGATTGAGTACTCATGGGACTATGGAAGGAGTCATAGTTCACATCAGTTAATATGTATGTAAGAGGTTGTTTTCTATAGTTTTCATAATGTGGGACACATTTCAAGATTTTGAACTAATAGAGTTATAAGGTCATCACATCAAAATAAGAGGTTTGAATCTAATAGAATGTAGGAGATAAGGTAAATGAATATGTGGAAACCAAAGACATTAAAGGTTAATTATGATAAATTTACAATCTCAAATGGAATGTTTTATATGGTAGGTAATGCTTTAGATTATAAATAAAGATAGGAATGTTTTTTTTAGCTCATATTGATGATCAAATGGTTGATGAAGAGGTCAAGCCTATATTTTCAATCAAGCCTAAAAGGATACTAAAGAATATTCAATATTATGAGAGCATGGAGATCTATAAATATCCTTAAATTGTGTTTTTTTAATGATATATTTAAATAATTGACTCCATTAGGCTTCATGGAGACACTATTTAGTTAATAGAATCATGATAGATGCTTGGTTTTAGGGGGAGCTATTTAGGTTATTGATTGAGTTTGATCTTTGTTGATAAGTGATCTTGTATTCTAAGTTCATTTGAAGGAGGTATGAGTGGAGTATGCATGAAGAATATTTATATAATGTTTCATTTTCTATGTTTTGGGCTCTTAATATAATAATATGTTATTCTAAATGGTATTTTGTGGAAGACCCTTTATCATTAATGTCTAATGGAGAGAAAAGTTCAAGAAGGGAGATTGACAAGATTAGGAGATATGAAAAAGTGATAACATTGAATAATGTTTTTACATCAATGAAAAATGGGTATTTTATTGATAAGTGTTGTTATTTATGTCAAGGTTGATGTCATTAATATCAAGGTGCATCTAGTAAAGATGCATGGTGAGTGGTCTATGAGATATGAGCCATGTGAGAAGAGATAAATTTAAGGAAACCCAATGTCTCTCTATTTAGATATATTTTTAAATAAACCTAATGATTATTATGAGTTTTATGTCAATTTTTAGGTAAATTAAAGCATGTTTGTGTATTAGTTCTTAAGTACAAGGTGTCTTGAGAATCCTAGTCATAACACTAGTCACAACATGAAGAGAACTTGTGAGAAGGCATGATCTTGGTAGACAGGTGAAATGAGTGAACACAGGAATAAATGGATGTATAAGGTTTATTTATCATGTATATATGGAATTGGATCACTCATGTGAATCTTAGAGTGAGACTAAAGTGGTAGGACCTATAGACCTAACATGTATGTAGACCACTTCTAGACCTTACTTGGATTAATTAGTCATCATAATATATTTTCAAGGCATATAAATGATTATTTACATTTTTTTATAACTTTATATTTTTTTTAAGAATGTAGATGATGTGGAGAGAAAATTTAAAGAGGTATGAAGGTCAATTTTAAGGCATAGTGTGATTTGTAGGTCTAGGTGTAGAGAGTAAAGAGAGAGATGGTAGAAAAATGAGGTATGATACTAATATTTAAATATAATGAGAATTTTATGTGGTGTTATAGATCATCCTAGGTGTTTTTACCAAGTTTGAGATCACGATTTTCAAGATAAGTCTAGAAAAAAGGTTTTAAGGTCTCTTGAGTGTATAAAATGAAGGGTTCTAAACTTGAGAAGTAATTTTTGGTGTTAATTAACATGGTAACCTATAAATTTTAACTTTATATATTAATTATATATGGTTAATGGTCCTATATAATATCTCCAATCATTAGTTTTAGAAATAAGGGGCAATCCTTTATGAACAATCATTAACACTATAAATAGTGTTAACCCTCTCTAGAACTCTAACAATGACCCATCATGAAAATATAGATAAAAATAGACCATAATGGTCCAAAATTACTATAAAAACTATTTTATCATGTATTCAACTCTTTCAAGCACCTATGGGTGTGATTGGTTTGTCCGGTGTGTGAGTAGACTCTATAGGAAAGTGTTAGTTTCTCATATATTTATTGTAGTAGTTAGAGTTGACCATGTCAAAGTTCATAAATGGATGTAATAATAATACTTAAACTTATATTTTATGTACATGGTAGATTTTGGATATTTTATATACTTTAGGTGTGCTAAACTAATCATCCATGTTGATTAGTCGCTAACAAGCGTAATAGTGGAAATAATGAAAAACCCTTGATGAAGTGAGAAGATGATTAGGGATATGTTATCATGGAATAAGGATAAATATAAGTTCAAGGATATATTTTTAAATAATATAAATAAATTTTCATGTTAGATATAATTTTTAAGGTCATTTCATATGATGAAAATGTTGCTCATAAGGTGTCTTGTTTGGTTCAGATGAGACACTGAGATACAAAGGCTTTGAGATTGGTCTGCAAGACCAATATTGACATTTTAAAATATTATAATTATATATAAAAATGTTATAATTATATCATAATATCATCAAAATGAATTAATATTCTCTATAAATGGCCATACAGGTGATTGAAGTCATTATCACCATAATGTATCTTCAAGGCAAACTGACAGTTCTGGGTATGTAAGTTGCAGTGATGAGTTTGAGAATCTATGCCATGATTTAATGTATATAATTCAAATTATATATTTTTTTTTAATTTTATTTCTTATACTTACTTTTCATAATCTTTTAAGTTAGTGTAAGAGGTTGAAACATTGAATCCAAAATGGCTTGTCTAGATGAATAAGGTCTGAGAGAGAGAAGGTCAACAAATTTGTCTGCAAGACCAATCATTTACATTAGAGATTATGATGTTTTTGTTGGATATTTTTATAAGGATGTTTTATTATAATTTTAATTCATTATAATTCCTTGAGTGTGTCTCTTCAGGTGTTAGGATTTTAATTTTCCATGAAGCTATTTTGAGGCTAGTTGGTAGTTCTGAGTGGGCTATTTGCAAAGAAGGGTTTGAGTCCTTTTGCCCTAAGATGTGAAGTATAAATTATATAATTATGAACATAAGATAATTTATATTTTTTATATGTGATTTTTTAATTTTTTTTTTTTTTTGAAATTGTGTTTATGATTCAGTTCTTAAAGATAGAATTTTTTGGTATGCATAGGCCTAATTGTGAATAGTGCTAATGGCATGCTTCATGTGGTGGTTGAATATAAAAGGTGGTATGGATCCTGTATGAGAATATAAGGGGTATATTTTATTGTAATATGATATTTTAATACCATTTGAGGTGTTTAAATGTGTCCTAAAGTAGACATAATGGGATTAGGTCTCCATGAGACCTAAAGATGAATTAAGGTCTAATTGAGGTATGTCAGATATAAAGGTACCAAAATAACATTTTATTAATTTTTATAATATGTCCTAATATCTATTCCATGGATTATCTAAGATAATAAGGGTGTTTTGATGACTAATATGGATATGAATAAGAGGGTTATATAAATACAATGCATTTTTAGCCGTATTGGTGTGTGTAGATTATAAGAGAATGGAATCAAACATTGGTAATAATAATAAGGTATTGTAGACTATAGTACACGTTTAGATGAACTATGATTAATTATTGACATAAATTTTGTGCATTAAGGTCATACAACCTAATCATGTTAATAAAAGGATTAATTGAGTGAATAAGCCTAGAAGGTAGTTTGAGATGGATAAAAGAGAGATAAGAGATAAAGAAGGAGATCATCATATATTGTATGAGAAACAAAATGTTATGAATTTGATCAAGGATTTCAAATGTATTAGTTGGTACTAAGTCATCTAGGGTTTGGTTCTTCCTTACAGGTGAGTGCTTGTGAAATCCTAACTGAGTTGGTGCTAAACTAGTTGGTGTTGGTGCTCCATGTGAAGTTGGTTTCTCCCTAAATTTTATGTTTGTCTTTAATAATTTAGTGAATTTGTATATATCAGTGTGTTTTTTTACCCCTTGAGGGTTTTCCACATATGTTATGTGTTCTTGTGTTTCATTCTTATGTCGATATGTGTTTATGATTACAAAATCTATATGTTTTTTTGAATATTTCATGATTTCTTAAGTAAGATTGTTAAGAAGGTTTTGAAGACTGATCCACCCCCACTTATTAGTAATTTTTCATCAAATATTATAATCATTAGCAAAGAACTTAAGTTCGAATCATGCATATGCAAGTTCTTTTTTATACACCCAAACACACTTTCCTTTCCTTTAAACTATAAATGTTGTTACTATATTAATTGGGGGAGTAGAATTTAGACACTATTTTATGGATTATATATCACCTTAGTCTTGTATTCTTAGAAAAATTGGGTCTTGTCACTTCTCTTAGTTTTTGACATTTCCTACATTCTAAAATCTTGAATTTACTCTATCTTGTGCCCCTTGGAGTATATATTAGTTTAACTAATCTTATGTTGATGATACAAACATTCTATCTTTCCTAGAATGCTTTAAACTTGCTTATCTTCCACCTTTAGATGTTATGAGTTTGTACCCCCTTTAATATTACCTAGACACAAACTTTTGAGATAAACACTTGTGTAAATCTTAGTTCTTGACCTGACACAAGTGTCTAGTGCCTTGAAGTCAACCAATTTGAAGAAAAAAACATATACTAATGGTTTGCCTAAGTAAAATAATGTGAGTTATTTCTCTAAATGAATTGATATAAATGCAAGATCCATCCCCATTCATTCCTCACCTATAGAAAACTAAAATAAACCAAATAATTTTATCAAAATAATTATATCAAACATTAAATTAAATAGAGCCTCCCTATTTTCTCCTATTTACATATCACTCATATGGATAACACATCTAGAGGTCTGAAGTATGAAAGGAGAAGCCCAAGATATATGTTTACTAATTTATAAGATAGGTCACTATTACACTTGATTTACACATACTACATTATTCACACATATGCTAACATGTAGGGGATAAACAAATTAGTCTAAGGCTCTCCTCTGAGTATTAATGATGTAGGTAGTGATCATTGATAGATGGGTATTTGGGGTTATCTCAACATCATGTTCCCACTAAAACATTTTACCCATGGTCACTATGAAGATAAAGAACTAGGGTTTTGAAAATTCATTAGGAAAAATAGCACATGACCTAGATCTAAATGCATTAGAGTGAATTTGAATTCAAAGTTAGTATTCATATAAGTGGTTGCATCCTTTTACAATAGGTATTTTGTAGAGGACATTTGAATTTAGTTAAGATAGTATCATTAACACAACCTTGGAAAGTAGGTGTTAGTATATATGGATCTAAATACACTTAATCCATAAATTTATGAGTGTTCCAAAATCCTCTTCTAGTTTATTTTCTACATATTCCATATTTAGAACCACATTAGCATCATAACAATCTATTTACATCACTTATTTTTCATTTATATACTTTGAATAGTTATACTTATTATTTTTAGCTTATCTCAATTTAATAAATCTAGTATCTCTTGATATCTAAATTTAACACCCAATTAGCCTAGTGTATATCTAATCATCACCGTTATGGATTGACATTTATATATTCTTAACCCTATCTACCCAAGTAGGATCCATATATAATTTAAGTGTAAATAGTTTGGATTATAGAAAATTTTAAACATTTTATAATTTAAAGGATTTGGTATTGGAAACTTGACTTAAAATTTTGGAACTTTGGTACTTTATAACTCTAAAAAAGGTGAATTTTGGAACAAATTTGGTTTCATATAATATCAAGTTATGTTTGAACTAGGATTAGACATTTGACTTATAAAAGGAGTTGACCTATTTTAACTAACTTAGAAAATATTTGACTTTGGCTTTGGAAAAGACATGAGTTTATCTGATTTTCAAATAGTTTGCATAGAATTGGAACTTGACTTTAGAATATGAATTAGTTTGACTAGAATCAAAATAATATTGATAACATAACAACATGATTTGAAAATTAGTTGGGTTTTGGATTGGAAATTTTTTTACCTTGTAATTGAAGCTTGGATTTAGAATTATAATTAGAATTTGGATTTAGATTAGGTTTGAAACAATATGGATAGCATAATGACACAATTTGGATAATAAATTATAATGTTGGTCTTATTTTGGTTTGATATTTTTTTAATTTGAGTTAGAACATGGATTTTGTTCAAATTATCTAGCTTAATGGCATGGTTTGGACAAGGAAGGTATTTATATGGATTGAGTTTGACATATCACTTTTATTAACATGGAAATTTGGCAGAGCAATGGCTCATTTTGTGTGTATAAAAATGGTTATGATTTTCACTTTGTTTATTTTATTTAGTTTTAAGTATAAACAAGGTTTTGAAATAATAATAAATAAACAACACACAATAATTACAAGGAGATTATAATAACTAAGATAGGTTTGCATCAAATTCATAAAAACTTAAATACAATTTTATTTAGAGAGGATGAGAAAATTCAATATTATTTAAGGAAATTATTGTAATTATCAGTGTTGTTTTCATAGTAACCTTATCTCAAAAGAGTTGTATGAGTAAGTAAATATTTAAGGACTATTAATTTTGCATCCCTACATCAATGAATGTCATGTGAAAAAATAAGGTCTTAAATTACTTTACTTAGCTTTCTAGATGATTAGGATATACCTTGTGGTGCATGGGAACAGAAATAACCTTAAATTGGACATTGATATTTAATATTCCTTTGAATAATTGGTCTAATCCATTTTCATCCACTTTAGATGTAAGATTTTAGTGATGAGATACCAAAAAAATCAAGCTTAGAGGGAAATTTTAGCTAAGATATTTCTGGCATAAGCTCAATTTATATACCCCATCAAATAATAGGGTTGGTGTAATGTTAGGATGTGACTCCCTAGTCAATGCACCCCTAAGAACTATGGGAAGGATATGAACGACAAACCACATGGTCAAAATAAAAATAAGTGTATAAGTAAAATAAGAACTTTACATTTCTAATTCACACAAAATGGGAGACAATATACATAAAAGAACCCCATAAGATAGTCAAGGAAGAAGAAAAAATTCTATGAAAGAAAATAATTTTGTAAAATAAATAAGTTTTTATTATAACCCAAATGAAAATGTGAATTCATTTTAAAACCAAATTGAGATGTGTAAAAAAAGAAACTACTTTGATTAGAATGAAAAGCACATTTTTTTATCATGTTCCTATTGGAGACTTAGGTTGCACCCTATCAAAAATTAGAAGTGGTCAAGTCCTTCTCTCAAACCTAGTCTAATATGGTAATGACCCTAGGTTGTGGGTTACATAATTTTGGTTCAGACCTCTAGGTTATTTAATGAGGCTAAATCCTTAGATATAATAATTTGAATCCCTCTTTGAAGATCTAAATAGGTTGGAATGAAACTAATGAATAAATTACATGAATTAAAACCTAATAGAAGTATGGTGATGCACCAAATGTTCAATTATCCACTCTCATCTTGGGAAATTTCATGACTACTAATGAATCTAATGGAGACAAGGATTGATCAAATTTTATGACAAGGTTCCTAACATGAGTATTTTGTATGAAGGTTTAAAAGAGACATGTAACTTGAAAGATTTAAAGGCATAGGTATATATAAGACACTATAAACCTATGACACTTAAATATAAACCTCACTAGCTAACACTTCACACAACATGCAAGAAACTAAGTGTCTTAAAACAAGGTACATGAAAGACCTACATATGATGAATAGACAACATACATTTTGTAAATCAAACTTTGATAAATAATACTTAGCATTCAAATAGAATTTGAGATATCTTATATTGCTTCAAAAGAGTTTTATAAAGTGATCTTTGAAGAGCTTCACTATATCAAGCCAAGGGATGATAATCAAGAGCTCAATGTCTATATTTATAGGAAGAAAGAAAATCCAAAGAGTAAAAAATTTGGGGATGATGAAGTCATTAATGATCTCAACTCCACTCATAATAATAGTTATAACCACCCTATGTTTATACTCCTTAAAAACTCTTAATTAATTAGGGCCACCTCAGAAAATAGTTACAACAATCACACCATTCTTTCTCCCATTTCTCTTGCATTGATGTTCTTTTATGTAAGGATAAAACACTCATATTCATGCACCTGACCAAGTCATGACTATAAATTCCTTGAGTAGTTACAAGTACCTTTGTGTTGAATCTATGACCATGCCGAAGGAAAAAACACTTATTCATAATCACATATCTACCCCTAATACAAAATCTATACATAAGCCTTCTTGTAGATGAAAATAAATCAATTTTTCAATACCAAGCTTTAATGGTGACCTTAGCACTTTGGAACATTTCTCTAGTTTGACCTCAACTTTATTTGATTTCCACTTGAGCCATTAGATTTTGAATTTAAATGCAAACCATTGATCTTGATCTAGGTCTTCCGAATTCATTCCATCTATCACCTCCACATTCATCCCTAGGATCCTAATGTCAACCATTGGTTCTTACACTTGTGTCATGTGGTGGCTTCATATTCAATCTGAGCTCCATTGAATTCTTAACCTTTATTATCTCACTGATATTTCTCTATATGAATAAAATAGAACCATATATATTATACCAATTTAACATGATTAAGACACTTGTCACCCATGAATTTTATTTTAGGATCCACTAACATTTTGACCCATTATTCATCATTGATCTTTGATCACATGAATAAACGTGCATTGTAGATCTATTTGGGCCCACTGACTCGAGCTATTAACAACATGATGTTTATTTATGATTTGATTAAGTAATAATTTGAAACTTTTAATCCACATGTTCAACCTTATAACATTTGAGTTTAAATAGCTATTTCAAGAGGCCTAAATCTATTGTCTACATGCACATCACACTCTGATAGTTCATCTTCGAATGCTTATATCTTAAGATATGAAAATTGTCAAGACAAAAAATTTGTATAGGATGCTAAAAGCATGAAAAATAGCATGTCCTTATAATCTTTTATCTTTGTTTAATTGTGAAAGTGCACTTATGAAATCCACAACCAAGATGATATGTTCATCCATTGTTAACATGTATATGATGGTCTAGCTTCTTAAGGCCTACAGATAAAAATAATGAACTAAAACACAAAATAATTTTCACATAATCCTTCACTCAAGGGATTATAAGATATGATTGGAATAAAGACATATCATGAAGTACATCCTTTTCACATAATCTTTCACTCAAGGGCTTCTAAGAAAGTATTGGATTATGACTATACAAGAACTGACTATACATGTCTTTAACACCTTTAACATGTCTAAAAAGTAAAATATAAACATAGGATATAACCCTTTAAGCTATAAGGTTGGCCAATTTATAGTTTTATAAATTGACCAACATTTTTGTTGACTTAGTTGTCTTGACTAGCCTATTGGTCATGGAACATAGAATTTGATCAAGCTTGCTTATGATAACTAGATAAATGAAGTATTACTTATAAAAGGATTCTTCCTATCTCTTGAAAACAGTTTGAATGACTGATATGTGCACAAAAAACAAGAAATAAACATAATACACCAAAAAAACAACTAAATACTAGAAAAAAAACAAACATATAAAAGTGCAAGAGCACTTGGAGGTAAAAACAAACCTATCTACCTATGCACAAAAATCATGAGATAACACTAGTATCATAATTTATGATACCTCCCATTGATGGTGATGGGAAGGCTCTCTCCATTAAAATTATCAAGATAAAATACATTTATCTTCTTGAATCCTATGATAACATAAGGCCTACTCGAAAGAATATCAAACTTGGAGTGCTATCATGGTTTTGAATGATGCTCATCTCATTTGACAACTATATCACCTTATTGGAATGTATTTTAGTAATATCTCTTATCAAATGACCTATTTTATTGGTTAATGATTAGACCACATAATTTTCATAGAAATGTCACTTGTCTCCTCCACCTATCTTAACTCATTCAACCTTATTTTCATGGCATCATCCTCTAGGAGCTCAAGTTGATGTACAAGCTCTAATGTAAAAAATTTAAGAGATATAAAAAGTTTGGATTTTTTCCCATAGATAAGTAGGTATGGGGAGTGTCCACTAGACTCTTAGGTGTCACTTTTTCTACCCATAAGTCATTCCTTAGTCTAGTATGACACTCCCTCTAACCATCTTCCATAGTTCTCTTCATAATCCTCAACAAGTTCTTATTTGTGGACACTACTAGTCTAGTTCCCAATGGGTAATAGTTAGAGGATGCCTTAAGATAAATTCCTTGTGAAATATACAACTCACATACCTTGTTTATACTAAATGCCAATGCATTATCATAAATGATTATAGAAGGCACACCAAATCTAGTCACAAGACTATTATAAAAGTCCAAAACATAATCTTCATTAGCTTCCTTGAGGGTAGTTGCTTCAACCCACCTTATAAAGTAGTCTATAGCTATAATGATCCACTTATGTCCTTTAATTGAAGGGGGGTGCATCACCCCTATGAAATCTAATCCTCATTACATGAAAGTTTATTCTACTTGTATGGGTTACAAGGGAAGGGTGGTTTATTTATACTTTCCAACAAACATTGTAAATTACAATCATTTCCTTACCACAAGAGTGTCCATATCTATACATTGTGGGCCAAAATTACCTAGATATAATGATATTATAGGTTGTGGTCATGGTAGAAAAGTTCCCACCATCTGGACCATTACTCAAGAAACTTATCTATTTGGTATGATTCCACACACCTCAAAAGCATGCCTCCTATGTCTCTCTTGAAAAGTGCTCCATCTATCAAGACATAAGGTATAATTTTCAACCTCAATAATCTTTTATTGGATCTATCTAGTCCCATAGGACATTGTCATAACTAAGTAAGTTTGAGTATATCATGTGTCTAATTGAAAGGTGTGTTATTTACAACTACCTATTAGCTATCATGGATTGCCAACACATGATATTTATTTTATTTTAACTCTACTATAAGGTGTTCACATAACCCTTTGTGCCTTAAAAAAAATTTAACTCTAACCTCAAGGTCATACTCCATGAATTTTGTCACCCAACCACCTCTTTTCTCATTGAGGTCTGTGTTGAGTATAAACTCTTTAATACTTGGGTGTACCACAATGAGTATGATATTACTATTTTAGACCATGTGCCTAAACTTCTTCTAACCTACCACTAATGTAAGTAAATGTTTATATATAAAGATATACCTCACTTGATACCCATATAAGGCCTAACTAAAGAAAGCAATAGGCTATTCTTGACCTTTCTCATTCTATTACACCAAGATGGATGAGATTGCATCCAATGTAAAAAAAGGCATATATGTAGAATTCCTTGTTAAAATGAGGATTAATAATTTTAGGGGAATGAGAGATGGCCTCCTTGATGGCCTAAGAAATCATCCTACCTTATTTGGTCCATGTAAACTCCTTACATTTTTTTAACATGTGAGTAAGAGGCTTAACTAGTTTTACTAAGCTTGGGATAAACCTTATTATAAAATTAATCTTTCTTAAGAAACTCTAAAGACCCTTATTCTAATTTAGAAAGGGTAAGGATAATATGAAATAAAATATTTCAAGGTCTATGGAAAGATCATCATTAGACACTACCTGATCCAATAACCTACCCTCATAAACACCAAATATACATTTTGTAAGATTTAATGACACACCAAATTCTCTACATCTTTCAAATACTAACCTCAAGTGAAAAATGTGATAAATTAGGTCATCTAATAAAATAGTGATGTAATATAGGTAGATGAGTAGCATATAATTGATCAAACCTTCAAAGACAATATCCATTTCTCTTTGAAAAGTTACTACAACATTGGATAGTCCAAATAACATTTTCATATAGGCATAAGTGCCCCACTTTGTGGTGAAGGTAGTCTTATGACTATCTTCTTTCTTGACCATAATCTGATTACAACTAGAGTATCCATCAAGCAATTATAACCTTTGAGAATCTAACACCTTTTTAAGAATATGATCTATTGAGGGTAGTAGGTAATGGTCTTTTAAGGACACTTTATTGAGGTCCCTAAAGTCAACACAAAAATGTATTTCCCCATTCTTATTCCTCACTAGCACAAGGTTTTCCACCCATGAGGAATTTTTAATTGGGAATATTATTCTATATTCAATCAACTTAAATATGTCCCTTCTCATTAACTCTTCTAGTTTTTGGTTGATAGGCCTTTATTTCTACCTGACTAGTTTTACATTACTCTCTATTTCAATGGTATGTTGTGTAGGTTTGGGATAAAATCCATTAAAATACTTGTATTCCTATGAAAATGCATCAAATAACTCTTGGTATAAAGTAAAAAATATATCTCTCTCTTCTATTGTGTTAATCTTTCCTAACTTCAATAATTTATATTTGAAGATATTTATCATTTCATAATATTCCTCCTTGGCTGAGATACATGTCTTGCCTCTTCTAACCTGGTAATCTTCATTGAATATGATTTAAAATGTCAAGATACCCTTAGGTAACTTGTTAGATCTCATCTACACTATATGATCATCATATTGATGTTTAATTTATTTTGATTCCTGTGGTATATTTTTGCCTCCTGCATCAAAAAATATAAAATTTGATCATCATTGCCAAACACCTATCGACTACCTCATTTTCAAGTACATCTAGATTCCATATGACCTTGACCTTGTCTTGAATCTAGCTTCCTTTTATTAATTATACAATCCCATACTAAGCTCTAATGGCTGCAAGCTTATCTACATGTTGATTTTCCTCTCTTGGTATGGATTGTATATTAAATGCCAAGAAGTCCTCTATGAGATCCCATACATGATGCTTCTAAGATTTCAATGATGGTTCTTGATTGCACATATGCCTCTTACTTGTTTCAAAACAAGATGACTATCACCCTTGACTTGAATAAGTTTGATACCTCTTCTTCTTACCTCTATAAAACCATGTAAAAGGGCTTCATATTTAGCTATGTTTGAAGTACAACTGAATTGAAATCTTGTATCTAAATAGTAATTATGATCTAAAGGTGAAACTAACATGACTCTAGCCTTACTAATATTCTTTTATGTTGATCTATAAAATAATAAATTCCATAAACCATCTTCCCCTTGAGTAGTGTTAGTTAAGCAAGGAATAACAACACCTTCCTCATGCATAAAATACACCACTAAATTTGCTTCTTCAATATTGATATGGGGATCAAATCCATGATTTTTGGTTTCCCATTCATCTAGGTATAGGTATGAAATGCCTTCAACATGATCGTGAGACTATAGTTCACTAACATTTTAGTCTTATTGAAATATGGTATAGTTGAAATTTACAAGGTTAGGCATATAGGGCTCTAGGTGGATCCTATAAATATGTTCTGACCTAAAAGTGACCCTAGTCTCACATCAAGTCCTAAAAATGATGTATGACTAGTGAGAGGGAAAAAAACCCCCAATATTTGTAGTAATTTCCATATATAAGCATAGGGAAAAATTTGAGGGTAAGTATACAATCATTACATCTTGAGTAATAACACAATTTGGGTAGGCTACTAGTGAGATATTAAGATATTTCAATATACCTATTGCTTTAGTGTGGGAACCATCCAGCTAGAGAACACCTTTTTAATTAGGCACAAACTTAAGCTTAAGATTATCTTATATGGATTTAGGAATAATCAAGGTTGAAGCACCTAAATCTATCATACAATTATGCACTAAATAGTCCCCTATGATGACTGACAAATATAATCAATGGGGTTTGACAACCTTAGGGGGATTAAAAACATTATGAAATTGATCTTGAATATTAACTTGACTAAGAACTTGACTACTATTGGTAAAAATGGTGTTCACCTTATCAGTTGTCTTTTTCACATGAGAAAGTTTAGAGAGCACTTGTTGAAGGATCTCTTTTTGTCTTGGGATAGATAGTGTATCATACATAGACATAGTGATATTAACCTTTTTCATATGATCCACAATATTAAAATGAATATTAGTACCTTTGAACTACACATTGGAAGTATAAGTATCACTTAACACTTGAATGACAGATGAACAAAAGGAGACTTTCGGTGCTACCCATGATGTTGAGGTATTTGTTGAGTTGCAAGAGCTTTATTAGTTACATTTTAAGTCGTAGGATATTGGCTAGCTTATAGAGATTTTGAAGAAGCCTAATGCTACACCAAATTATCATCCAACATCCTCTTCTTATCCCTTTTTTTGGGATAGAACTCATGCATCTACCCTTTGTGTAGTCTACCCCATGTTTACTGCTATATGCTCAAACATATGCTCCCCTTCTTGAAATTTCATGCACGTGGTTTTAGATAGTGCCTTACCCATATTCCTTTTCCATTTAATTTTAGCTTTTGATGATGTTATGGCATGCATGTTATCATAATTTATTGGGGGGATTTGTGGTAGAGGAGGCATTATGTCATGGAATTGGAATGAAGGAGCACAATTCCAACTAGGACCCTGATACATATGTCCACTTGTATCCATTACCATCTCATTAGACTCCCCCCCTAATTGCCATTGACCCTATTGAGAAAGGTTATTTTCTGTGAGGACCAAGGCTCTTGAGCTACTTATAGCTATAAGATTGTATCCATTATGAGATATACCTTGAGTAATTTGGCATTGGTCTTGTTTATTTGATGGATAAGAGGGTCTATTTTAGGATTGAGTAGGGTATTGGTATTGGAAGTGACATTGTTATGGCCTATATGAAATTTATTAATGTCTCTCTATATCCACTAGCATGTTGTTTTTTGCATTCAATAAGCTTTCAATCTTTGAAAATTTTCCTACTTGACTATCATAAGGTTGGGATTGATTTTTTGGAGTTGTAAATGGGGAAATGGTAGGTGGGGTTGGTTGAAACTAAAGAAAAAGTGGCATGAGAGGTATTGTCATGAATTTCCCTTCTTGTATCAAATTTTTTTCCCTTATATATATCTCATAAGCCTTAAATAGGGTTGTCCCACCCATAGATTGGATCATGGTTGTAATGTCTAAATTCAATGCTCTCAAATATTAAATAAAAACATAATTGGGTGTGGGATTAATGATGACATGGATATTATCCCATTTTTTTGAATATATAGTTGAAATTAACCATAGATTATTAGGATTCCCTTCTAATTGAGGTGAGTTTTTTAATAAGTGACGCATGGTCACTTCTATTCTTGAAATGCTTACATAGGCACTCACCAAACTCATTTGAAGTATTGATTGAGGTAGGAGATAAACCCATATACCATTATAGGTTATTATCTTCAAAATATGTGGCTAGTATTCTCATGGCTACATTATCTTGCATAATGTTATGCATTGAGAAAAGGTTTGCAATGCTAGTTATGTGCTTTATAGGAGTGGTATAGTTTTCTCCATTAAATTATGGTATACTCTTTAAATAGGTAATAGGGATATCATCATTTTTATTAAGGTTAAGAAGACAACCACCATTGAAGGGTACAAATGATTTTAACCTAGGCCTTGCCATCTGCATTTTCTTTGGTGGGATTTTAGTGGATTGAGTATGAGCAAAATTTGTAGATTTTGGAGATGTGGGAGAATTAGGGGAGATAGGTTGGGGTTTGGAATAGGTACCCTCTTCATCCTTACAATATCTAAATGTATCTCAATGAACAAAACTTTCTTACCTTTTGAAGTAGACCTAGTAGATATTTGGTGCATGAATTTATCCTCTAATCTACTGATGACTACTCCAAGACATTTAAATGTCCTTCCATGCTATCAGTGTATCCCAAGAGGATGTCCATATGCCTTGATTTGGGTCCCACTAGTCCTACCAAAAACTATTGGAGACTTAGGTTGCACCCTAGTAGAAAGTATAAGTGTTCAAGTCCCACTCAAAAACCTAGTCCAACATGGTAAGAACCCTAAGCTATGGGTTACCTAAATTTTGGTCAGATCTCTAAGGTTTTTAGTGAGGGTATCTTTTAAGATATAAAAATTTAAATCCCTCCTCTAAGACATAAATAGGTTAGGATGAAAAGATTGAATAAATTACATTAATTAAAACCTACTCTAAGTGTGGTGATGAAATAAATGTTCAATGATCCACTCTCAACTTGGGCACTTTCATGACTACTAATGAATCCAATGAGAACAAGGATTGATCACATTTTATGATAGGGTTCCAAAAATAAGTATTTTGTATGAAGCTTGAAAATAAACAAAAAAATTAAAGGATAGAAAGATATAAGTATTCCAAATAATGTAAGACACTATAGACTTATGCCACTTCAAGAGAAACCTCACTAGCTAACACTTCACACAACATGTAAGAAACTAACAGTCTTAAAGCAAGGTACATAAAGGACCTATATATGATGAATAGAAAACATAAATTATGTAAATCAAAATTCAATAAAGCACACTTAGCATTAAAATATAATATGAGATGTATTATATTACTTCAAAAGAGTTTTACTAAGTGGTTTTGGTAGAGCTTTGCTATATCAAGCTGAGAGATGATAATGAAGATCTCAATGCCTAAATTTATAAGAAGAAATAAAATATAGAGAGTTATAAATTTGGAATTAAAGGGGTCATTAATGAACTCAACTCCAATCAAAACAATAGTTACAACTACCCTATGTTTAAAATCCTTAAATAGTCTTAATTGATTAGGACCACCTCAAAAAATAGTTACAACAATCTCTCTATTATTTTTCCCACTTATCCCTACATTGATCTTATTTAATATAAGGAAAAAATCCTCATATTCATGAAACCAACCAAGCCATGACTATAACTACCCTGAGTGGTAGTAAGTACCTATTTATCAAAGTTATGACCATGTCGAAGGAAAAAACACTTATCTATAATCACATGTCTACCACTATTATAAAATTTAATCATAGGTATTCCTGTTAATCAAAATAAATCAATTTATTGAGACTAATCTTTAATGGTGACCTTATCCCTTTAGAGCATTGTTATGGTTCAACCTCAATCATATTTGACTATCATTTGAGACCCTATCTTTTGAATTTTAATGTCAGCCATTGATCCTAATCTATGTCTTCCATATTCATGTCATGTATTTTCTCTACATTCATCCCCAAGCTCCTACTATTAGCATTTCACATTCAATCTAAGCTCTATTTACTTCTTGACCTTACTCGCACCATTGATATTTATCTATAGGAATGAACATGGACCATATATTTTCTACCAATTTAATGTGCTTAAGACACTTGTCACTTGTGAATTTGATTCTAAGATTTGTTGACCTTTTGACCCATTGGTCACCTTTGATCTTTGATCATAGAACTAAACATGCATCATAGATATATTTGCGCCCACTGAATTAAGCTATTAACCACATGCCATTGATCTATGATCTAATCAAATGAAATTTTGACACTTGTTAGCTACATGCTTAACCTTAAATTTTTTGAATTTAAATGGCTATTTCGTAAGGCCCAAATTAGACATTTGGGTGCACATCTCACTCTACTAGTTCATATTTGAATGTTTGTATCTTGAGATATAAATATCATCAGGACACAAAATTTATATAGGATGCTAATGGCATGAAAAGATCATGTCTTTGTAATCATTTAACTTTGGTAGATTTTATAGGTAAACTTATGAAATGCACAACTAATCTGATTTGTTCATCCCTTCCTGATGTGGATATGATGGTCTAGCTTCTCAAGGCCTGAAAATAAAAAAAAAGTGCCAATACACAAAAATTACAAAGGAAATACATAACATGAAGTACATCCTTTTCATGTAATCCTTCATTAAAAGGTTGCTAAGATATGATTGGAATATGACTATACAAGAACTAACTATACATGTCTTGAACACCTTCAACATGATTGATAAGAAAAATATAAACATAGGTTATAACCCTTTACTCTATAGGGTTAGACAATTTCTAGTTATATAAATTTACAAAGAGGTCATACAACACAAATGATTACAAGTTTGAAAATAACAACTTTAAGCTGGCAATGATCGTGAAAATAAGTTTGTTTAATTATGATTTTTATTTTAGCATAGAATGATTTCATAATTATGTAGTATAATTTTTTTATTAGTTGAATTAATTCACTAATATAACATCAACATAAAATAAATAAATATCATAAAACAATTTATCTATTATTTAATTAAATTTCACTACTAGGGTCAATGATTTTGCTAATGTTGACCTGCATAGGGAACAAAAAAAGTCCTAAAATGATTTCACCATTGAACTCAAATATTTCACTAAAGTTAGTTACATTTTGACAAATATAGGTATAAAAATTTCACTATAGTGAAAATGATTTTTCCAAAATTTCTTTGAACTTTATCACTATGCAAAACACCTTCAAAATAGTAAAAAAGTAATATAGAGGAAAAAAACTAAATTTAATCCAATAGAAAGATGAATAGTGAGGTAAAACACTATAAAGATTTCATAAATATATAAGATGATTTCACTAAACCTTTCTCTAAATTTATGATTCTATATAAAACATGGATATAAAAGAGAAAGGCATAGAATTTTCTTTTTGAATTGTAAACAATTTCACTAATTTTCCTAGAATTTAAAAAATATGCAAAAAAACATAAAATAGTTTAAAATGATTTTCTGATGCAATTGATAATTTCATTGAAGTTTTCCTTGGTTTAATAGACACATAATATAATAAACTTGGAACCAATTATTTTAACAATACAAATGATGATTTTACTAAATTTTGTGCCAGTTTCAAAGTTCCAGAGTTATGAATTCGTGGATACCGAAAATGATTATTTTAATTATAACCTACCATGAAAAATATAAAATATATAATAAAAAGGAGTGATTTAGTTTGTTTTAAAGGATTATTATAGTAATTAGAGGAATTTAAATGGTCTAGAGGAGCTTGGGGGTGTGTCAAATCCTTTGAGTTCCACTAGGCATGCCATTATGTAGATTTTGAAATTTGAGAGACGTTAGTCAATTTGTTAGTGAATGAAATTCCAACAAACTTAAGGAAATAACATCTTCATCCTAATACCTAAGGTTGAAATTTGTGTAAAAAAGTAAATAAATACACATTATAAGATATAAATAATGTTTATATCTCATTAGAATATTTTCTTGAGAAATGGTCTGAGGAGGTTGTGTTTGTCTTATAGGCTATTGAGTATTTGGTAATTATTGATTCCATGTGTGGGGAGAATATCTCCTTGTATACATTAAATTTTTGTGTTGTCTTGTCATGAGAATTGGTTGAGACTCATTGAATAATTCAACAAATTAAGTTTGTATTAATAAGCTTGTCTGTAATGACTAAAGGCCCTTATATTTATAGACTATTTAGATCTTTGTGAACCATTAATTTTAGATCAAGATGAATGGTGGAGGATGAGTATAAAAAATATGGATCACATAGATTGAGTGTGCAATATATGTCATTTAATACATTTTTGGAGTGTCGAAGGCATGTTGGAAGAAAATTGCAGTCATTGGTCGTATTAGAGTATGTAAGAGAGGTGTAATAGGAAGAGTGTGTAAGAGGGGTGTAATATTTTGATTTCACTCCTTATATTTCCCATTTAATTCCCTAAGTGACATCACTTATGTGATAATATATTTCAATTTTTATTTTAGGAAACTAGATAATTACAAATTCATGGAATTATTCGTTAGATGAATGATTAAGATAATTAATCAAGGAGATTAATTGGTATGTAGAATTATGGTAAGCTTTAAAAATTTTATTTATCAATTAATTATTCACATAATTTCATGTGAAGACATTTTAAAATAATAGGTTTTATTATGGATACACTAGATAAGATTAGTAATATAATATGTTACATTGCCCTTATAAGGGATGTGTCATTGTAATTTAGGGTAAAAACACCAGTTATGCCCATTGGTGATTTATGATTAGACTTATGTGCAATTATAAATATAAATGATTAAAAATAAGTGTATACAAAGATAAATTTTATCTTTAATGTTGATAATCATTAGATTTTTCTATAGGAATGTTTCATTCTCTCATGTCACACCATCACTAGCCAGATTCTTCTAATTAATCAGATAATTTGTAATCACCTTTGTTCATAACCTAGTAGTGTACATTAAAATCAATCTCTAAGTTTCCGAGATAATTATTCCCTTCTCTTCAACCTATTATAACTTTATTTGGTTTGAATCTCTTTTTCCAATGATTTCTTTATAGTAAAAAACATCAAAGAGTGGATGGTTTTTTATTTGAAGTACATCTAGTTTGTCTGTTGTATTACGAATATTTTAAAAAACATTATAAGTATCATAATTATTATGTTAAATATTTTTATCCTTATTCTTTTATTTAAAGGAAATTTTTTTATCTTCATGTAAGTGTAAAAAAACCCAATCATTAAATAAAAAATGTCCTTTACTATTTTGTTGGTTAACTTGCTATTTCATGCAATTATATGAGATTTGTAGTTTCTATAAGAGAGTACTCCATACAAGTGTTGAATTTTTTCATATAATACTTTAATTTTTTTATATAATATTGAATATGAGGTGATATATTGTGTATGGTACTTGTAAAGTGATCAAAATGGAGACATTTTGGATGAGGTATGGAAATAAGTGTTAACCACAATTTTTATAGTGTCAGTAATTAAACTCATGTTTCATGTTCAAGTAGATCAAAATAATGAATATAAACATTAAGTAACTTGTTTACCAACTTATATTTCCCATCCAATTCTGAAAGATAACACAATCTAATATCCAACTATTTACAAAAAATGGGAGAAGAAATCAGTCCTAAAATTACATGTAGAGATAAGATCATAATCACTGACTATGATATTTGTAATCACATGAAAAAATTGGACTATATCCATAAATTTTATCTCTATAGTACTTTTCAACCCTAAAATTTAAACAAGTGTGGTTATTTAGGGTTAAGGGGTCTATATTATCTTTTACACAAGGATGGGGAACTAATCTAATACATAGGTTAATTAATACAAAACTTAGACAAATAGTCTTTTAATTTATGTAATCGACATTGTTAAACATATTAATTTATGTATATTGATATGTGTTCAAATGAATTGGAAACAAATGATACTTAACTAGTTTATTGGCATGTAGGTATGATTTGAAATAATATGGAAGTGGACTAGAGTATGATACTTGAATAGTCCTCAAATTTTACAAATATTCTTTCTATGGAATGAGAATATTCTTTTTTTGGAATATATATCAATCCATTCTGGAAATATATTACACTAAAGCAAAAACGCTGACATTTAAGATACATTTATTTATCAAATTGGATGAATTTTTGGCATTGGAAACGTTGTAACAAAAGTGAAATCTTTCATCGATGCATGCATCTATATAAGATGTAAATGTATAGGAAGCTATAAAAAAAGTAAAGGCCTATAACTAAAAGTGAAGGATTATAATCATGTTTAGATATTTTTGCATAATATAGGAGGCCTAGTCATCATAACAATAATGGTCAAACTAAGAAATAATAATTTAGGAATTAATATATAGTGAATGCAATCCTTTTGATAATGGGTAGGACTCAAACTAAAAGGTATAACCATTATAAGTATTTTTTAAGTATACAAGACTAAGGTACTACATAAAATCATATTTTAGTATCTACACCCCCCAATCAAGTAATGAAATTGTTATTAAAAAAATGCATACCTAAGTGTGTATAACACACCGTGTCTTTACGTGAGCCCAATTTGACTACTTTGTTTATCACTGAAATGTGACCTAGTGAATTTTATAGTATATAATCAATCTAAAAAATATGAAATTGAAATAAGTTTAAATTATTTAAATTAGAAAGATACATGTTAGGATTAAAACTATGTGTCAACATAACCATCTTCACTTTCAAAAATTTTATTTGAAAGGATATTTCATTATGAAGTATTGAAGTTGAGATTTGGATAATTTTCAAATTGTGTACACACACACACACACACACACACACACACACACACACACACACACACACACACACACACACACACACACACACACACACACACACACACACACACACACACACACACACACACACACACACACTAGAAATCTACACACTTGTAGTTTTTGATACCTAAATAACTCAAGACACCCTAAAGAGCCCCTAAAAATTTTTAAGCCTTAAAAACACCTATTAACCTAATCAAATCACTATTATTCTAATCACATAATATTATTCAAAATCACTATTTGAAATTACTATTCAAAAGTACTATTCACCATCACTATTCACTATGGGACCCACTATCATTATTCATGATGACATGGCATGTGACATGAAAAATCAAATGGTAAGTGACATGGAAAGTGGCATGGATTGTGACATATCAAAGTGACATGGAAATTAACATGGCATGAGATATGGTGAGTGACATGCCATGTGATGTGACATATGACATGGCAAGTGACATGGCTTGATGTGGGACACCATACCCCACTTGGGACCCTTTCCCAAAGTGCCTAATGACCTAATATCAGAATCATAAAGTTTTCCCCTTGAAATATGATGAAATTTACCTTAAGGGGTCATCATTCAACATATATTTTGTCTTCCCACATGAAATTAAACATTAAAATAGATACCTACCTCTTTAGGACTTCAGAAAAGACAAAGGGTACCCATTTTTGACTTCTTAGCCCAAATTAGAGACTCTCCAACCCAAATGGGAATCCCCACCAACCTCACCTTGGAATTTTCATCCCCCACATGGAAAATGGAATCAAATTTGGTGTGACACCCCTTTAAGTGCTTGTGTGAAAGCAAGAAAGGATGGGGAGAAGTCTTTAAGCCTCATTCAAACCCATGTGCATAAATCTCCATTAAAATTTGGACTTATGGGTAAAGAGGAATAATTATCAACCCAAATGAAATATTTCAAAATCTCATCTTGGAAAATTTATCCCCCAACATGAAAAATGGCACCATATTTCACTATTCCACTCTTTTTACATGTTTCCCAACATCAAATGCTATAAATACCCATCTTCTCCTTCACCAAAGGAAAGTTGAAAGTTAGTATTTGGTTATCAATATTTTGTTCTATATTTATTAATAAATTTATAATTTTAGAGGGCATCATCATCTTGGAAGTAAAAGAATTCAAAATAAAGAAGCTCTATCAGAATTGTTGTAGGATTCCATCTTCATCAACCATCATCAACATCAACACTCTTATTCAAGCTTGGAAGGTAATATTTTATTTTGTATATTTTATTTATTTGATTTAAATTCATTTATTTACTTTAGCCTCTTCCTTATTGACCTCTAAATATTATCCTTTAACCTCTTATTTTCTCCCTTTATCCCTTTATCTCCTTACCCTCTTTGTCAGCTTCATGTCATTTACCTTCTTTTACCCCTTTCCACCTTCACCCCATTTACCATATTCTTCATTTGTCATATGTTCTCCATTTATCCATCTATATATTTGTCTATGAATAGAATTAACCATTTACCAAACCCAAGTATGATATCACTTTGACCCTTGCCATTTTACCAAATGGAAAACCACCATTTTAACTAGATTAATTTTCAGCATTAGCATTATCCCAACTAATTTCTTCATTTCGGTCATTTTAGCAAAGCATTTAATTTCCTTAATTAATTTTATATTATTTTTTGTTATTAGTTTCAGTTTTCTACCATTTCATGAAAATTATATCATTATTATTCATGAAAAGTAGGTGGATTGATAGCCTCATAGAAAGCTTTCACATTTAGGATATATCTCATGTTAGGCAATCCATCCATCTACTTGTCTAACAAATAAGTTTATTTTAGTGTTTTCTTATTTATAGGTAATATTACCAATCCAAAGAGGAGATATTCACAATCATATGTATTCAATTCATGAACATTCAACAAGTTTTTATTCACACCCTATTCCTAGTTTCTTTTTTTTCAAAAAAAAAAAAAAGAAAAGAAAAAAAACTGAGAGAAACATTTTGGCATGACTAGTGGGATCCATTATGGGTTTATAGTTTTTTAGGAATATAGGTACATTTACTGAAAGTTCAATGCTTTTTCATTTCTATTATTTCTAAATTTTGGAAAAGAAAAACTTTTTTCCTTTCTTCTTTTCCAAAAAAAAAAAGAAAAATAATTAAAAAAAGGTTTTCATCCTAGGGATAGGTTAAATTTTACATCTTGCATTTAAGATAATTTTAGCTATTCCTTGTTTGCATGAAAAGACACCAAACTCTTATTTTGGGTTAAAATTGAGTGCTTTCATGGTATTTCCTGATTAATGATTATCTCACCTAGATTAGTTAACTACATTATCAATTTATCATAGCACATATATGTTACACTACCAAACTACACACACAAATTAAACACCAAAACTTATTTAAGACAAGGCCCATTGGGATTTCATCACCATTTAGATCACCTTACCCTACCTAGTTATCCTACTTTGATCTCATCACCAAGGGGAGGACCCACTCCATTCTATGATGGAGTATAAAATCTAGACAAATGGTATATATTGGCTAAGCGTTTGCACTAGCTACAAGATTGTGAAGTGAGGGGAGAAAGCCCCCAATACTAGGGCATGCACCCAGTCTAGTGTAGATTATTTGAGTACCAAAATTCAAACCAAAACCATCTTTAGATGGATTTTTTAGTACCTAACTTAAAAGCTAATTTCCCCTTACACATTCTTTAAGTCATATTCCAAAAGTGATTTCAAATAAATCCTATGATTAATTGCACTTTTAATGTGTGCTTTTTTTGCTTTGGTTTTCTATTTTTATTTCTCATTGTGTGAGGAAAGAGGTTCATTATCCATTTATAAATTTATCATAGGGTCTTAACTAGATAACAAGTTAAAGACTAAAATAACCCATCACATTATTATTCTTCATCCTCATCCATGGATTAGATCTCAGACATTGATAGATCACCCCATGATTCACCACACCATTTTCCCCCACCTACAATACCCACAATAGTCCCTAAAGGTGATTTATATTTTGCCACCTTTTTCGACAACAATCTGGTTGCCCTACAACACTATCTTAATACCTTAGCCTACCATACTTTGGTGTCTTTAGTTCCTCCCATAGATCCACCCTATGGTATGCCACACCAACTTATGGTTGGTGTTGTATCATCCCACCCTTCTATTAGCCAATCCTTATATTCTATCATTTTTCCATCTACCACCACCACTCAAAAACCTATTACCTAAACCAATACCTCCAACATTTGTTCAACTTTACCCTTTGTCACTTCTACCCCTTTTTCTAGTGTGATGTCTTCCACACCCATTTCTACCACTCCCTTAAGCTTAACAATATACCAACCTCAACCCCATTTAAAAACTTGGTACTCTCCATACCACAAAAACTTCCCCTTATAATCACTTTGGTCACTACCCACCTTTAACCAACTAACCCACTAATCACTTTTATGCCATACATAAACTCCCCAACATCAACCCTCCAACACATACATATGACATCCTATAAATATATTCATAACACATAAGTATACATATATTCACCTTCCATCCAATATTACATGACCTCACACACACATGTGACATCATCCCAACCACACACTAGTTATTCCCATGTCACCCAACCCTAACAAAATGTGTTATATACCTATCCAACCCAACAACCCCAAATAGACTTGGTCAAGATGCTAATGGAGAAAATGACTAGCCCTAAGTCATCCATTTTGGGATCACATAACCTTATCTCTTATGACCAAATTTACAATGAATCCATGCATCCATATGTTCCTCTCTAACCATATCCTCCACAATGGGATCTGCTAAAATTTTCTAAATTTCAAAGCAAGGAGGACACCCAACAACATTTAAGAGCATTTAGGCATGCATGTTACTTGATTTCCCATGATGATGATTTTCTCCTCCATACCTTTCCTATGTCCTTATCTATACCAACATTAGATTGGTATAATGCCATCCTGAAACACTCCATCTTCTCCTTTTCCCAACTAGTCCAAACTTTTTTTGATCACTTTTTGATCAATATATCTAAGAAAGTTTCTATTACTAACCTCTAATCCATTTGATAATTCAAATATGAATCTATTTACAATTTTATGGATCATTTGAGGAGCCTAATAAACTCACTTTACTTTTCATTACCTCAACTTGAGCTTATAGAGCTCTTCACCCAAGCATGTGTAAAACACATTTCATCCACATTGTGTGTCCAAAACTTCCAAACATTCAATGAAGCTTTTACCATGGTTGACAAATTAGAGAACAAATCCATTGATGAGGGAAGATTAAATTTAAAGAATAAGAACCCAACTTACAAAACCAATGATCCCTCTTCTTCCAAAGTAAACAACCCAACCAATGCCAATTCCAATAGCAAAGCCACCGCCAACACTTTTATTCTCAAAGCCACAACTCCACCATCCACCAACCAATAAAACCTAAGGAACCAAACCTTAGACCCCTTAAACTATCCAAACCAAAACTAAAGGAACCAAACTTGGAATTACCATAAGCCATTAACTCCACTTGGGGAGCCTTATCCTTCTAGTTTGGAAAAGTTACTAAAAGCCAATATCATCCAATTTACACAAATTAAGTTACTCTAATAGTTTGATGTTTCTCACCCTGTGCCTAGTTGTTATAATGAGAATGACTATTGTGATTCTCATCAAGTCATAATAAATGACATCAATAGTTTTAATACCTTTAAATACATTGTCTAATTCCTCATTGACAAGGGTGAGCTCACATTGGACAATCCTAATGCACCATCAAACCAAGCCCTTGACATATTCTATAAGCCTTTCACTAATCATGCTCCTTAGACCCCTCATCATGAAAATAAACTTGAATCATCTCATGAGGCACATATTATTAATGTGGTTACTAATGACCCATTGATGAAGTGTTACCTCAACCACTTCTTTCCCCATTCCCCTAATAGAAGAAAAAAGATTGCCTTTTATTCCTTTGGATACCCAAACAAAGAAATCAACCATATATACACCTCTATTTGAGGATGCCACACCTACATCCCCTATCATAGAACCATCCACCGCCTCTTTGGAATCTATCTCACAAGAGAAGATGGATCCATCCACCTAACCTTTAATTGCAAAATCTTCTATCAAAGGTCAAGATAAAGGTAAGGGAACCAAACTAGAACTTTTAACCCCTTCTTTGGTAGAACAACCTAGCCCTTTTAAACCAACTAAAACCTCCACCCAATCAACCAAAACCTCCTCCAAATTGATTGACTTAAAAAAACCTAAACCCACCAAGACAACCAAAGTGACCAAAACCTCTTCAAAACCATTAAATAAAACAACCAAAGAGGTAAAATCACCAAAGGGCCCAAAACCCTAGATTTTACCTCCCTCAACCTTGCCCTCAATTATGGGTCCCCATCCCTCTACCCTAAAGTCCATCATTTTTACCAAAACCCCAACATCTTTATTGGTCACACCTTCATACTTTCTTTATAAAGTGCCTTTACCCACTATACATCAACTCCTAGGTTACCTACCTTGCCCTCCTCTACTACTAGCTTGTCAACTATCGTGCCTAAACCAACACTGTCAACCATGCATACCACTTTATCCAAGACACATACCACCAAACCTACATCCACACAACCTCCCACTTCAACACCCAAAGTAAAAACCACTAAATATCTACCACCTTTATCCAAATCTTAGTTAACCATTCTCTAGTGTTTATTTCAAATTTATTCCTTGAGCTTACCACCCATCAAACCCTTTCACCCTTCATGTACCAAACCTTATTATTTTAATGATAACTTAATATGTGCATATCCTAGGGCACCAAGACATCACACTAAGAACTATAAATATCTCTAAGAACTTATGCATAACTTGTATGAAGATGATGATCTATTATTAGATAAACCTCCCTCATCCCTATTTCCAATCCAATCACTGACTCAACCCATCTAATTTTCAATCTCACCCAAAAGTGAAGATGAACAACTGAAGAAACCATTTAATCTAGAGAACCCCCTTATCCACACTATTTACATGATTACCTAATCTTGGGTCCAATAGGAGGATACAGGGAAGACTAAGGCATCCATTCCTTAGACTTCCCCCTCTCTGAACTCACAAGAAAATAATAAATAACCTTCTTCACCTTCAAACAAACCCAAGGTGTCTATCTTAGGTTCCTTCCCATCTAGCCTTCCATACCCTAATCCATATGCAATATCCATCTAAAAAGCTATCCTTAGGAAACTTCAACAAAATCCAACAAAGATGATCTTATATGAGTTAATCTCTACCTCTTCCCATCATCATCAAGTACTCATAGAGGATTTACAATCCATTAAGGTCTAGCCCAATGATCCTCAACCTCTAGTTGATTTTTTTGTATCGTTCAGGCTTCTAACCTTATCACCTTAAATAATTCATAAATACTTCTATTCATTTAGAGAATCACCATCCCCCTCTTCATTATAGCATGCATAAATCAAACCTACATCAAAAGGGTGATGATCTATGGGGGAGATAGCATCAATATTATCTCCTCTCATACTTATGGCCATATATAGTTACCTAAAAACATCACGTCTAAAAGCTCAGTAGTCCTTCATTCTTTCAATGATACTATGGCAACCACCTGGGGCACAGCTGTCCTCCACATCTATGTACAGACTCATATTATTCTTTAATTATTTTGTGTTGTAGAAGGAGAGTTTCAATACAACATATTACTTGGACACCCTTAGATTCATCCCATGAGTTATGTCCCTTCCAACCTACATCGATGTGTCAAGTTTGAACTCAAAGGTCAAGTTATGACTATCCAAGCTGACCCTAATCCTTTTACATCTTGAAATATGACATCAATGTAATGACATCTTTCTTCCTCCTTTATCCACCACACAACCATATACCAACAACACAACCTCACCATATAAAACCCATAGGATTTCCACACCTAATGTTGACGAAGCTTCCACTAGCTCATATATCCCCTCTTCATAGATTCCTATAGAAGACCCTGTGACAACCACATTCTAATGTCTTTCTTTTGGGGAATATAGACTTAGCCTTAGATGACTTATTTACCCTTCAATAATATGGGAATCTTAGATATGACCCTTCTTATGACCTTAACATTAGAACCATCATCCCCATTTATCTCCCTAATCATAAAATGAATTTCATTTATGGGGGAATTGATCAACCACTTCCATCCCCTACCACTACATCATCCATCCAACCATTTATATCTAACTTTTCCTAACTTAGTAAACCAATGTTTATTAAGTTGTATCTTCATAGATGTGATTAGAAAGGATTTTTTCTTGGTTAATATGAACTAGGGCCTCATGATTTACCCCATCTAAAAACTTAACAACCTCATGAGTCATTTGGCCTTGGTTATGAACCACCTCAACAATCCACCAATTCAACCAACCCATTACCACTATAGAGGGAGATATTCCATCCTTGCCAACCCAATCACTTTTTCCACCTGGAGACCCTAAAATCATCCCTCCTAACTTTTTTTTTGATTAATAATGTAAATTGAGGCCCCCTCATCTACCAAAATAGTGACTAAACCAAAGTCCTTCCACTCATACATCTTGAAATGGTAGAGAATAACTCTCCCACCATCAAAACCATTTTAAATCAAGATAATGATTCCATTCTTACCTACCTTGGTATGGGGGATTATTATATCCACAAATCCCTTCCTCTTAAATCCCTAACTATGTTGAATGAATCTACCATCAATATCAATGTGGGAACTCTAGATAACCCCTATATTGTCAAATTGGGCCAATCATTGAATACTAAGGAACTTCAAGATTTCTCCTCTTTCCTCTAAGACCACAACAAAGCATTCACTTTGTCTTATAATGATATGCCTAGGATTAAACCCACCATTTCTACCCATAACATAGTCACTCACCATGATGCCAAGCCTATTAAGCAAAAACTTTGACACATACATCCTTGCATAGCCTTTCTCATCAAAGACGAGCTTTAACATCTCTTATTTATAAACTTCATTTAACCCATTAACTGTCCTTAATGGGTCTCAAACACTATACCCATCACCAAAGTCACTAGGGGTCTATGCATTTGTGTAGACTTTTATGACCTTAACCTCACTGACCCCAAGGATGACTTCCCTTTACCTAGCATTGAATAGCTTGTTGATCGTATAGCTAGACACGAGATGTTATCTCTCATGGATGGGTTTTTGAGTTATAATCAGATCTTGATTTCTCCTAAAGATCAACATAAAACTACCTTTATCACCCCTTGGGCAACTTTATACTATAGAGTCATTAATTTTGGGTTAAAGAATGTTGGTGCAACCTACCAATGTGCCATGACTTATATTTTCCATGATATCATTCATAAGATTATAGAAGACTATGTGGATGACCTTTGGAAATCCAAACTTTGAAAAGATCACTTGACTATTCTTATAATTATATTTGAATGCCTCATCCATTATAATGTTTGACTTAATCCCAAAAAATGCATTTTTAGGGTCCTTTTAGGAAATCCTCTTTGATTTATCATCTCTCTTCATGGAATTGAAGTAGACCCTACTAAATTTAGAGAATTTTTAGACATGCCTCCTCCAACCAACCTTAAATAGCTATGTAGCCTTCAGATAAAAATTCAATCCTTTCATCATTTCATTTCCCAACTTTCAGACTGGTGCCAACTATTCCATCACCTTCTAAATAAGGATGCCTCTTTAAAATTGAATAGTGATTATCACAAGGCCTTTGATTTTCTCAAACAATACCTTTTATCACCACCTATCCTTACCCCTCATAAGTACAACCACCCCTTTCACCTATATATCTCTAATACTAACCATTCCCTAGGGGCAATGTTGTATTACCAAAATGAATAACACAAAGAGCAAGCCATATACTAAATTATCTATATGCTTACAAAATATAAGACTCAGTATACACACGTTGAGAAACTATGCTTAGCATTAAACTTCATGGCAAAAAAAATCTACACTAACTTCTTAACCATAAAACTTATGTCATCACTAATACTGACCCAATCAAATACATGCACTCTAAACCATAACAAAATCAACATATGGCTAAGTGGCTCATGATCCTAGTTAAATTTAACCTTGAATTCCTCTAATAGAATTTTATTAAAGGTCAGGTCATTACCAATCAATTAACTAAATCTCCTTTATCAAATAACCAACCACATTCTCTTGCCTTTTTGGATGAGTCTATCATGACTCTTTTTTGAGAAGATGATATAACTTACCAAATGACCATGTTCTTCAATGGCTTGAAATGATAATAAGGAGGGGGTGATAGAGTTATTATCATTCCTCTCAATGATAAACCCATTCCTCTCTCCTTCAAACTTGACTTTGAATGCACCAATAATATGGCTAAGTATGAAGCCCTAGTGATAGGTCTCCGAACTGCTCAAAGCTTGGGAATTAAAATAATCCATGTCTTTGGTGATTCCTAGCTTATGGTCAAGTAGATCAATGGATCATATCAATGTTAGAATGATGTCCTACAAAAATATAAATTTTTAGTTTATAAACTCTTAAAATCATTTGAACATTACCTAGTCCAATCCATTCCCTGATCTACTAATAAATTTATAGATATAATGGCCTACCTTGCTTCTCAGATCCCTTCTCAACCTTCCAATTACAAAATTGTCATTGTTCATCATTTTACCACAACTTATTATGGCCAATCTAACCTCCCTACCATTTCTAATGTAGAGGAATCCCCATCCAACATTTGGTATGATAAAACTTTCAACTACCTCAACCTAGGCATTATTCCTCCCAACTTCTCTAGGAATGCCAAAAGAAATTTTATTTAGAGTACCTCTCATTAAACCATACTAGGGGTAATCCTTTACAAACATGGTTTTGATGGTCTCTTTCTTCATTGCCTACATAGCCATGACACTTCTTATGCCATCAAGGAAACATGTGATGGGATATGTAGGGGCCACTTTAATGGCCTAACAGTCGCTAAACATATCTTTTGCCTTAGTTAATATTGGCCCACCCTTAACCAAGTTATTTTGATTGTGTTAAAAAGTGTGTTATATGTCAATAGCATGTTAATTTAAATTATGAGCCAACCAATAGCCTCCAAGTATCTAAGGACTTTTGGCCTTTCTCTCAATTAGGGCTCGATCTCATTGGAGAAATTAACCCCCATTCTTCATAGTGGCATAACTCCATCATCACAACCATCAAATACTTCACCAAGTGGGACGAAGTTATTCCTCTAATCTCTACCAAAGTGAAAAATATTGTTGACTTTATCAACCACTATATCATCTGCTACTTTGGTGTTCCTCATAAAATCATCATCAATAATGGTAAACCCTTCAAGAATAAGAATATCCAAGGTTTATGTGATGCATTTGGAATAAATTTAATCTTTTCTTCAGCTTATTGACCACAAGAAAATGAAAAATTAGAACCCTCTAATAAAACCCTCACCAAAATATTAACCAAAGTTATTAGTGCTTTAGGTCATGATTGGTGCTTACACATCTCATTTGCGTTATGGGCCTATTGCTCTAGCATTTGAGCCTTTATGGGTGATACCCCTTTCTCCTTAGTATCGGAGTAGAGGTAGTCTTTCCTCTTGAATTCTAAATCCCATCTCTTCACATATATTTGAAGGAACTCATTTTTGAGGAAGATTTTCATTAGCATCATTTAGTTCAACTTGAGCTACTTGACGAGTGTCATTCAACAACCCTCACCCACCACTATATCTATCAAGAACATATCACAAGCACTTATAACAATCATCTAAAACGACAAGAATTTAGTATTAGAGATCTCATCCTAAAAGAGAACTAACATGTGACCAACATGGAGAAGAGTAAATGAGGCAAGTTTTCATTCAATTATCTTGGACCATAAATCATCACCCATAAATATAGATTAGGAGCTTATCATTTGTCCTCTCTCAAAGGCAAAATGGAACATAAGCCTCTCAATGCTTTGCATATATGTCTATTTCTCTATTAAAGATGGATTAAGCTCACCTATTTGTCTAACTTAAGCTCATCCCTTGATTATGAGATTTTAAACTTCACCCACCTTCCTCCTCCCCTTTTGTGGATAATTGATTAAAACATATAACCATGTGATTAGCCATCACATTCATGGCCTACACCTAAATGTGAGTATCATAGCTCTACCCATAGCATTGTTCTCATAGATACTTTTCATCTCTAACAAGATGGAATCCCATGGTCATTATCTCTCAAAACCACACCCTTTCACATATCATTGACCTTCTTGCATAAAGTTTTTCCCTCATAAAGGTAAACCTCTAAACCTAATTGGATTGGTCGATGTCTAAACACATTTTGTCTTGTATTAATTAATTTGGTCAATATCTTAAGCATTGTAGACTGCTCCTTCGAAAGACATCTACCCAAGAATAAAATAAAAAACGCATGTAAGGTAGACTATTCCCTTGAAGGATAACTATCAAGAACATTAAAAAAAAGCCAATAAGCTTAGACTGATCCCTTGAAGGATGGCTGAGTTAACTTTGTCAAAAATAGAGCAATTTTATAAAATCTTCTTGCATTGATCAACTTCGCATATATAGTAATAAAATAAAAGACCCACTATCATAAAAAATTCTAAAGACATAATTGGCTTTCCCATGTAGACTTCTCACATTGGTCAGTCTACATCTAGCATACGACATGGACCTATCTATTACCTTTCTTAGGTCACCTATAGAAAGGACAAATTAACTAAAATGAAGTTATCATACATATCACCCATTACACTTCACACCACTTATCACCTACATTCACTTCAAAGTATCTGTACATCAAGGGAATTAGAGCTTACTTGACACCCTATGATCAAAAAACCTTATTTATCAACTGATGACCTCTCATACAAAAGCATTTGAAGGGCTTATATTCATTAAGCTGATCTCACTTTGGGTCTATTTTTAGTCCTTATAAAAAACAAAGCATCAGGTCATATTCTTATCTTAATGTGCCTAGTTCATGTTTCCATGGTGACTTCTACAATCTAACATTGCAACAATAATAGTCATTCCTTTTAAATTAAGAAAGATTACAACCATAACAATATCAATCATAACCATAACCATAACATTCAACTAGAAAAATCCAACACATTTTTTCCATGTTCACATCCAACTATGTAATATTCTATTTATGGTACGAGGAGTCACACAACATATACAAAGTTATTAGACTATCCAAACTTCACCTAAAGACTCTACATACATTATTTCCTACCTAAGCACTAGGTTGATTGTCTAGTGACTCTAGATTTGTATTCAACCATCTTTCTACTTGATTTTGCCTTGAAATCACATCTGTAACATTCTCTATCTTAGTAGTTGTTAAAGGTCATATTCTATTCTCTTCTTCCACATTCATTCCCATAGGGAAATAAACATGTTTTACTATAGGTCTTTCATCATCCTCACTTGTTATATCCATTACATCCTTCTACTCTAGTTGTTCTACTTGCATTGGTACTAGTGGTTGTTACCTCATTACACATCCCCTTGGATAGAGAAGATTCCTTCCATAGATAGGCGAATGGTCATGTTCTCCAACCCTACATCTTATATAGTGGAATTATTTCCTTATTCATTACTACATAGGTAAATGTTTAGGCTTAATCTTGAGCCACAGGTGCCTTTCCTCTTACTGATCCATCAATAATTCCATTATCACCATTACGTGTTGCAATATTTGGTAGATATGTACATTCACCATATTGATTATTTTAGGTCATGGATGTTGCTAGTTATCTCTACCATTATTCTCATTGTTCACCATTTTCAACCTTATGTATTTTTATATGCTCTCTATAACCTATAAAAATAAATGACTCAATGATAGACATTCATCCTTATCATGATTCTTTAAATAGAATACCTGACCATTCTTCCTCACCAACATGATTTTCCATTCCACTAATAGGGAAGGTCATATGATGTCATTTATTCCTTTGAACAATCCTCCCACTTGAAATGGTCATGTCTACTTACCTTTTCATGTTGACACATCACCCTCGATCTAATTGATCACCTTGCCCTTGATCTAATTGGCCACCTTGATAAATCCATTCTGTACCATCAAGATATCTTTTTATTGACCTTATCATCTAATTCACATCTCATGTATTTTTTTGTTTTTTCATCTTTAAATCCTTGTGGGCATGGTGGTCATTAGCATCATTATCACCATTACCTCATTTGACATAAATCAGCTTCCAACCATGGGCCACTATAATAATCATGCCTTCAAAACTACCACTATTATTGGTGGTGGCTCCCAAATCATTAATGTTGTAGACACTCTTCCATCTGAGGTAGGATACCATGAATTTATAATAATACATTTACCTTCTTGCCCCTTTTACCCTCATATTCCTACTAGCTCATTACCACATGCCTTGAACATCAGACCCTAACCATTGGCAGTGTCTACTCAAGCATGGCAATATTTTATTTTTTACTAGCTAAAAGGTCATCCATAATAGGGGAATGACCACCTTCTCCTAGCCCCATAACTTCTTATTGGTTAAGTCTAACGTAGCATAACCAATCAGTCATTGGCTCCATGGAACTAGGGTGGAGGATGCAAATATGGTCACCATCTATCTAGCCTACCCATGTATCTCTTGGGTGAGGCAAGTTCCATCCTCTATCACTCACCATGCTAATAAATTCCTTACTTATATAATCTACTTGACTATCAATAAAATTCTTTGTAGGTCATCAATTAACTACTACCCTTAAAACTCAACTTGTAGTAGTGATCAACCTTAGCCATCATGACTCTATAGATCTGATTAGAGCCCCACCTCCTAAAACTCAACTCGTAGTGGTAGACACTATCTCCAAACTCCTACCCTCACACAATTTTATAAGGTGTATCCTCCTAATAATGAGACCTCTTCTTTGGATTAGCTCCATTGAATATTATTTGTGGTACTTAGCATTGTGTTCCCTTCTACTTTATCCTACCTTACCCATTTGTATCTCTCATCCTACTAAATGTGGGAACATTATGGTAACTATTTACCAACCTATCTCACTCACCTTCAATGACACCTTCACCAAAACCCAAAACCTTTATTTTAAAAAACCTTCTCCATTAGCGCAAACCAACCCATGTGACCCATCAAATTGAAGCATCCAATTTGAGCACCATTTTCTAACCCATGTTGAATTACATTGGCCTGATGTCCATGGACTATGTAGGTGTTGTTCGACTTCTAAGGGTAGCTCAGACACTAAAAATCAATTCCCATACCCTTCTTATTCTCACTTATTTCCATCACTGAAAACACCCTCTTGCTTAGGGCATCCTACATCAATGAAGCTTTGAATTCTTTCTTAAATGTCTATATATTTTAACACCATGTAATACTTCCTATTAGGTTTTTCCCTCATTGTTGGGAGAATTACATCACCCATGGGTATTTTTAGACTATGTAGGCAGTGCTCAATTACTGAGGTCAGCTTGATCACATCCTTTAATTTTTTTTTCCCTTCTCACCTAAAATCTCATCCTCCACTTCCTTGCCTATCTCCTAACCATATCCATACCTCTAGCTTGTCAATATATTTCAATACAAGTTTTGATAGCCTTCCCCATTGGTCCCTCTTACCTCCCATAAAGTCACCTCCTACTCTACTTCGTTGGTCTCCCTATCATCTTTCCTTGTGCATGATTTATAGCTCACTTCCACACCCACCTTTTGCATTTTTTGAATCTCTTTCACCTTATTACAAACTTTTCCCTTTATCCCCTTCATCTTGTTTCTCCATCATCATCATCTCCCCTCACCCTTGGCCATTTGTCATACCCTCTTTATCACTCTCTTTTCTTCACCCATTCCACATCATACTGTGCATATTACAAGATTTCTATTTCTTTTGTTGTTACCCTTTTTATTTGTGTACCACCACTCTCTTCCATTCCAACACTCTTCCCACCATACCCATTTTCCATTCTTCTTTGATTTTTTCCATCCTTTCATCCTTTTTTTCCTCCAAAACTAGTTTCTTCTTAGGTATTTATCCTTTGAGAATCCTTCAATAATTTCCTCTTTTCTTCTCATCTTTATTTTTGACCTTTGCAAGACCATTTTCCTCTTTCCATCTTGGTACTCACTTATATTTTGCATCTATGTGAGTATATGTGTTTTGTATCCCTACTTTAATTCTTCCTTTTTGTCTTTATCATCCTTGATCTTCATCCCTTAGTTTCTTCTCACTACCTTTCATTGCATCCCCCTATTTCTTCACCACCTCACCATTTTTTGGCTTGAAAATATATTTTAATCACCCCTTCATCTTGTGAATCTCTTCTAAGAAGTTGATTGATGCCTACCTTCTCTCTTCAACTTCTTACCCACTCATCCTTTGCTTCCCCTATTTTTCTTAACCCTTTTCCCATTCTCCATCCCATTCTCATCTCCAAAATCACCATCTACTTTGCTTAATTATCCATCATCATCCATGCTTACTTGGTCAAGATACCACCTACTTCTTCACTCTCCTATCATCCTTTTTGTGTCCTCATTTCACTCTTTTTTACTCCTATTTTCTTTCTTCTATTTATTACCATATTTTTTTTTCATTTTCGTCACCAAAATGTTGTCTCCTTGGTCTATTTTTAGACTTATTTTCAAACCCTTCATGGACTCTCATATTTACCAACCTCCACTTACCCTTCATGATTGTTACACTTCTCTGTCCATCCTTTGCAATTATCCAATTTGTCATTTTTTTAGTGCATCTCTCATCCCCCATCTATTTTTCTTCTCTTTTCTCTATTTCATTTGATTTTTTTCACCTCCCTTGATTCCCTTCATTTCTCTTCCCAACCTATATACCCATACTTATTCCATCATTCTCCACCTTCATCTTTATCTACGACCTCATTGTTTTCTCTTCATTCATCTCCTTGTCCACTTTTACCTCATCCCTTGTTGGATCTCCCTTATGTTATCCAATTCAACCTCCACCTATTTAGAGTGTGGTCACTAGTTGTACTTATTCTATGTACATCTCCTTATTTGTTTCCTCATATCCTTAATGCCCTTTCCTTATTGCATGAATTTTGGTCAAGTTCATTACTTCAATAGCATCCCTTTCTTCTTGTAATACCTCTATATGTTACATTTGGACTCTCCTTCTTTTGTCCCTCTCTAAATACTCCTTTCACCCTCCCTGTCACCTTTTTCCTTTTAAACCCTCTACCCATTTTGAACATGCTATAGTTTCTAAGGTATTCCACTTAATTTTGGTTTATTATGAGATATATATCAATCATATAGATCTATAACACAATTGGCTATGACCATGGGTTCATATGACTAACCAACAAACCTGAGTGTTGTTAAGCCATCAGGATGAAAATTCCTTCCCCACTTCTTTTGGTCTTGCCTATTTTCAAATCCTTTTACTTTGACCTTCAAAGATGTTAGAATCAAAACTAAAACCACCTTCAAATGAAAGCTTTAGGATACCTGCATGGGGATGCTAGCTCCACCCTCTCAATAATTTATCTTGATTCTCATTTATTAGACTACATCTTCTTATGCCTTCAAATAGCCCTTCCATTAATGCATAAAATCCAAAACCTACTCCCTCATTTTATTATTATTATTATTATTATTATTATTATTATTATTATTATTATTATTATTATTATTATTATTATTATTATTATTATTATTATTATCAACCTCACTCCATATTCCAAAAACTATCAACATCTTTCTCTAAATTCCCTAAAAAACTTAATGCTTACTTATTTTGGGCCCCCACTAACTCAAGAGTCAAGGGTTCAAATCTTTACCACTTCTCATTTACCCACTCTACTACTTTGCTTCCTTGAACTATTGAATAATAAACTTCTATAGCCTATTAATGACATTGCTGTGGAATATGCATAATGTCAGCTTATTTGGATGGTGATGAAAGAACCCATCAGATCACCATGATAATTTGAGTAGTTCCAAATTTTATAAATCCTAATAAAGCATATTTATCACTTTTATTTTCTTTAAAAATTTGGCCACAATTTCATGCTTCAACCTACTTATCCATGGCTACCGATTCCTTTTACATAGTTGATGAAATCATCTAATTACATCCTAGCTCACCTCATCAACCATTTCTACCACACCTATCTAAATTATATTTGATATCCATATTTCCCACCCTTTGGCACTTCCCTTTCTCCAACATCCTTCAACTAGACTTAAATACATGATATAAAATTGGGGCAACCAAGTTAACCAAAACCCTTCACCTCAAAATAACTCCATTTGGCCTGACATTCTTTTTGGATTGATATCTATGGAACTATGTAGGTAACATCCACTTGACTCATGCATCTAGAGTCAACTCAACTATCCCCTTCCAACCCATACCTAATCAACCCATGATTTAACCACATTCACCTTGACATTGATTACTTTTGACCAAAAACATTGGTGTTTTTTGCAGTAACTTTTGACCATAATGATAACCTTGCCATGTTGAACTTTTAAATGTTCACACCACCTCATACAAAAATAGACCATTTATTTTTTTCAAGAGCACTTCCCTCTTTGGATACTTGAGTCAACACTGGCCCTAACTAGGAGCCTTGATAAGAATAATTTGATCAACTATGACCAATGCTAGGGAATAGTTACCTTGTCATTTATCTTAGAACTTAACCCTTTTTTTTATCAACATTGACACCTCTAGTCTCTGTGTAATCTTAACTACTGTGCTTAGTCATATTTTGTAAACCACTTGGCATTTCACATACCCAGTTACCTTATGGCACCACCTAGTGCCTCCCCATCAACTCTTTATCAAATCTAAACTTGATTCAACCATTCTTCATGAACTTTAAGTTTGAGGGGGAACACTTCCTCCCATACTCAGAGCACCTTGACCTTTGACCAAGTGATTTTTTTTGTTTTGAAGCTTGTTAATTCAAAGCTGCATAACAGAAAGGGGAAAAATGTAGACACTAAAAAACTACACTTGTAGTTTTTGATGACTAAATACCTCAATACCCCTTAAAGACCCCATAAATATTTTTAAGCCTTAAAAAAACTCTCTTAACCTAAACAAATCTCTATTCTTCTAGTCACACAATATTTTTCAAAATCACTATTTGAAATTACTATTAACCATCACTATTCACTATGGAACCCACTATCACTATTCATGATGACATGGTATGTGACATGGAAAATGACATGGAAAGTGACATGGAAATATGAAATGTCAAGTGGCATGGCAAGTGACATGGCTTGATGTGGGACACCATACCCCACTTGGGACCCTTTCTCAAAGTGCCTAGTGACCTCATTTTAGCATCACAAAGTTCCCCCATTGAAACGTGGAAAATTTAAACTTAATGGGTCATAATGCAACATATGTTTGTCTTACCACATGAAATTAGACTTGAAAATAGATACCTACCTCTTTAAGACTTAGGGAAAGATAAAGGGCACCCATTTTTTACTTCTTAGCCCAAATTAGAGACTCTCCAACCCAAATGGGAATTCCCACCAACCTCACCTTGGAATTTTCATCCCCCAAATGGAAAATGGTGTGACATTTGGTGTTCCACCCATTTAAGTGCTTATCTAAAAACAAGAAAGGATGGGGAGAAGTCTTTAAGCCTCATTCAAACCCATGTGCATAATTCCCCATTCAAAGTTGGACATATGGGAAAAGACAAAGAATTATCAACCCAAATAGAATATTACACAACCTCATCTATGAAATTTCATCCCCCACATGAAAAAGTGTGCCATATTTCACTATTACACTATTTTGGCATGTTTCCAAACATCAAATGCTATAAATAACCCCCCTCTCCTTCACCAAAGGAAAGTTGGAAATTAATCTTTGGTTATTAATATTTTGTTGCAGGTTTGTGAATAAAGTTATCATCTTGGAGTTCATCATAATTTTAGAGGTCATAATAATCTTGGAAGGAATAAAATTCAAAGTAATGAAGCCCTACAGGAATTGATACAGGATTTCATATTCATCAACCATCATCAACATCAACACTCTTCTTCAATCTTGGAAGGTAATATCTCCTTTTGTCTATTTAAGTTATTTGATTTTAATTTCTTTCTTCCCTTTGAAATCTTATTTTTTGACCTCTAAATCTTATCCCTCAACCTCTTATTTTCTCTTTTCCATTTATCTCTTTATCTCCTTACCCTCTTTGTTAGCTTCATCTCATTTACCTTCTTTTACCCCTTCCACCTTCACCCCATTTACCATATTCTTCCTTTGTCATATTTTCTCCATTTACCAGTAATATATCTTTGTATATGTGTAGCTTTAATAGTTTACCAAACCCAACTAAGATATCCCTTTGACCCTTGCCATTTTACCAAATCAGAAATCACCATTTTGACTAGACTAACTTTTAGCATTAGCATTATCTCAATGAATTGCTTCATTTTAGTCATCTTAGCAAAGAATTAAATATCATTAATTAATTTTATATTATTAGTTTAAGTTTTCTACCATTTAATTAAAATTATATCATTTTTATTCATAAAAATTAATTGTTTAAAGCAGGTGGATTGATAGCCTCCTAGAAAGCTTTTGCTTCTACAATCTAGCCCATGTTTGGAAACCCACTCATCGACTTGTCTAAAAAACAAGATTTTTTAGTGTTTTATTATTTTCAAGTCATCCTCTCAAGGAAAAGAGGATATCTCCACAATCATCTAGATTCAACACGTACGCATTCAATAGGTTTTTCTACACACCCTAGTCCTAGTTTCTTTCTTTTTAAAAAGAAATTAAGAAAAACAAAAAAATTGAGAGAAACACATACATACATACATACATACATAAATACATACATACATACTAGAGAGAGACAGAGAGAGAGAGGAGACGTGACCCTAATATTGGTGAAAGGGTGAATTACAACATGACCATTGAGATTGTTTCATCTCAATCATGCAATCAAAATATGTTCATGATCTAGTGAGTGTGAAATATTTAATCAAATCACACTATATATCTAATGAGGGTGGATGATTTTATCAAGTTAAACCTATAATCATGATAAATTTGGAAAATTTAATCAAATCTAACTTATAATCTTGGGAATATTGAGTGATTTAATCAACTCAACCTTAAAAATATGAACTAAGAACTATAGAAGATTGGCTAGATAATTGTCCATAACATTAAATCCTAACTATAATAATTATCCACAATTGTATTTAAAATCTAGAAATTGATTTGAATTTTAAATTTTTGGTGCCCTTTGCATGGCATATGCAACTGATATATGTCTCAAACTGATAAATATGAATAATAATAGTAATAATGTATAGAGTACTACCACACATATGTATCTTGATAATATAACTAGGAATTATGGTGAATTAAAAATTATTAAAAGTTTGCAATACATGTTTCTGTGACATGCCCCCACTAAATCTAGATAATTTGAGAATTAGCATAAGTGTGGAGAACATGTTTCCATAACATGCCCCCATTGTAATCTACATATATTGAGTATTTAATAAGTTTGGAGATAGTGACTTTTTTACATGCCCACAAGAAAATATGAAACTATGGAAATGTGGAATTTGTTCCTCTATAACATGCCCCCATTGATATGTTAGGAAATAGAACTTGGTAGTTACCTTATCTCAAATTTATAACATAATTGTAAAAGCTATGTATGGATCATGTAACATATAGGGATAATATGTCTATGTAGATATAGGTTTGAATAATTTAGTATGCAATCACATAAAGTCCTAAGATTCAAGATAGATATCAAGACAATGTGTAGAGAATAATAATATAGGATCAATAGGAAATAAAACACACACATAAGATCACTCAAAATAAAATCAAGCGGAAAATGGTAAAAGGATACCTTAGATAATGGAAATGTTCAAATGTTGAATAATAGAATGGACACGACTTATTCAAATTTACATAAAGCATAGAATGACATATTAATATGTCCACATATAAAAAACAATTACATTTTCAAATGTTAAAATAGGTAAGCATGGCATGAGGGCCACAATAAATGGAGCATATTAAAATTCTCAAAAAATTAATACAATAAAATTAAATAAAAAATAAGGAAATGCACTTCTAAGAAGTGACAAAATGGAAAATTAGGAAAAATATTAGAAGCCGACATGAATATATCATACTAGTTAAAAAATATATGTGTTTGCAATCAATGTTAAGTACATAACATATCAAGTACATTGTGAAAGGTAGAAATGTGTATAAAGTTATGTGTCAGTATATAAAATCAATCATAATGATTTAAAGTTATCATAAAATAATTAAACGTCTGTGTATCATGATGACATGAGCAGAGGGGAAATCCCAACATATGTATGTGTATATATCATGTACCTAGGTATACATTTATCACACTCACATCAAGAATGAAAAACATTTGTATATAGAAATGAATGATATGATATATACTAACATGAAGCAAAAAAAATATGTATAAGAAATACCAAAACTAGAATCATGTTGATTTTTTGGGTATTTCTAAATTTATTTGAACATTTTTTTTTGGATTTTTATTTATTCAACATTAGGTTGGATCATTTTAGTTTTTATTTATTTATTAATATAAATAAAAATGAATGGAGATGACTCCTCCCACAAAAATATAAAGGACTATCTAATGGATTTACATGATCTTATTATTACCACTAATGCTTATGACACATCATTTCTAGTGATTTAATGTCATATAGTAAAGCAATGCCATCTAAAATTTATATAGGTTTCTCATTTTTTTCACTATGTGGTGTTAAAATTAGTTTATTTTTGAAAATTTAAGACACATATTGATGGTATCAATTGTTCCCTACATTCCAATTGCCCAATATTATCATGAGAAAATTGTGATATCAAGTTGAGTATCATTACCCATATGATGGTATATTGTTTTGTATCTTCATGATATAAGTAATTAATTATATCCAAGAGATTCATGATAAATATAACAACCTTGTATTTTCTCAATAGTATAGGATCATATAGGTAAGTATGATGATCACAAAGAGTGTCCAAGTTTTTTTTTACTAATTTTCAAATGTGATTAATAAACACTATTGATGTTTATAGTAACTAGTAATTTTTCATGTCTTCGTTTCTTTGAAGATTGCATTTGTATGAAAATATTGAAAGTATTAGGTCATTTAATTTTTTTTAACACAACTTATATATACATACTAAGAGGAAACATTTTCCTACTCTGGTAGTTATGGTAGATCTATCTACACTAAAACATTATATTTAATGACTTTGTTTAAGAAGGAAACATGAAACATTGGGTTTATGCAAGATGAATGAGGAAACTCTAGCTTGTAAGTGACACTTCTAATTTTTTCCAAAACCTAATAAGGGATATAATAATTAGGAGCAAGTTAGTTATCCTTTTTAGGTTACTTCAAGGACATCTTATTGTAAGGATAAAAATGTATAACTACCCATACACACACATCAAAATATTTCTCACTATGATGTTGATATTCCTGGTACTTCATCTTATTTTGTGTGAATGCCAAATTCTCTCTCAAACTAGCCAAAACCTCTTGTTGATGTTGAATGCACTCCTCCACATCCCAAAGCTTGGTTTTCACCCTTAAGAAAGAATTTATAAAAGGTGGATGGTAATCATATAGTTTTATAAATTTGGAAATTTAAGAATAGGTATGGAAAGATGTGTTATACCATCATTTTACAAGTGGTAGCAATTTAACCCAAAAATCTTGCTTATCTGATATAAAACAACAAAGATACCCCTCTAAGCATTTTTTATCACTTATATTTCTTCATCATATTGGTTTTAGTAAAATGATATATGTGTTAGCTGAGTACCTAAGTAGGAAAATATTTCAATCTAAAAATTACCAATGAAAATAGGATCATGATCACTTACAATTATTTTTGGGGTTCCATGTAATTTTAGAATTGTCTCCATAAAAATAGCCACTACTATACTTTGTGTAAATGGGTGTGAGAGGGAAAAAAATGGGAATATTTTATAAGCCTATGAATAATTATGAAGATAAAATTATTATCATCATAACAAGGAAACCCTATGATGAAATCCATGGAAACCTCCTACCACCTTTGATTAGGAATTTCTAAAGGTCATAACATAACTAGGGCCTTAACTATCTCACCTTTGTTTTATTGGAATATCAAGCATTATTACAAAAAAAAATTGTACATATCCCTTGACTCCTTCCCAAAACACTTCTCCCATTATTATGTGATAAGTTTTAAAGAACCCAGAGTGTCCCCCAGTTGGAGATGCATGTAACTCTTCAAGAATGTTGTGCTTCAACATTGAATCTTTGTGCAAGTATAACCTATCCTTATACCATACAACATTAAATTTCCATTAAAATTTGTCATAGGACATATAACCTTGCTATATGTTATTAAAAAACTTGTGTATCCTTTTCCTACCCGCACTCTATATTAACATCATCTACCTAATATACCTACAACATGGATATTGCATAACGTAAAGCTTTTGTGTATGTATCTCATCTAGATAGTGCATCTGATACTACTTTATATTTATCCTTCTTGTATATGATTTAAATCATAACCCATCATGTTTTTACCTAATTTTGTTGTTTTTTAGATGAAAATATCTCCTCCAAAAATTATTTGAGACTATCATGATCTATTTTCACCTTAAAATGCCTACCCATCAGATAGATCATCCTTTATTTTACTGCATGAAAAATAACCATAATTTATTTATCATTGATAGGTTTTTGGATATTATTACCTTTGAATTGATGAATCTCAAATGTAAGGGGTCTTCCTTATTTCATTAGTAATTATCCCAACCCTGATCTAGAATCTTCACATTCAATAATGAATATCTTTGAGAAGTCTGGAGTAGCTAAAACTAGGGTGGTGCACATAGTTTATTTTAGTTATTTAAATGATTTATTGGCTACATCATTCCATTATAATCATCATTATTTATAAAATTAATGATTGGAGCTATTATGTTACCATAACCTTTCACAAATATTCAATAGTAACCTATTAGTCCTCTGAACCCTGAGAATGTTTTGAGATTTTTGGGCATTGGCCAATCCACCATAGCTTTGATCTTATGAGGATCAAATTTGAAACTTTCATTGGATAAAATGTGACCCAAGTACTCTACCTCATATACTCCAAATTCACATTTGGATGGATTCACATAAAGTTGATGTTGTTCCAAAACTATCAAAACCTATTTTGCATGTTGTAAGTGTTCTTCCCATGTCATATTATAAATCAATATGTCATTAGATAAAACCAACACAAACTTACTTACAAAAATACTAAAAATAGGTTCATTAAGATCTAAAAATTATATGGTGCATTTGTAAGACTAGAGATCATTACCAAAAACTCATAATGGCCTTCATGAGTTCTAAAAGTAGTTTTATGAACTCTTCTTCCCTAATTCTAATTTGATGGTACCCTAAATGAAGATCCAATTTCATGAAATAAATAACACCATGTAACTCATGAACTAAATAATCAATTACTAGAATAGGAAACTTATATTTCATGGTGTATTTGTTGATTTCCTTTTAATTTAGGCACATTCAACATGTGTCATCCTTCTTACACACCATGACCAATGGCAATGACTATGCACTATGGCTATACCTAATGATCCCTACCTCTAGCATCTCATAGAACATATTTTCAATTTCACTCTTTTATGTGTATGGTTATATATGGTTTTATATTTGGTGGTTGAATCCATGGAAGTAGTTAATGGTATGATTATGTTCTCTTTTTACTAATAGTCATTTTGGCATGGCATAAAAAATAAATGGGTGTTCATTAAGAATCATCTGTATATTAGGATGTAGAGATGACACTAATAGTCATCTTTTTCCTTTGAGCACACAACCATCAATACCAAATGAATAATGTAGTCTATACATATAAGGATTACATGAAAACCATTTGTCCATATGGGATCTAATTCATATGAAATAAATTATTCATTTGGTTGATCCAATTGAGTGGATCCTTTCCATTAAATTTACACATATCTACCTTTGGTAACATGTTCTGTTGTGGCAAGGTTCTTATAATTGGATTAGGTAGGTTTGGAACCACCTTGGTGGGGCTATGTAATAATTATAGATAGATAATTTTACTTATTATTTTATAAATCCATCAAGATATTTTTCAAACTAGATTATAAAAATTTCATGTTAGATTGTATGTCTTGCATTTCACTTTGAATGCTTTGCACATTATAGTCATACTAGCTCATTTTGTGATCTATCTCAGAGAAAGTTAGTATAAAAGGTCTATAAACTCCCAATGTTGAATCCATAAATTCATTTTGAGGATATTTTCTTGGTATTTTTTCACATTTTCCTTGGTCCCTAGTTTATGTTCCTGCCATAAAAGGGCTTCACAATGTCGACCCTGCTTGGCACTTTTGACCTATTTTTTATCAAGTGATTTTATAATTATGTCATCATCAAATAAGAAACTAAAAATAACATACCCCATCTATATTTTTATAATATTTATGAAAATTTAAATAACTCTAAAAAAATCATTGACATGTGCTCTAAATATTGAATTTATGAAAAACCATAAAATGGCAATAACTTTTTCAAAATAGATCCAATTGAGATAAAATTTGCTTTCTTGAATAAGTTTTAACATTAAAAAAATTACATATAAATTTTCAACCATTTATGAGATATATCTAAATTCCAAGATCAAGGGTTTTGACCTAATTATGGACCAAATCGACACTATGATGCCACTTGTAATGATATTACTTCACCAAATAAGCATAATAATAGAATTATATCACAATGATATGAAAATATATAATAAAATATGAATAATAGATAAGGCACTTAGAGAGGAAACATCCCAAATGCTTACAATAATAAATGAATACTCCAATATGATCATAAACAACTATGTACACCCTTCTATATATAGTCTACCTAAGCCATGGTTATTCCATAGGAAAACCTACTTACCCAATAAAATCATATATAAATGTGATATAACATCAAAGAGGGATAAGTAATCCACAAGTTGACTATTCCTATCTTAATACATGTGATAGGTTAGGGGTATAAAAAATTTAATGTATATGTACCAATCCTTGTAGGTGTTAATAGGTTATATAAAATATGTTTAAGTAGATAGAAACTAGGTTATTGTAATTGCTCATCATTCATATCATGATGAAGTCCATCATCACTATCATATTAATATGAAACATTATCATCTTACTGTTTAATATTATTCAATAAAGGAAGATATTATGTTTGAATTTCTTATGTTTTTGATATCATTTATTCTTTTTGTAATGGTTCCTTCTATTAATGTGCATTCATATGCATCTCATTATTTAGTTATTTTTTTGTTTCTTGAGGTAAACGTAAAATTTTGCTTGACTCACCCATTTATTTTTTCAATACATTTTCAAGTGTAATGAATTGTTGAGGTAGTATCATTTAGGTATTGGATTTGTGTTGAAATATATCAATTTGATACAACTGAAAGGTTCATCATCGACACACATTATGAATAAAGTCACACCATGATTAAATTTCATATATAGATGTAGTGTAGATGGGATGGACTCTATGGCATGTATCCATGTTTTACTCAAGATAAATTTATAGTGTAATGACTAAGACATTACTTGGAATACATTTCTAACCATTTTTGGTCCCAATGATACATTTAATGTGATATGGCCAATTGGATAGATAAATGAATTATAAAATCCTTTTATTTATTTGTTTGATAATATTGGTGATAATAACTAGTTGGTTAAGAAATATGTACTGTAAATGTTCATGCATGAACTATTAACAACTAACACCCTTTTTATTCCCTTATTATAAATACTCAATTTTAATAATAAATGAATATCTTGGTCAATAATATATTTTGATGGTAAATATTTTGGCCCAAAGATAATGATATTTTCATTATTTTTGAAATATTGCATAATAATTTGTAAAATAATTTTGTTCAATATCACTGGTAATTGGGTGTCCAGCAATGTTTTATATAAAATATTCTTTTAGTTAGTATATTTCATTAGGAGTTCAAGGATTCAAATTTTATCATTTGAGTTACTCAATTGGTCAATAAGATCATATATATTTTATTTTATAACATATTTAATCTTAGGGAGAACATTTTGTATAATAATATGGGTAAGATAGGTTGGGAACCCTTACCTTTTGAGGTAATGACAACATGGAATGTAGAATATAATATAAGACATGGGAGGATAATGGGTGTGGAATGGTAACTATTAATTTAGTAGTATCTATATGGAACAAAGGGATTGGATCATGTATGTTATCATCTAGATACCATCTCTATAGTATTTCAAAGGGATCTATTGAAATAAACATGATTTTGTCCTTTCTTAGTCATTTATTTAATTTGGCCATGTATGAAATATAAAAAAAGGGTTATTATGAAATAATGAAAAAGGAAATAAATAATGTTTGCATCCATGATTAATGAATTGTAAATAAATGGAAATCTGATTTTAGAATATTTTTAGTTTAAAAATTAGAAATTAGATTAAAATGAAGAAACCCTATGTCCACTACAATTCTGAGATCAAAATTTAAGTCTATGAAATGTTTAACCCTAAATTTAAATACATGGGGTTATCTAGGGTTAAGAGAGTTAGATTATATTTTTCATAAAGAAGGTGAACTAATCTAATGAGAAGGGCAATTAATAAAAAATCAAACTAATATTATTCTAAATTCATATAACTAAGATTGATAACAATAGTAAATTACAATTATTGATAGGTATTTCAATGAACTATAAATAAATGATACTTAATTGGTTTAATTTGAACATGTAGGTCTGATATGGAACATGATTGAAGTGGATTCAAATATGATCCTATAAATATTATTATGTTTTAATAATATTTTTGATGTGGATTCAAATGCTTGTGTTGTATCTGGATAGTTTCATGAATACATTTGTCTAATTTTGACATATGTGTCTTGTATGGAGTAATAATTAGATTTGTATATGCCTAGATGGATCTTCTAGGTTTCCTATCACCTTTATTCTAATGTTGAACTTTATTAATGAATCTTCTTAATTGGGCATTTCACACATATAAAATACTTTGAAGACAACATACAAATTATGTATTTCTCCCTTATGTGTTGGCTTATGTGTTTAAAAATATGTAATGTGTGAGAAATAAAGACATGTAATGACCTAGATTGTAACTTGGCAAGTAGGGCTCATAAAATACTCCTTGAATTATTTAGACCTATGTAAATACTTATCATATGACTAATATATCAATATTGATGACTATGGAATGCTTGATCACTTGAATTCTTGATTAAGGGCTTCTTGGTTTGTTGCCTTCTGATTTATAGGTTTTTTTATAGGTATGTAATTAATGAGGTTTGATATTATTTGTATTTGTGTGTGTGTGTGTGTGTATCAATACAAATTTGGAAATTTATTCCACTAAATCACTTAGGTCAAACTTTAGGATATATTTATTTTAAAATTTTAATGAATTTTGGGAACTAGATACTTTATAGGAAAAGTGGACATTTACATCAATGCAAGTGATATGTTGGGACACAGGTGTCCAATGAGATAGATAATAGTTACATGTCCAAAATTAGTATTGAAGTATAATGTTGGGGCCAACATACTCCCCTTTTATTTCAAAATTAGGGACCCTCAAGAAGTCTTTGTGTCCAAGTTTTGAAGCATCTAAACATTGAAGTCTTTAATATAATTTGAAAATCGTCCACTCTACTAAGGAGAATGCTTATGTGATTTAATCATGTTATTTTATACTAATCCTATTAAAAAGATCACGTGAGTCAATTTTTAGCTTCCATGGAAGATTTAGGGTTCTATGTTTAAAAACCTTGGGTGGTCCTCAATTCAAATTCAAATATTAGAGGGAGCCAAGTTAGTGGGAACCAATTTAAAAGAATATACAAACAAGGTGTGTACATGGGTTTAAGTCATGTTTTCATAACATAACTTGAAATCATCTTTATTTCTTTCCCCTTTCTTTCTTAAGTTCCTTAGGTCTAATTTAACATGGTTCCACAATGTCCCTTTTTACATTACCTAATTATCCTAGGTCATTAATACTAAGGCCCCGATAATTATCTCAACCTAAACATTAATATGTTATGCTAAGTGATTTTATTTATGTCCTTTGGTCTAACATTTATCTCCCTCACTCTTTGTAGGATATTATTAGCGACACTTACTTGTTGGATTTGATCAGATGGAGTATCCTAATAGAAAAGCTTTAGATTAAACAACATGCTCAATGATAGATTTATGATAATCACTCACTCATTGGGTTTGATCAAATGGTGTGAGGTATATGAGGAAAGTTCAAAAGGAACATAAGGTCCCAAACACCATATGTGTGGTGACTTAATGATTGAAAGGATGTAAGAAAGGGGCCCACCTAATAAAGGAATCCAATTAATAATAGAAACCCCCACATAGATCAATAACTATCTTTAGACCACTAGATTTCATCCAATGGCAAGAATCCCAAGTAGACTTCTTAAAGGCATCGTAGGATCTTGAAAATGATGCATGTCATATTTTCATTTGAACCATGACTGGCCTAAATATCAAAGACAATTTCTTGCTTGTTGGATTTGATCCGATGGTGAAAAAGGCCCAATGAATTTTCCAAGCTCCATGAGATTAACATGTGGCTAGTGATTGACCAAGGTGATAACTGATAAGAGATATGTAGCATGAGAAAAATTTGTGATGGTGATAAGAGTCATGATCACAAGCTTAGAGATCATTGGACCAATAAAAGCTAAGGATTTGGATTTAGATTGATAAATCATGTTTACTCATTGGATTTGATCCAACAATACAAAATAAAAGGAAGTTTTTAAAAGCCAACAACTAGTATTTAAATAACACTTAGATGCCACATAAACTCCAAATAAGCATAAAAGGTCAAAATCAAAGATCTTTTAAACTCAAAAATGCAAGGGTATAAAGTAAAGGGTCTCTACAAATCTAAAAAATGTATAAAGTTAAATTCTAAATATCTCTTACCATTAAAGCTCTAAAACCTAAACCCTCTATAAGAAGACCTATATTGATTCAATCGATTATAGTTCAAACAAGATAACATAATTGTACACTTGATAAAAAGTGATATAGAAATAACCCTTGGCAATCCAATGTGGGAAAATCAATAACATCAAAAATGGCCACTAAGAAACAATAATTAAAGATGGAGGATAAGCTTTATCTGACCTCTGACAATGAAGGAAGGATTTTCAAGGATATAGAGTTAGACCTGGTGGCCCTAAATATCCATGGCATAAGGAATTGGTTTGAATTGTTTTTCCTAATAGATGCATTATAGCCTAACTCTGAAGAGGAAAAAAGGAATTCCATAATTAATAAAAGGTATAATGACCTGGTTACAATTCAAATGGTTAGTCTCCACCATGCCATGATAAAACTATACGTAATGCACTACATTGAATTCTTTGTACCCATCTTTACTGATTATAGGATAGATGGAAAATGGATCATTTAGGAGGGTAGTTCCAAAAGGGTGGTATAAATATCTCCTATGTCCTTTTAATCCTATTACAAGATCACTTTGCCCCATCTCAACCTCCTTGACATGAGGAACTAGGCTAATAGTCAAGACTTTGATTCAGTCCTTACAACCTAGTTAATCTAAGGACCCCATGTCTTTAGAACACTAGAGGGGATGATTACTAATTTATAATTTAGGGAAGACATTATAGTATCAATGACCTTGATGAATTGAGTCTTTGGTGCCCCTTTAACCACATATGTAAACAAATTGTGGGTGTTTTATGTCCACTTCATTATAGAAGAGAAATTGAACCCTATAGTAGGAGACCTAATTAGCTTATTCTTGACTAAGCAATATATAGCCATCAAAAGATGGACCTCTAAGAAATTATATATGATTTCCTATCTATTGGCTTCCCTTCTACCCTCTATATCATTCCTTAGCATTTAGTACTAGTCCCTTGATGGTAGAACCACAATTTCTCACCACTATTCTAAATTATACATATTCAAGTATAGGAACCACATGTAATTCATCTATGATTGTGTTTTCCAAGCCATATATGAATCCATCATAGAATTTCCTATGCCAAGATTGCATCCCCTTATCAAGAGATAGATATAAACCATGGGGTATGTATGGTATTATCCATATTGCACTATCATTAGGATAGAGGTAATCCTAACCCAACCTTATAAGCTACTATTCCATGCTCCAACAAGATTACCAAGTAATAAATTGCCTCCAAAATCATCTAGGGTGCATAAAAAGTATGTAAAAAGAAGAGAAAATGCCAAATCCACCCCCTCCCATTAGATATTGGGAAGATTGTAATCAAAGATTGGAAATAGTTGGAAATAATGGTAATGCATAGGAATTATTTTGATTTCTAATTAGATGACCTTAAAATGTGGGACCCTAGGGGTAGGGTGGTTAAACACATCATGGAGAGAAAGGTCCCTAATATTGAATATGAACATAAGCTAGGTGTTAGTGATGACATCTGTATTAGAGCAAATAATTTTGAAAAAGTGCTCTATAAAATCAAAAGATACAATATCATGTTGGAATTAATATTAATCAAGGAAAAAAAGTCTATAAAAGAGATATGGTATTTGTATCTCTTACAATATCATTTATTTCTAGGACCATCTGGGACCACTCATGAGGAGGCATCTGATCAAGGGTAGCCATCTCAACCTCAACCCCACCAATAAGAGCCTCAAGCTAAACAACCTCAGGATGAACAACCTCAAGATGGAAAGGATAAAGGTAAGGAGAAATTTATAGAACCAAGATTAGAATATAGACCTATGTAAGTTCCCTCACCTATAGAACTCTCATAAAGTCCACTTTCTCCCATAGAATTTATCAACATAAGATATCTTGATCTAGAATAGACATTGGAGGGTACTCTTATTGATATACAAGCATCATATGGTTTAGATAGATAAGGGGACCCCTTTGAAAAAGTAAAAAAGGAGATAGTTCCTTTGTAAAAGGATAAAATCAAAGTAGAGATGGCCTTGGTTCCTATGACTCTAAGGAAGAATCCTAGGTTGACCTTTACTCACACTACCAGTGAAGTCAACCTCTTCAGTATTGAGAATCCAATCCATGTACCACTCATACCTAACTAATTCATCTATGAGAAGTTTAAAAAGGTCCCATCTCTCTCTCTCTGCTCATGGGTCTTGACATAATTTGGCTTGACTGTTCATGATAACATCAAACCTTGGATCATGGACATAGTAAAAAAGCAAGAAGAGAGAAGGATACAAGTTCATCATATTTAAGGGGATATAAAATTGACACTCTAGGAACCTCTAGTAGTGCAAGTGTGGAGGTTCCCAAGCCACAAAATTTTAAGGAACCATAGGTTAAAATCTAATTTAACCTAGACACAACAAGATTGGAAAGTATCACCACAAGGATAACCATGGTTGGTAAAGAAGAATTCACCTTTCAAAAGGTGGTACCATTCAAAAGGATAATCCATATTGGAGGACAACTTTGAGAGACTCCCATCCATGAATAAGATGTGGCAATTTTAATAGAGGATCAATCTCAATAGGCTAGGGTTGGTGTCTAGGGATTAGTATAAATAATTAATATCGTAAAGATGGAAAAAGAGAATTTTCAAACTCAATAAATTCTCTTAGTGCTAGATTCCATGATTAAAATTATTGAAGAGTCATTCCATGACATGTTCACAACATTAAATTCTATGAAATTAAGGCAGGATGCACTAGAAAAGTAGTCCACCTTATCCAAGGAGCTAGTTATTTAAAGGCAATATTATGAAGATAATATTGCCCAACTTCTTAGTATGTAGGTTAGGAAGCAAATATGAAATTTTAAAGCCATCAACATGGGCCACCTAAGTGCCATTTTGGGAATTATTTTATACAAGGTCCAAGCCTTGAGTTCTTGGCATACTAAAATGTAATAAAATATTGAGGAGGAGAAAGAGCTCATGGGAAGAATTGAGAAGATCCTATGAATTAGGCTCGAGGATCCTCCATATCTGACTACCTTGGGAATTATTAGTGATGAAGAATTCCATCATAAGGCCACATTGGTGACTAAAAAAATCAAGGGTAAAATACAAGGACAATCAGAGAAATATAATAGAAGAATATTATATATGATATTCAATGTAGGGGAGAGGATGAATGATGCCAAAATCATTAAAGAAGCTTTAGCTAGGAATGACAAAGATTTTTTTGAGTTCACTAATCAAGAACATGAATGTATCAAAAGGCTTGTTGTAGACTTGGGCCTAGTGGATGACCAACATGAATGAGATATGAGCATCCTTCATTATTAAAGGGACCCACCTCCAACATCCTAATTATGGTCTATCAGAAAGATGGCATATTCTTTTGTAAAGGCACACACTAGTTTGTTCGTGTGATTGCCTCTAGGTTAACATGATTGTAAAAGAAACATATACCATATTTTGTTATAATGATAATTGTTTTTTATCTTTATACACCTATATTTTGAGACTGACCGATATACTATCTAGCTCTTCTATAAAGACACGTATTACTAGTTGTAAAGAAGATAAACTTTGAGATATTTTAATACCATTTTTAAGCAATTAATACAAAAGATCAAGGAATTCTATAAGAATTATCTATGTTGATGTGTTTGAATTCATAAGTTTCTTAATTTCTTGTCTAATTTTGAATATAAATAGTTTCTATAAATATTGAGTTAGATCCTTAATTACAAGGTTGCTAACTTGTGTAATTCTAGGTTAGTTGAATGAAATTGAGCTTACTTCATTTTATTTTATCTACAATAAATAAGTGCATTATCTATCTAGATGTGGTATAAAAAATTAAAATTAAATCTAATTTTAACTTGTATTATCGTCCTATCTTTAGAATTAGGTCTGGTTTATAGTGAAATGTGAGCTTATGCTACTTTGCACTATACGCTGGTTAAGATCATGCTTGGTAATTATTGAAACTTTGTCAATATGTTCATAATCAAGGATCAACAATCACCATCTATTTATTACTCTACCCTTTCTTTTTACTTTTTCTTTACACCACTCACTTTAGTTTAAAACATTATTCATAACCATTTACTTTTGTTAATAGTTTAGATCTAGACTGATTTGCCAATATTAGCATCAAGATTCACAAAAGAATGCACCAAGATGACTCCCAACCATAAAAATTTATAAATATTGTGGAACAATTTATGTTTCTTTGCTTTTATTTTACCATAGGCATCCTAATTCCCAAATTCCTACAACTCATGCCCTAAATCCTTTGGATCCTAAAATGATAATTGTTCTTTAAACACTGAGAGCACCTATGGTACATTTAGAATCATCAAAAGGATAAACTTCACTAGTGCTAGAAAGAGGGCCTTGATGTTAATTAGTCTAGGATTTGTGACATATTTTCACCTTTGGATATATCTCTAATCCCAAGTATAAAGATTGGTGGTCTTGTAGGTTTCTAACATATCTTTGTCCTTTGTTAAGGCAATTATCATAGTTATTTGATAAATGATTGATAATTATAGTAAATATAGATTTGGATTTGTTGATTTATATTATTTGAAATTGGAAAGGGTTATTATGATCAAAGATCAATTGATCCCTTACAAATTGTGGTCCATCTTAAGCTCAAACTTGCAAAGATTAGTTAACTTTGCACAATAAGATAAATCCTCAAGCTATCTTTGTGGAAATTTGATGTCCTTTGTCACTTCTTATGTAAATATTTATATAATTACCTTAGGATGCATGTTCAGTCCTTGCTTCTTATAAATATTAACTTGGCATACTATGTTTTAAACAGAATTTCACATCTTTGAGCTAGAATTGCCTAGGATTCACATCAAATCACACTCAAAAATGAAAGAGCCTTTACTAGAGCTACAAAGTCATAAAATAACTAGGTGTGACAAAGGTAGATGAAGAATTTCCAAGTATTTACCCACTTTTCCTATTCAAGGGACCTTTGCATTCATACCAAATCTAGGTATGGCTTGGCTATATAGTTTACCCATTAATATACAAGGGGTAATCCATGATTTACCATGTAATATTGAGAAATAGTTGCCCATATTTAATCTTATTGGTGTTGTAACTATGAAAGAACATGTTAAGTCTTTTAAACACAATTTGACATTATTAAATGTCATACATGAGGATTTAACATGTAGACTATTTCCCTTTACTTTCAAAGATATAACGTGAATGGTTTCTCAATTTGCTTAATAACTACATTACCATATAGAATGATTTCAACACCATTTTCATTGATCAATTTGGGAAGATTATTAGTCCTTGTGTCATTTATCATCAATTTACAACCATAAAAAGAGATACTAGTGAACCTATAAGGTATTTCAATGCTAGATTCCAAAAGATGTATATTACGACTACGGAACCTTACAAACTTAATGATGTTCTATCCCTAGAGATCTATAAAGATGCAGTAGATCTAATCACTTTTGCATTTCTAAAGACATCAATCTTGGTTATAGCTTAATTATCCCATGCCTATTTTGAGGCAATGGTTATTAGTGATCAAATGCAACCACAAGGCCACATGGCATACTCCATCCCTAATGTTAACCCACAAATGCCAACTCTAAACCTTTTTCTAAATAATAACCAAAATATCCTAGCTCTTAATCAAATCTGAAACCTGAACATTTTGCCTACTGGATATGCTGCCCCTAATCAAAATCAAGGATTCCTAAGTCACCAAGATACTAATGGATATTTTATTAATGATCAAAAGTCCTTAATGCCTTTTCCTCATTCAAACAATAATCAGGTCTATAATTATGATACCGCTAAGAGCAAGAATGAATCTATATTAAGATGGTTAAAAAAATTAGCACCAATTTTCTATAATTGTAAAAATAAGTGGGTAATGCTGGTGAAATTTTTAGAAGGAAATTTACTTTCTAAAAGTTTAACATACCAAGAAATAGGTTTCATAATGATAGCTTCTACAATAACAATAAGACTAATGAATGCTCTGCTAGTAATAAAAACATGGACATTAATCTCATAGACATTACTTTACCTGACTATTGTAGAGTGCATGCTACTTTTGAACATGGTGATATTGATTGCATTGAGTTATGTAAATATTTTGAACCTTTTCAAGATGAACTAGATACATTTGAAGTGGTCCCTAATAATGACAACAATGAAAATACATATGGCCCTAAGCCTTTTGACTAGATCCACATAGTAGAAAGCTTTGATTTCCCCTTTTAAGAGGAAAATAAACTAGATGATAAACCTAAGGAAATCCATGCATTTCAATAGTTCTTGAAAAAAAGTTGCCCATTGAGGAATAGAGACTATAAGCAACCTATGACCACTTTTACTCCTCTTAATAACTATGAGACCCCTCCTGACACTACTTCAAGGAATGACCCTAAGCCACCCAAAGGAAGTTCTTCCAAGCCTAGCATTGATTCAATAAACAAGATTGAATATAATATTGTTTAATAAATGAAGAAAATCAAGGCCAAAATCACTATTGGAGTCCTTGAAATTTAGCAAAATTCCTAAGATTGATCATGCCAATGTAATTTTACATAAGGCCAAAGCTAAATATCCCCATTTCTTGCTCATATTTAGGATGTTTGGTAAGAAATTTAATAATTATTTGTTAGACTTATGTGTCTCTACAAATATCATGCCTAATGGTACATTTAAACAACTTGGCCTAACCCCCATCAAGTCTGATAAGATTGCCACCGAGTTAGACAAGTCAAGATTAAAGGTAATAATAGAACTTATAAATGTTCACATATAAATAGATTTTAAACCCATAATCCAACAATTTATTTTCATTTACATGGTTGATATTTCAGATGCCAATGGGATCTTGTTGAGAAGGGAATGGACCAAGGCCTTAAATGGGTATAATTTCACTAACTGCTCCCACCTATGGCTAGCTTGGAAAGGAGTCCAAAATCAAACTAGAGTTGAGAGGGAACCAAGAATGAAACATATGATATCTAAGTATAATGTTTTAAATGAGGGAGTCAACATAATTGACTTAGACTTAAGGGTTTTCACCATAAAAGCTGATAGAATATATGACTCAAAGGACATGAAACTTCCCCTTTGGCTATGATATTTATATTTTAATGGTACTAGATGCAAGGTTAGATTAGGTGTTAGCATCATCTTAATCAATCCTACCAACAAATGGTACTATGCCTCTTATAGACTCCAATTCACCTACACTAATAATCTTGTTGAATATGAAGCTCTCATCCTTGGTTTGTAATTTTTTTTTTATCAAGAATAAAGCTAATGAGCTACTAGTTTTTGGTGATTTAGAACTAGTAGTCAACTAGGATAAGAGCAGGTACTAATGTAAAATTTCATACCTTAAGAAGTATAGATTTAGATTCTATGACCTAATTGAATATTTTTATTCTTTCAACATCACCTCCATTCCTAGGGAAGAAAACCAAGCTACAAATGAGTTGGCATCCACTGCAATAAATCACATGCCTAATCTAGTCTCCCCTAATTTTAGTATTAAATTAGCCCCATGTCCATTAGTGCCTAATAATTTTAATCATTTATAAGTCTTTAATGATGACCAATAGATATTAGATTTCATGACCAATTTTGGGGCATCTAAAAACCATGTCATTGATGAAGTTGATGAAAATGCAATTGGAGGGAACAAGTTTGATATCAAAGTCATTCAGGTAAATGAAAATAAAATCCCTAAAGGGATGATTGCTCTAAAAATATTATTTTATCAAGACAAACTAGTTGAGAAATCCAAAATCCCCATGGTGAGTGGAAAGGATTACAATACTATAGAACTTGGTCTCCAAGAACAACCTTAACTAGTGAATGTTGGAAAGGATTATACAGATTTTGAAAATGAGAAATCCAAAGAACTCCTTACCAAGTACAAAGATGTTATAACATGGTCCTATGATGACCTAAATATATTTGAGCTAAGGGTCATTACCCATACCATACCCCTCAAAGAAAGTTTTCAAGCTTTGAAATAAAAATAAAGACTAGCAAACCCCATGATGGACCCTATGATATTGAAAGAGGTCAAAATATTGTTGGATGCTAAGATATTCTTTCCTATTAGACATTAAACTTGGGTGGCTAATTTAGTGATAGTAAAGATGAAGAATGGAGAGATTAGGCTCTATATTAACCTCTTGAATTTAAATAGAGCATCAAATAAGGATAATTATCTTCTCCCTTCTCTAGATCAGTTAACTTAAACTATTTCAAGTTTAGCCATGATGTCCTTCTTAGATGGCTTTTCAAGATATAACCAAGTACGAGTTGACAAGGAGGACAAGATGAAGATAACCTTCACAACAAAGTGGGAAACCTTTTATTACAAAAGGATGCCATTTTTACTAATCAACATAGGATATACCTTCCAAAGAGCCATGGAAGATGACTTCTAAAGTATAATTGGTAAGTGTATCATCATTTATATGGATGATCTAATAGTTTTCTCTAAAAAAAGGGAAGATCACTTTATGCACTTGTAACAAGGGTTTGAGAGATATAGAATGTATGACATTTCCTTAAATCCTAAGAAAATCATATTTTGTGTAACTAAAGGTAAAATTTTAGGAAATGTTGTAACCAAAGATGGCATCTTCATAAGCCTTGAAAGAGTGGACTCCCAAACAGTAGGAAGGAACTAAAGTCATTCTTTGGAAAAATAATTTTTTTAAAGAAGTTTATTACTAGTTTTGTAAAAATTGTCAAGCCATTGAATGACATGATCAAGAAGGATGCCAAGGTAATATAGAATGAAGAATATAAGAAGGCATTCAATGATGACAAATAGGCCATTAGCTAATCATCAATGCTTATAAATCTAGATTTCTCAAAATATTTGAAATTTTACTCCTTTTCATCTAATGATACCATGGCTATTGTATTGATTTAGAAAGTTGAAGGGTGTCACCAACCAATAGCCTTCATGTATAATAATTTTAATAATGTTGAACTGTACTATTCCATGATTGATAAATAGGCATAGGCACTAGTAAAGGTAGTAAATAAGTTTAGGAACTATATCCTTAGAAATAAGGTACATGTTATTCCACCTGACCTTGCCACTAAGCTTATGTTGAGTTAAAATGAGCTGGGAGAGTGTAGAGGTAAGTGGATGTTATTTTTGTAGGAATATGACTTGGAAATGAAGGTAACAAATCTAGTAAGGTTCCAAGGTTTGATTTAGATGATTGCCAATACTAGTCCTAGGCTAAGTATCATGCAAGTAGGCCAACATGGTATTCAAAATAATGAATGGTATGATTCACTCGTACATTTGCTAATCAATGGTAGTTGTCTTATAGGTCTACCCAAGTATAAAAATAGAGCCTTAAAGCTAAAGGTAGCCTACTACTTGATAAAGGATGTAATCTTGTATCAAAGGAACTTTGAATCAATCTACCTAAGATGTGTTTCACAAGAAGAAGCCACCCAAATTATGGCCACATTTCATTAAAAGTTTGGTAGTGGACATCCCTATAGAAGAATCATAGCTCAAAAAATCACAAGGGTTAGTTATTATTAGCCTAATGTCTTCAAGGATGATCATAAGCATGTGAGATAATTCCACTCATCTCAAATATCTAGTTCCAAAGAGCCAAAGGCAATTATGCCTCTATAACTAGTCATGATTGAGAAACCATTTACACAATGGGGTCTATACTTTGTTGGAGTAATCAACCCCAACTCATCTAAAGGTCATAAATTCATCTTGACTACCATGGGTTATTACACTAGATGGACTAATGTAGTGGCCAACAAGCAATGTAGAATGGAATAATTGATCAATTTCTTAGAGCATAATGTATGTACTAGATTTGGGACCCTAATTTCTCTAGTATGTGACAATGGGTTTGCATTCATCTCAATTGAGATGACTCAATGGGATTATGAAAATGGTATTACACTTAAATTTTCCTCCAATCACTATCCTCAAGGGAATGGTGTTTTTGAATCTACAAATAAAAACCTAATGAAGGCAATCAAGAAGTTTGTAGAAGATAAACCTAGAACTTGGCATAAACTTCTCAAATTTGTACTCTGGGTTGACAAAATAAGAATAAAGTAGGCCTTAAAGGCTTCACCCTTTTATGATGGTATATGGTTAGGATCCCATCTTTCCCATCACTCTCAAGTTGCCTACATATAAATTTATGCAAGAACCACTTCCAGGTTATTAGCCATCATTCAGATAGAAGATGATAGAGAAAAAGGTTTTTCTAATTTCAATAGACACTAGGTGATGGTAAAAATATGGTTTGAAAAAAAGTATAAAGTCAAAATGTTCAGGTAGGAAGACTTAGTCCTCCTTTGGGACAAAGTTTCTAAACCCAAAGGTAAGCATGGCAAATTCACACCCCTATGAATTGGCCCATACCTATTTTTATAGACACTGGGGAACAACGCATTTAAAATAAAATATTTAAAAGGGGTAGAGTTCATATTGCCTACTAATGGGAAATACATCAAGCACTACTTATCTACCATCCCTCCTGAGATCTTCATGGATTAATATGTAAGGTGGTTATATTAGAGTAGGTAGGTTAGTTAGTTTACTTTGAGCATATTTCTTTTCCTATCCCTAGATTGTATATATGTTTACTCAAATTTTTTTGGTTTCCTTGTTTTGATTTCTTCTTTTTACTATGTGTTGCTTGCTTGTTTTCATCCTTGAGCCTAGAATTTATGAAATGTGTTCAAGATATGAATAAATTATAAAATAAGGTATTAACCCCATATAAAGGAAACCATGGTCATAGAACCTAGTATTATGATATAACTTAGAGAAACTAAGTATAGATAGGTGGAGAGAAAATCATTCCATGAGACCTTAGTCATGACCTTAGATCCACATTGGTTTTTATAATATTTACACTCAAGGATTGGAGACTCAAATTATCAAGAGTATTCCATTATCTATCACTTAATCAACATCCTTTTATAAGACAAGAGTTGCATCCCTAAGTGATCCTCCCAAAATCAAATATTTGACCAGACCCTAAACATGTCTATCTTGGTTTCCAACCTTACTAAAAGTATATAGATTTAAAAATTAAAAAAAAAAGAATAAGAATACAAACTAGAAAATGAAGTTTTCATAAAAATGTGATTAAATCAACCTCCATCAGGGCTATGGATGCCTAGATATAAATGGAACAAGGCCATGAGTGGAGCCAAAGGTATCTCTATCAAGGTTATAAATGCCTAGCTGAAGGTAGAACAATGCCCAAGCCCTCCCTAAGCAAAACCATGATTCATAATGGATGTTGAGTGTACCCTAGGTTAGTATAACTGATTAACAATAAGAAGCTAAGAATCATTTCTTTAATCCTATGAAAAATAGTAAGTGGAATCAAAACACACACACAACTCAGGTATGTCCTTATATCTAACCTCAAATCCACAAGTGAAAGGTTTGTTTCAACCCCAATTAGATCTAGATGGTAGTTTCTTTGACAAGTGGAATGATTATCTCTATGTTGTCTAAAATCAAAGTCTAGAAGTACTAACATATTTCTATGTACCCCCCAAAATTCACCATTTATTGGAACCACCATGCACCCCTTTTATTTAAAAATTGGAGACCCTCGAGAAATCTTTGTGCCCATGTTTTGAAGCATCTAAACATTAAAGTCTTTAACAAAATTTGAAAATAATCCACTCTATTAAGGAACATGATTTTGTGATGTAATCCTCTTATTTTAAAATAATCCTACTAAAAATATTACATGAGTCATTTTGTAGCTTCCATAGAAGATGTAGGGTTGTGTGTTTAAAAACCCTAGGTGGACCTTGATTCAAATTCAAGTATTAGAGGGAGCCAAGTTGGTGGGAACCAAATTAAAATAAACTATAAACAAAGGGTTTACATGGGTTTAAGTCATTTTTTCATAACATAGCTCAAACTCTTCTTTGTTTCTTTCCCCATTATTTCCTAAGTTCCTCTCATCTAATTTAACATGGTTTCATAATGTCCCTTTTTACATTATCTAACTTAGCCTAGGTCATTAATAATAAGGCCTTGATAATTATTTAAACCTTAGGATTAATACCTTATGCTAAGTGTTTTTATTTATGTCCTCGAGTCTAATGATTATCTCCCTCACTCTTTGTAGGATCCTATGATTGATGCTTACTGGATTTGATTAGATAGAGCATCTTAATCAAAAGTCTTTGGATTAAAAATCATGGACCATGATAGATTAATTAAAATAACTCACTTATTAGGTTTGATCCAATGGCATGAGGCATAAGATTGAAATTCAGAAAGAACATAAGGCCTCAAGGATTAAATGCATGGTGACTTAATGATCAAAATGAAGTAATAAAGGAGCCCACATAATAAAGGCATCTAATTAATGATTAGATCCTCCACATGGATCAATGGATATTTTTGGCTCAATAGATTTGATCCAATGGCATGACACTCATGTGGAATTTTTAAAGGCATCCTAGGCTCCCAAGAATGATGCATGTCAAATTTTCATTTAAACTATGACTGGCCTAAAAATCAATGACAATCACTCACTCATTGTATTTGATCCAAAAAAGTGAAAGGCCTAATGAGTTTTCAAAGATATTTGAGCTTGATACATGGCTAGTGCTTGACCAAGGTGATAACTAACAAGAGATACGTAGCATGGGAAAAATCTGTGAGGGTGCCAAGTGTCACGACCACATGCCTATAGATCACTAGACCAATAAAAGACAAGGACTTGGATTTAGATCAATGAATCATGCTTGATCACTAGATTTAATATAATTAAAATAAAAAGAAGCTTTTAAAAGCTAATGGATAATATATGAATGTCACTTATGAAAATTGCCATGAAAATCTTAGAATGATGCCATATGGACTCCATGTAAGCACAAAAGGTCAAAATCAAAGATCTTCTAAACTCAAAAATGCAAGGGTATAAATCAAAGGGTATCCATCAAATCCAAGACATGTATGAAGTTAAAGTCTGAATATCTCCTACCATTAAAGCTCTGAACCCTAAACCCTCTATAAGAAGGCCTAAATTGATTCAATCACTTATAGTTTAATCAAGATAACATAAATATGTTGATGAGAATAATTGATATATAAATAACCCTTAGAAATCTAGTGTGGGAAATTCAATAACATCATAAATGGTCACTAACAAGTAGAAATTAAAGATGGAGGTTGATCTTTATCTAACCTTTAACAATGAAGGAAGGATTTTCAAGGATATAGAGCTAGACCTACCAGGCCTAAAAATTCATAGAGTGAGGAATTGGTCTAAATTGTACTTCTTGATAGACGAGTTATAGCCTATCTCCCAAGAGGAAAATATGAATGCCATAATGAATTAGAGGTACAATGACCTGATTACAATTAAAATGGTTGGTCTCCACCATACCATGGTGAAACCAAAGGTAATGCACTACATTATTGTCCTTGCACCCATATTTATTGATTATAGGATAGATGGGAAAGGGATAATTCAAGAGCATAGTTATAAAAGGGTGGCATACATCTCTCCTATGGAATTTTAAACCTATTACAAGATTCTTTTACCACATCTCAACCTCCTTGACATGAGGAACTAGGCTAATACATAAGACCTAGATTCAGTCCTTGTACCCTAGTTAATCCAAGGATCCCATGTCTTTATAACCCTAAATGGTATGATTCCCATTATCTAATTTAGGGAAGGCATTAGAGTAGATATGATCTTATTGAATTGAGCCTTTAGTGCCCTTTCCACCACATATTTAAAAGAGAAATTGAACCCTCTAGTAGGAGACCTAATTAACTTCTTCTTGACTAAGAAATTCATAGCCATGAAAATATTAACCTTTAAGCAATTCTATATGATATCCTATCTATTGGATTCCCTTTTGGCCTTTATATCCTTCCCTAGCATTAAGAACTAGTCCCCTGATGGTAGAACCATAATTTCTCATCACTATTCCAAATTGTACATATTTAAGTACATGAACCACATTCAATTCATATATGATTGTGTTTACCTATCCATATATGAAGACATCATAGGAATTCATATGCCAATATTGCATCCCCTTATCAAGAGATAGATAGAAACCATGGGGGATGTATGGTATTATCTAGACTACATTGTCATTAAGATAGATTAGATCTTAACCTAACCTTAAACACTACTAGTCCTTATCCCCAACAACCTTACTAAGCAATAAATTGCCTCCAAAATTATCGAGTGTGTGGAAAAAGTATTCAAAGAGAAGAGGAAAGGCCAAATCCACCATTTCACATTGGATATTGGGAAAATTATAATCAAAGATTAGAAATAGTTGGAAATCATGGTAATGCATAGGAATTCTCTTTATTTCTAATTATATGACATTAAAATATGGAACCCCAGGGGTAGGATGGTTAACCACAATACGGAGAGAAAGTTCCCTAAGATTGAATATGAATATAATCTAGGTGTCAATGATGACATCTATATTAGAGAAAAGAATTTTGAAGAAGTTCTCTCCAAAATAAAAAGCTAAAATATCAAGTTGGAAAAAAAAATGATCAAGGAAAACAATCATACAAGAGTGATATTTTAGTTGCATCCCTTGCAATATCATTTGTTTCCAAGACCATTTGGGACCACCCATGAGGATCCATTTGATCAAGGGTAGCCATATGAACCTTATCCCCACCAGTAGGAGCCTCAAGCTAAACAACCTCAAGTTGAATAGCCTTAAGATGGAAAGGATAAAGGTAAGAATAAAGTTGGAGAACCAAGATTAGAACATAGACCTGGTGAAGGTCCCTCACTTGTATAAATCCCATAAAGACTGCCTTCTCTTGTGAAATTTGTTGACATGATAGCTCTTGAGCTAGAAGAGACATTAGAGGATGATCTCATTGATATATCATCAATATATGGTCTACATAGATAAGTGGATCCCTTTGAATAAAAAATAATGGAGCTAGTTATTTTGGAAAAAGAGAAAAGGAATCATAGTTAGTCTTAGTTCCTATGACTCCAAGGAAGAAGCCTAGGTTGACCTTTACTCACCCTACTAATGAATTCAATTTATTTAATGATGATAATCTAATCCATGGACCACTCATCCCTGATTGGTTCATCTATGGGAAGTTGTAGAAGATCCCATCCCTCTCTCCTTCATGGGACTTGACACAAGTTAGATTGATTGAGCATGATAACATCAAACCCTAGATCATGGACATAGTAAACAAATAAGAAGAGAGAAGGATACAAGTTCATCATATTTAAGGGGATATAAAATTAACACCCTAGGAACCTTTGGTATTGAATGTGTGGAGGTGCTTAAGCCACCAAAGTTCATGTTTATAGAGGCTAAAATCTAATTCAACCTAGACACATCAAGATTGTAAAGGATCAACACAATGATAAATGAGGTTGGTCAAGAGGAATTCAACTTTCAAAAGGTGGAACCATTCATAGGGATAACCGCTATTAGAGGAAAAAAACTTTGAGAGACTCCCATCCATGAGGAATATGTGGAAATTTTAATTGAATCTCAATCTCAACATGGTAGGGCCATTGTCAAGGTATTAATACAAAGAATTAAGAACCTAAAGAAGGAAAAAGAGAATTTGCAAACTCAAGCAATTCTCTCAGTGCCAGATTCCATGATTAAAATGCTAGAAGAGTCATTCCAAAACATGTTCATAGCATTAAATTACATGAAATTAAGGTATTATGCACTATAAAATTAGGCCACCTTATCCAAGGAGCTGGTTACTCAATGGAAATATTTTGAATGTAAGATTGCCCGACTTTTAAATATCCAGTTTAGGAAGCAAATACCAAATTTTAAATCCATCAGCATGGGGTACCTAAGTGACATTTTGGGAATTATTGTAAATAAGTTAAAATCCTTGAGTTCTTGGCATAAAAAAATGGAAGAATGTATTGAGGAGGAGAAAGAGCTCATGGGCAGAATTGAGAAGCTCCTATGAACTATGCTCAAGGAACTTGCATAGCCCACTGCCCTAGGAATTATTAGTGATGAAGAATTATAGCATAGAGCCACTTTGGTGACTCAAGAAATCAAGGATAAAATCCAAGGACAATCAAGACAAGATAATAAAAGAATATTAGATATGATATTCAATGTAGGGGAGAGGATCAATGAAGCCATAAGCATTAAGGAAGCTTTGGCTAAGAATGACAAATATTTTGATGAGCTAGTTGATCAAGAAGAGTGTATCACAAGGCCTACCATATACGTAGGCCTAATGGATGAACAAAATGAATGAGCTATGAGCATCTTTTAGCAATAAAGGGCCCCACCTCCAACATCCTAATTATGGTTTACCTAAGAGATGGAATATTTTTTTTAAAGGTACATGTTATTTTGTTAGTGTGATTGAATTTAGGTAAGCATGATTGTAAAAGACATGTGTATCATAGTATTTTACAATGACAATTATCATTATCTTTATACACTTGTGTTTGTAAACTGACTGGTATAATACCTAGCTCTTCTATAAAGGCATGTATTACTATTTGTAATGAAGAGAAATTTTGAGCTATTTTTATACCACTTTTAAGAAATTAATACAAAATATCAAGGAATTCTACAAGAATTATCTGGGTTGATGTGTTTGAATTGCTATGTTTCTCAATTGTTTATCTATGTTTGAATATTAATAGTTTCTAGAAATACTAAGTTAGATCATTAATTATAGGGTTGATAACTTCTGTAATGATAAGTTAGTTGAATGAAATTGAGTTTACTTCATTTTATTTGCTCTGCAATAAAGATTAGCATTAGCTATCTAAATGTGGTGTAAAATTTTTAAATTAAATCCAATTTTTACTTGTATTGTAATCCTATATTCAAAATTAGGCTTGGTTTGTAGTGAAACATGAGCTTAGGCTACTTTAAAATATATGGTAGTTAAGATAATGTTTTTTAATTTTTGGAACTTTGTCAATATGTTCACAATCAAAGATCAACAATCACCATTTCTTTCTTACTCTACCTTTTCCTTTTAATCTTTCTTTAAACAAATCACTTTCATTTAAAACACTATTCATAACGTTTTAGAATTAACATTAAGATTCATAAAACAAGGCACCAAGATGACTCCAAACCATCAAACTTTATAAATATTATGGAACAGTCTATGTTGCTTTGCTGCTATTTCACCACAAGCATCCTAATTACCAAATACCTACAACTCATGCCTTGAATCCTTTGATATCTAAAATTAGAAGTGTTCTTTAAACACTAAGAGCACCTGTGGTACATATAGAAGAATCAACATATAATAATTAGGTTTAGATATTTTTTCATAATATAGAAGGCCTCATATTTAGAATAATAATGGTCATAGTAAAAGATAATAAATTAGGCATAAATATATAGTGAACATGAACCTTTCCTCAATGGGCATACCTATAATTGAAACATACAACTTGGATATGCATTTTCCAAGTGTACACAATTGAGGTACTACATAGAATCAAATTTTAATATCTAAAATTACTTTTTGTAAAATAATTTTATAATGTGAAAATATGAGCATATTTTGTGAGTCTATCTATAACCACCATTATGTCATATTGCCATTCAAAATTAGGTGTCTTTGTGATGAAATTAATAGAAACATTTAGTTATGACTAAAATTTAAACATTATTTTATGAATAGGGGCCTTCTTAATCTTTAAAATAATCATATGAATAAGATATTTTAAGATATTTAGATAATATGATCAAATTATTATTTTATTTTGAAATTTATATTGGCATACTCTAATGTTTATCCCATGAATAATATCAAGTATGATGCATGTATAATGATCATGTCATCTAGGGTATAACCCATACCAAAATCATTCTAATGGTGGAAATGAGAGAAAATATATATACTTTAACTTCTTTCAAAAACAAGATTTTCATATTTTTAAAAAATAGACATGTATCCTAAAAATTGTATTTGTCTGTTGTGTCTAGAAGGCCACATACATTTCAAGTGTACATAATCATTAATAACCAATGGTTTGTATAGTTATTTCCTAATCAATATTGGATAAATCGTAAGAATTGTTAATGATGTAGTATTGATGGTTACATCTCTTGAAATCACCTAAATTAGAACTTCCTTACTTGTCTTGAATATATTTACCATTATAATTAGATAAGAAGGCTTATAGTCACAGTTGTAAACTTTATAAGGATATAAATCCATGGTTTTCTTAGTTTTTCCCAATAAAATAAACTTCAAATAAGGAAATAATGATTAAAAATCCATTGTTTTACTTTGAGAAATGAGAAAACAACTAAAAATTGAGTGGTATGGAATAGTGGTAGTGGTATTTATTAGGTATTATAAATTTATTAATGGGTAGGTGAAGAACCTCTTATAGATTTATACACAATAGTTGAGGACTTTCATGCCAGACATGATCTTTCACTGTTTGAAACTATAGTCTATCTATATGTAGATGTCTAATATTTTTGTTCACCACATGAGATGTTTTGAGAGGTTGTGTTAGTTTATCATTGGACATTAACATGTATTAACATATTTTTTATCGATAGTTTTGTCTAGGAAACAAGTGTTGAGAAAATTAATATAAAACACATGTTGTGTCACTGTATTATAGATAAATTTAATGTTAGTGGTCTCCTTTAGTTCTTTGGAAAGATTTATAATATGAAAATTAATAGAAAGATATATGATGGGTTAGATTCTATAATTATATAAAAGACTCAATTATCTTATTGTTCAATCAGAGTGTGTTTTATATACAACCAAAGGAATCCATTTATTATTAATATGAATTGAGGATGGATTAAATGATAAATCTTTAAAATAATTAAATTCATATAAATAATTATTAAATATATTTGTATTTTATTTTTATTAAGTAATATAGCAAAGAAAAATTATTTAAATATAAATTACTAAAATTACAAGAAAATTAAGATTTGTAACAATGTATTTCAAAATTTTAGTGTTGAATTTTTTATTTTCATGTTCTGTTGTTGGTAGGATAGTGTTAGTAATGTAGATAAATGTTTTGTAATTAAGATTGTGTTTAATATTATAGGTGTTAGGTGTTATTATTACAATTTTTATTAGGAAAATGTATTTAAGCTATAAATATTTTTGGTAGAATAAAATTATATCATTGTTATAAGAATCTAAAAATGACACTTGAGTGCTAAGAGTGTTACTTGAGATCACCTATTCCTAGATTATCCCTATACCTATCTTAAGGCCTATTTAGAGACTTATATAGCTTTAATGTGGGCCACACACATCCCTAGACATCTCAAAATTAGTCCCAAACCCTTCCTAATGTATCAAGGCCCTTAGTGAATTAAGTTTTACCATTAGACACTAGCACCATAAGTAGATATTAATACCAAATTTTTATTTTCCTATTGGGTGTTATTGTATTTTTCCCTCTTTTGATCTCCACCGTATACATATTTCAATTCTTAAAACACATAGGGTTGTCTAAGACCAATTTCAAACCATACATAAACACCATATTAGTAAATATAAATGACATTTTTTTCATTTTCCACTAGATGGAAATCAGATACAAATACACATAAGTAAGCTTAGAACAAGTTGATCAAAATCAAGACTGTTAATCCCTATTCTAACCTACTTCTTAATTTAGTCATATAATCCTTCATAAGGTTAAAATACTCATATTTATAGTCTCAAGCCTCACTAAAAGAACTAAAACCAAAATTCATACTAGCTTCACTTGCACATTCACTATCACTTAGATGGGGAGAAATACATTAGCCTTAATCCCTCCTCAGAGTATTGGTATGTAAGAAACTTTCATCACAGTGGGGTGTTGAGGATGTCTATCCTACCCAAATAACACCACATGTTTATTAATTATGCTAAGTCAAATACCCTAATAACATGGAGGTCTAGGTTTTACATTCAAAATTACTCATGACATGTCATAGATAACGAATCAGGGTTTGGTTGCATATGAACAATCTTGACATTCTTAGACATGGTTATTCCCATAAGAACATAACAATTCCTTCATAGAGGAAATTGGCAATGTAAGTGGATACTATAGCCATATTGATAGTATCCATGATAAGGTGTTATTGTCTAAGATTGGTTTTGACACCTGGATCTTATTTACAACACTCAAACCATCTCTTTTACTAGCTTTTACTCTCTATATTCTTCATTTTAATCAATTTATTACTAAGTATTCATTTGTCTCCTTCATTGGTACTATTAGAAATATTAGTTTAGCTCACTTATTTATAGGGTTAACATTAAGAGGCCCTACTGGAAAATCTATTGTAATTTTTTTGTAAATCTAAGAAAAATTTATTTGTAGCTATCATGAATCCTCTATGGGTGATGACAAATCTATAGGTTGGAACAAATGGATAAACTAAATGTATTTAAATATTCACTATAACAAATAATAAAACAAAAACTTCTCAAAACCTAAATATTATTTCATATTTGGATTCCTCTCAAAGAGATACATAATTTAAAAAATCAAAGCATCATAATTTGAGTCAATATGCAAAAGTTGTGGCCTCTAAAAGCTATCATTTAGTTATGTCATTAAGATTCCTTGTTTGGTTGCGTCATTTGGTTTTCTCATAAAGTTTGGTCATATAGTTCAATTTAGTTGTACAGTTTGGTCATATAACCAAACCGTATGATGAAACCAAATGATGCAATTGGATGACAACTTTTAGAGGCCATATATTTTACATACAGACTTGGATTATGATGATTTATTATTTAAAATTATGTATCTCTTCAAGAGGAAAAAAAATATGAAATAATATTTAGGTTTTCATATTCTTTTCTACTTTTTAGCTATACCATTTTACACTATCATTTTTCAATGTCATTCAATTCCTTAATTTGGCACTGTCATTTGATTCCTCCATTCAACACTATAATTTAGTACTATAGTCCTCTAGTTATAGTTCTTCTTGTTAGCTTGTTTGATGTCAAGGGGTGGTTGTACTCTGTGTGTGTGTGTGTGTGTGTGTGTGTGTGTGTGTGTGTGTGTGTGTGTGTGTGTGTGTGTGTGTGTGTGTGTGTGTGTGTGTGTGTGTGTGATGAATTAAAGTATAATCTTATATATTATTATAAAGGGTTGGTGAGCTAACCCCTAAAATTATTTATATCCCTAAAATTTTGGTGATCTGGTCCCATCTACTGACCCTAAAAAATTATAAAAACCAAAATCTAAAAAATGGTATATTTGTGAATTAATGAATATTGCTTCTAAAATTTACCCAAGTTATTTGAAAAGTTAGTTTTTGTATTGATTACATATTTTATACCCTGATTTACTGTATTCAGACCCTTAAAAACCTAGGGCTTACACTTCATAAAATTTAAAAAATTAATTCATTTAGTTAACCTTAATTTGAGCACATTATTTCAAATGTTAGTGCACCATTATGGTTTCCCTTATTATTTATATAATATACCCAATTTTTAGTTTTCAGCCTATCATCATGATTATCAAGATGGATTTTCATTTTCCTTTTTGGTACAAAGTCTTATGCTTTTTACTACATGCCTATTACCTGTCACTTGCATAAAGATGCACATGTATGTCACTACTCTCATGGACCATGTTATAACTCATATTATTTCACAAATTGGTTCACCTTATCTTTATTCCTCTTTATATGATGATCATTATTGCATGGATGAATTTGATTTATAATGCTCAATAATAGGGAGATGAGAGGACTCCTTTTATTCTACATCAACTTAGACAAGTTTATTAACTTTGCTCACATACAATTTCTACTACTCACCATTAGAAAATATTAGATCCTAATGTTTGAGCTATTACTAGATAGAATAATATGCCTCCTAAGTCTATACAAGAACAATGTAACCCTATCATCCCTCATCATAAAAAAACACTAGAATGGGGCATACGGATCAACATAAAGCATATACACTTGTCTAGAAGATAATCAACCATTCATATATTATAGAGTTACTATGTATACCACTCAAGTACATATTTATATGGTACACATTATGTTCATATAGAGTCCCCACATTAACATAATCCAATTTAAAAGATGAATACATATGAGGTTAGGGAATCTAGTACCACTATTCCTACACCCATTCCATATCCTCCTACAACATAATTACATTCACCCATGATAGATGAGGATCCTCCTATAGTATAATTATCCCCAACCATGACATATGATGGTATTATCATAGTTTAGTTATCATTACTTGTTAACTGATAATAAGTATATATCCACAAATCTAATACATATTCTTAGCCCACCACATAAGATGATCCAAAATCCATTTACATTGATGATTACTTATGTGGATTGAGTTTCACATGTGTTTGCCTTATAGAGTACAGAGAGGATTCTAAGGCAATCATGTCTTTCCCACATTGACAACACCACTCGTTCATGGTCCTAAAATTATTGGCCCATTAACTTAGTTAAATTTAGAGGCAAATTAGTCCATTCACGTAGTACATATGGTTACATCTCTGGACATAAACCTATTTATACATATAAAGTCAAGTAGTTCACATGATAAACCACATCATATTCTATATATTACTGGACAAAGGATTGATGGAACTAAACAAGATTCATCATAGTTCCATCATTAGATTATATTAATAGGATGGTAAACCCTTTTGTAGTTTTCATATGCTTATTAGAAAAAATATAGTTAGATTCTCAAAATTACAGCACAATTTGACTAACTTCAAGGCTCAAGACATTATTCAGATTATAGAGCCTCTACCTCCACTTATGAAAAAACCACTACATAATATTAAACAACAAAAATATTAATATAATAATAAGTTAACTATCCAAGTTATCATCTAGGACCAATACATCCCTCATGTTTATGTATATGATGATTCAAATCCTAACACTTCCACATTAGGATTCTTAATGTACATAATACATCATGAGAGTGATCTAAAACATGTTATACAATATCAAGATTTTTTCTAGCATATCAAAATACAAATTACATGTCACCTAAAGGTGGTTAACACATTACTCCTAATCATGAGAAACATTAATCATACATAGGTTACCCTTGGTAGTACATGGTTACATAAATTGGATGCCAAAACTGATCGCATAGATAGATACTTAGATTTTAATCATAAGGGACATAGACTTCACATTTTACATAATGGATTAAATGATAACCACATATTTCATAAAAAAAACTTACAGTCTAATGTTTTTTACCCTAGGACCATATGAGAAGCTTCTTACATAATAGAGAAATATGTTATTTGGATGCATAAAATCCAAACTAATGCCAAGGGTAAGGATACACTTATAAAGAAAACATGACGTGATGATCATGATGATAATGATGATTTATTTAAGTTTGGGTAGATTTAACATCCAACATTAGATGACCTCCCATCAGATCCACCATTTGATTATCCACATCCCATGGATGTGCTCTTAGGTCTATTGAGACATTACACTTCATTTGTAAGCTATCTCATTTATTTTCAACATTTAATTTTACATAATTTAATTCATTTAAATCCTTGAATATAGTCTCATTTTCATGTTGATTGTACATAGATCATATCCTGAATTTACAAAAATAATATAATATGTCAAATCATTTAAATATTTACTCAAAAATATAAATTATAGATTTTAGGCATTTCTATGTTTACACTTATTATGTTTTCCATCTACTATATACACTATCTATCTTAGTGTAGTCTATTTTATCACACATACATGCTTTACTAGTTATTTATGAGTGTTTATAGATACTTATAGGACCTAGGTCCAACATATCGATATAAATTTGTTGTCATCTACCCACTAGGGGCATATATACACATACGTGAGTTCTTATTTTGATATATTCACCCAATTAGGTGAGTCTTATACATAGGTCAAAATTTTAGGTTACATCCTTCTATACTCTACATCACATATTTAGCATTATTATACCTTGATATTTATAATCCTACACTACTTAGATCTATTACTGACTACTACTACTCTAGACTCAAATTATGTACATAATCACACTCACGTAGATTTATACTACATGTTCAAGCATACTTTCAATTATAGATTTACTAGTTTATAATCTATTATGACTCTCTACTTATACATCTATTCAAGGGCGTCTAAATATGTCATTGTTCTATGGCTCTACATGACTTTATTTCATTCTATGTGTGACTTGAACATGTTCCCATGTCTTTATGTGTGCTTTATTTATTATGTATGATAACATTTGAACTTATCCTTCCATGTGAATCTAATAAAACTTACTTTATCTTTATATATGTGTAAATTTGAACATGTATTTGTATTTATTGATTTATTAGATTTAGTGACATGTGCCCATGTCTCTTGTATTATGTCCCCTTGGACTACTTTGTATGCCTCATGTTTGTTTTATGTATGATTTCACATATGCATCATGATCAAGAAACTTGTATCTTTCTTGTTACACACTTTAATTTAAGATTCCACTAGGGACATCATGCATCCTCCCTTACTCCATCGGTGCCATTATAGATATCATGCATCATCCCCTATGTAGTTACTCAGTCTATTAATCATTTATTTCTTATAAACATGCTTACATTTTTATATCTATCTTAACAACATAATGAATGATAGATCTAAAATCCATCATACATTATAAAATAATGTTCAAATTATATTACATTGTCATGTTATATACGTGATCTAAGAATTTGACTCAAGAGAGGATGGTTAGTATGGTGCTAGTTTCAAAATGAAAATAAAATGAAAGAAACACACTAATTATCATAACATCTCTAGGACTAGACACTAGGGACAGCTTATTTCACAAACATGAATAAACCACACAACTAAAAATACAAAAGAAAACCTCTTTTACCTTCCTTGGATGCTCCAAAATGCTTGTTGTACTGGCTTGCTCGGCTTGTGCTCATGAAATCCTTAGAAATGGAAGCTTGGCTACCTCCATCTCTCATTGTCACCTTTATATTGTGGCTTGGATTATCTTGGAATCAATTTGTCATGGTAGAACTAATTACAATGTCTTATTGAAGATATTTGTGATTTTTAACTTTGCACCAAAATAGCTTCGAAATGAGGTTCATGGCATCTCTATTTATAGATTTTTGAGAATGTCTAAAATCAACCTAAACCATATATCCTAAGATTTATATTTTAGAATTAATTTTATAGTTATCCTCATTGTGAAATTGGAAGAAGGGTAAATTAAGAGGCAGGGAGGGCATGAATCCTGATATTTGTGGCACTTATGGCCTAGGGATGTCTTCCCAAGAAATGAGGTCACCTAATGATGAAGATATTCAATATTAATTTAAAAAAATAAGTTTTCAACAAGTTTTCATGGAATTATTAAATATGCCCTTTTTTGGGTTAATTAGCTCTTAAGCATATTTAAGCACTTTGTGCACAATTACTTAAATTAATCAGAATGTCTTGTTATTGGTCTAAAATTTGACTGGATTAGAATTAGAAGGTGATGTAAGATGTGTTTTAATTAAATTCCTATTTAGTATGTTACCAATATCAAGTAATAATGGCACATGTCTTGTGCAAGATATTTGATAAGAAAGAGTAATATCGAGCACCTAGGTGTAAAATTGGCGTTTTGACTTAGAATGATCTAATCAAAGTTAGTTGGCCCATAAATTGAATTTCCCTCTTTAGTGATACCTTAGTTAAAATTATCACTTGAATATGTTAGTTTCACATCATTTAGCATGTTTTAGTGTTTTTATGCCAAATTGTGTATTTTAAGTGAAAATTAACCAAAAGCCTAATTGGAGGTTATCGATGGATAGATTTAGGTGCTATAGTTTACCCCTATTTGGTAAGGTGTTGCAATTAATAAGCATAGTAACATATTTTCAAAGAATGAAAATGTCGTGCATGCCTACAACTACAATGATGATAAACTAAATGTACGATGGCCCCTCGAGGGAATAGTTGGCTCAAGTAGGTTTACAAATGGTCCCTCAAAAAGAAAGAATCAAAATGAGGGGACCAAAGAATGAAAAGATGATGGGGGTGAAAACACAATTGTACTAAAAAATTAGTCAAAATCATTGAGAATGCTAGTGGGATGGTGCACAATGGTTTTCCCAAAGGAGGTTATAAAAATCGTACTTAGATATTGGTAATGTGGTCTGATAACATAATGATTTACCCAAAGATGGTTATAATCATTGAGATGATGGAGCTACCCTAGTTAGGATAGATAAACAAGATAATAACATGCCTTTATATGGGCATAAATGGGTAAGTGGTGTCAGCATAATAATTTTCCCAAAGGTAGTATAAATCATTGATAAATATAGGTGGGATGGTATGCAATGATTTTCCCATATGTCATTATAATCATTGGACCCTGATAATGGAAAACATGATAAATTTGGACAAGGATGATGATAACTTAATGTAGAGGGTAATGATGAATTGAAACAACCTACTAGTAGGGAGATGCTTATCTGAACTAATAAAGGTTGAAATTATTTCATGGCTAATTACTCTATTTGGGATATGATTGGGATTGAATCAGGATGTTGGTGTCAAAGAGATGCCACTATTGATGGATATACTTCTTGAAGCTAAGGTTTGTTGTAGCATGTGTCGGTAGGCATCATGGTATAACATCTAAGGACTTGACCAAAATATGTATAAGGACTAACTCCTGTAATCTAATACTTAATAGAAACTAATGCACCAATGATATAAATTATGATGATAATGTAAACATATGAATATGGATAGATTCAAGTATAAGAATGGGAAAGGAATCACCTAATGAACACACATAGACTAAACTAAGGCAATAGTGATAGAAGAAAATAAATAAGAAAATAAACAAAACAACAAAGAAACAAACAAATAAAAACTCAAAAAAAACCATAAGGATAGTGCCCCTAGAAAATAGGTGACAACATAAACAAATGAATAAAATGGGAGGAAATAAAAGAAAAGGAAGGGGGTGGTTGAGATATCACCATATACACTAGGTAAGTGGGTGTTGCCTACATAGTTCCCTGGATGTAATATCTAATTAAAAAACTTTAGGCCAAATGTAGTTCTTCTAGGGAATAGGAATAATGTGATAATTGATGAAAATAAATATAACGGATGTGAGAGAAGAAGAGGAATGGTCTTACAAAATGGCAAGTGCATGAGATAGAAAGGCAAAAAAGGATGGGTAAACTAAATGCCAAGTGATTTTCTTGTAACTTAGTAAGAGTTCCCAGAATCTTTAAGGCAAAGAAGTGGTCAATGTTTTTGTTCTTTTCTAATGATTTTTGAAATGTTTTTAGAATTATTTTAGAGTATCTCAACTCAATTAGGAATGATGAGACACTAAACGATTCAAGATCCTAAAATAGTAAAAACATTTAAATTAAGGTTACTCATAAAATGGTGAGAGTATGGATTAGGTTGCTCACAAAACAATGAGAACATGGCTTAGGTTGCTTACTAAAAGGCAAGAGCATGGCTTATGTTTCTCATAAAATGGTGAGATCACAGATTAGGGTGACTAATTTGACCAAAATAATTTTTTATCTCTATCTACATAGTCCCAGAGTATGACCTTATGTCACTATAGTTCCACCCCTATAGTAGAGGAATTTGACTAGTGTAGCAGTCAATTCAAAAAAAAAAAAACATAGTTGGTAAAAAGGCATAGTATGACATAAGAATTAGCAAGTTGGTATGTCAAGGCTTAATGTTTACCCTAGTTTTCCCATAGGTGGTTATAGCTAGGACACAATGGCATAGATCAATAGTACTAATTTTCCCAAAGGTGTTTATAATTAGTAGCAAGACCGGTGGTAATAAAGGAATACCAAATGAAGGATGCAACTACCAAAACTTCTAATCCCAAAATATGATCTCTATCTGAATTACTTAAACCAACTAATGAAATTGATTAGATACCTTGATGTTGAAATTCATAACAAATGGAAAAAAACCAAGGTCAAATAGGCTAGGCTTTAGAACACACTAGGCTAATAGGTTGGAAGTGAAAAGTGGATACGATTAAGAGTATAGATAAGGATGATATGGTACAAAGAAGAATAGTGATAAAATGGCATAAATGAAATGGTTATTGTAGACAATACACCTTAGAACTCAAGCATAGTACCACTTGAGATGAATAATATTCATTGACTTAGGATGTTCATCTCCATTTGGTGTGGCAAGCCTATATGCTCCTAATACATAATCTCCAATAATGATGAAAGGCCCTATCTAATTTGGTTTGAATTTCCCTTTATGCTTCTTTTCAGCCATAGTATTCTTTTGGTTTTATTTAAGAACAAGATCACCAAGTTAAAATGTTTGATACTTAACACACTAATTATAGTGGACTTTGAGTTAGTTTTGATATGCTTGAAGAATATTGAGTGTGGTTGTGTGTTTCTCATCATGTACATCTAGCTCTTATAGGTAGGCTACTCGATAGTCATGATCATCTAGGACATGCTTGAAATATATGCATAGTGAAGGTAACTCAACATCAATGAGAAAGATGGCTTTAGTATCATAAAAAATTGAGATGGAGTGGCTCCTATGGGGGTATGATGATTGGTATGGTATGGCCATTGGGTAGGGAATATCTACAATTGCCAATCATGACCATAATCATTGACAATATTTTTGAGAATATTGATAATGTTTTTTTTAGATGCCTTATCTTGGCCATTACCTTGAGGATAATATGATATAGAAAAGTATTCTATGATGTTATATTTAATACATAGTTAGATTACATCCTTGTTCTTGAATGATCCTTCATTATTAGATATAATTTTAGAGGGGATACCATAGTAGCAAATGAGATGGTTAAAAATGAATTTGGAAATTCGCTTTCCAATCACATAAGTGATGGGTATAGCTTCAACCCACTTAGTGAAATATTTTATGGTAGTAAGGATATGTTTATGGCCATTAGATGAAGTAGGGTTAATCTTCCCAATGAGGTCAAGTCCCCATGTAGAAAATGGCCATGGTGCCAACACCAGTTTTAGAGTTTTTACTAGGGCATGAATCAAATTAGCATGTCATTGACATTTGTCACACTTCTATATATATTCAGTGGCATCTACATCCATCACAAGCTCATAATAACTAGTATGTAAGATATTTTTGGATAATACTAGCCCACTAGAATGAGCTCCACATACTCCTTCATGAACTTCTTTTAATACTAGTGTAGAATTTACCAAAGTTAAAGAATGAAGTAGAGTTCCATAAAAAATATGATAGTAAAAGGTAGATCCAAGTAGAGTATAATGAGAAAAATGATTAATGAAGGCTTGGTTTATTTTTTAGATAGGTTAGGTGGTAGGAATTGGTCATGAAGGTAATTATATAGGTCTAAGTACTAGATAGAACTAGGAAAAACAATATTATAAATCATTACAATGGTTGAAGGTTCATGAGCTAGTACTAATAAATGCTCAACAAGGAACTGATACTCTCTATCTTTATTTATTTGTCAAATTAGAGAGCCAATAGTATCCATGGCATCTACAATTCTATTACTAGCCATTGGTATGTGCTCAAACTAAATGTTGGCAATTTGTTGCTTAAGAGTGTTGACCATGGATTTATATGGAACTAGCTTATCATCTTTGGTTTAAAAATAATCTGTGCCCTAATTGATGATTAACTAAGAATCACCATAAAATTGGAGATGAGATATGTTCCAATGCATGGCTTGTTCAATTCCTACAACAAGTGCTTCATACTTGACCATGTTTTTAGTATAACAAAAGTTGATTTTGAATGATTTACGGATTAGATCCCCCTATGGTTAATAAAAAATAGGCCTACCCATTATCCATGTGTAGTAATTGAACCATAAAAATATAGTTTTCAAGCCTACTCCTCAATGGTTGTGTCAACGATGATCATTATTGATTCATTAAGAAATTGAAATGTGAGTGGTTGTGTGTTTGTGAGAGGTGTTTCCGTAGATTGATCATCAAGAACTTGTCCCTTGATTGCATTTTGATTCACATAATCTATGTCAAAATCACTAATAAGCATGGTACATTTATCCATTCTACCTTGCAAATCTATTTTAGATAGTATATACTGAGTGGATCCACTTTTGAAATGACCATGGTCTTATTATTCAACATGTAATGGCATAGTTTCTAAGCTGTGAAGACCATGGCTTAACAAACTTTTTAATAGGGATATAGTTATGTTCATATGTAACCAAGGTATGACTTAGGTAGTATAAAACATTATCTTTTACATTTCCATCATGTTGAGTGAAGAGTGCCCCTAGAGCATGGTTGGTAGCTGATAGGTATAACAAGAATGGCTTTCCTGGTATAGAAGGTAATAAAACAATAATATTAACAAGATAGTCTTTGAGTTGTTAAAAATTTGTTTGGTAGTGATCATCCTAGTGAAATGCAACTCCCTTCTTCAATAGGTGTGTAAATGGATGACACTTGTCTACTGATATAGAGATGAAGAATCAAATTGACTAGATCTTACCCTGTAAACTATGGAGTTGCTTTAAATTGGTTGGTGGTAGCATCATGGTTATAACATGGACTTTAGCTAGATCAACTTTAATACCTCTACGAGACATGATGAAGCCAATTAATTTTCCTAAAGTTACATTGAACACACATTTATTTGGATTGAGTCTAACTTTGTACTCTTGTAATCTTTTAAATATCTTATGCAACACTACTGAATGGTCAGCCCTAGTTTTAGATTTTTCTAATATGTCATTGACATATTCTTCAACAATATCATGTATCATATCATGAAATACGATAGTCATGGGCCTTTTATATGTATCTCCAACATTATTAAGGCTAAATGGCATTACCTTATAACAAAATGTTCCTAATGAAGTGGTGAATGCTATTTTATGTTGGTCTTCTAGTGCTATTTTGATCTAGTTGTATCCTAAAAATCCATCCATGAGTGAAAGCATTTCATAACCTACTATAGATTTTATGATCACATCAATATTAGGCAAGGGAAAATCATCTTTATGAAAAGCTTTGTTGATGTCTCAAAAATTAGTATAGATTCTGATCCCTTTAGGGTTTTTACTAACATGTATCACATTAGAGGTCTCTTCTAAGTAATCAGTGGATCAGATATGTCCTAATTCTAAGATTTTTTCTAGATCTTTCTTTACCAATATAACAATGTTAGGATGCATCTTACATAGATTTTTTTTACCAGTTTGGAATCAAGATTAACCATAAGGTGGTCCAAAACCAAGGTAGGGTCTAAACCTAGCATGTAAAAATAGGCCCATGCAAAGATATCTAAAAATTCTCTAAATAGAGCTATAAAGACTTCATGTTCTTCCTTAGTGAGGAACGTGCCTAATTTTATCCATTTAGGTTTGATGGAGTCCTAATATTTACCTATATTATATCTTCGACTAGAAGGGTTAAATCATCTTCTATGATAGTAGGCAGTGACTTGAAATATTGAATTATGTCAGGGTCCTCTGGGAGGACCTCCTCTTCAACTTATCCTAGGTAGGATGAATCTGAATTCCCCAATGGGAGATCTAGACATCTAATAAAAATAGTTGGAAATTTTTAAATATTTTAATTAGATACTTATTGTTTCTCAAAGATAAAATTAGATCCATAGTCAAGTTCATCATTGGTGGTCTCCTGGTCTAAATTCAAAGAAAAATGAACACCCCCATCTAATGGTGCCTAAAATAGGTTTTCAGCACTAGACTAGCCTTTATCTTTACTTTTTCTCTAATTAGAAAGCACCTCAAAGAGGTTTTCACTTTGGGACCTCAATGTTTTAGTTATTTGTTTTTGGCTAAAGGTATTCACTCACTCTCTAAAATAGGTTGCATGATCCAATGTAATTTAGAATCCTAACTTGTGATCTCCCAATAGAATGTTATCTCTAAGGCCTAAGAATTCTTCAAATGCCTCATCATTTTAAAATTCATCAATTGGTAGACCAGATTCTTGTTGGTCCCAATCTATTAGTTGGGGATAATATAGTGGTAATGCATTGTGATAAATGGAAAGGGTAAGGTTAAAAATGATATTATTATCGAACATGTTGGTTTTATCTAGGTCATCGAAGGTGGGGTTATGATCAAACTCTATTTTATTGTTGACATCATCATCACTAGTAACTAGTGATGGAGTTTGAATAAGATATATGGGGTCACCCATAGGTAGTTTAAATCTAAGTCCATATGGTCTTTCATGCTTAGTCATGGAAATTGGCTCAATGGTTCCTTACTAATTTAGTCTGAGGCCTCTTCCTTCATAATTGTGATGCTCCATGATCCTATTAGGAATATAATACTTTGTATTTTTATAACAATCATCTAGGTTATTATTGTATAACCATGATTTGTCCCCTTCAATATGGTCAGACTCTAGGCTAGATGCTGGTACAAATGTGATAGGTCCCTTATTTTTGTTCTTTTGTTGCCAATGCATATGTGGATTGAATTTATGTCACCCAAAGGTTTTTGGATTTTGAGGAAGATTGGTAATATGAAATGTATCATGGGTCACATAATCTCTTGGTCCATTATCCAAAATGGTGAAATGATTAAAAGCTTCAAGAGGTGGCATGTGGGAAAGGAAATCAAAGGTATTAGGATCCATAAAATTATCTGGTGAAGGATTAATAAGTATAGCCTTTCCTTTATCCTACTTAGAACTTGGATTCATGCCATATGGATAATTATAGCTTTGAAATTCAGCCTTAAGATTTTTGCAGTGTTCATATGGGTGTAAATCTCTTGGAATATTCACTTCCATATTGAGTGGGAAAACTTGATACATTCGTGCAGCATTGATGGGACTACATGAATATCATGTAACCAAGGCCTTCTTAGAAGCATATTATATGATAACTCAAGATCAAGCACATGGCAAAGTGTATCATGGGTCAAAGGCCCAATGATAACTGACAAACTAATAGTGCCTTGTGATTCTCTTTCCTGATTATCATAGGCTTTAATGGTTATTATTTCTAACTAGAGATCTACCATTGTGTACCCAAGAATCCTGATGAGCTTTAGAGACACTATGTTAAGGCAAGATTTATTGTCATAAGGACACATTTCACTGTATGCCATCTTAGATACACTTCTATATATAATGGATTATTATGGAGTGGGCAAGGGAAGATAGGTCACTTTGGTTGAATGTGACTTCTTGGGTTGGAGCTAGGTGTCTAACCAAAGCTTAAAATTTATCAAGGGATATGTCACTAATAACAATGGATTGGGTCAAAAACTCATTCAAGATATTCTTTTGGATTATTGACTTTCATAATAAATATAAAATAGAAAATTGTCCTAGTGTCTTCTATAATTATTCCACAATATCAAACTTCTTATCTTGGTTAGTAGTGAATGGTTTATTCTAAGGCTAAATGGTTGGTTGGATGATAGGAAAAGTGGCAGATGATTATGGGCCTAGGATAGTAATCTGTGACCTTCATGTTGTGATTGAAAAATTAGGATCAAATACTTGACCATTATTACTAACTAATGTTGGGAATGGTTTGGGACCAGATAGGACAAGTCTCAATTGCTAGTACACTCACATGTGGTCACATGGCAAGGATGAGTTGTTGATATAAGGTCTAAAAGGGGAAGTGCTATTTTTTTGGTTTTCTTGTATGCACTCCTAGGTCAATGAAGGATTATCCATGTAATTTAGTAGAATGTTATTATTTAGCAATGGTCTAGGTTGATTATTACTTGGTCTAGGATTAATGGAGATGGTATTAATGCTACCCTTATAATATGACCTACAACCCTATTGTAGTCATCTGTAACTACATGGTAAGTTTTTTAGTTTTTACCATTTTGACCTTAGTTTTTTGCATTATTTTGTGGTTTTGGGTTCTACTACTAACTTTGTTGATTCTATTAGTTCAACCTTTGATTTTGATACTATGGATTTTACTACTACATTGGCCATTATTATTATTGTTGTTGATTATTTTGCTGCTACTAATTGTTATGTTGTGGAAAAGGGTTTTGATAAATCCCAAAAATCTGATTAGAAGTGGAAGCACCATTATCCAATGTTATCTACCCATTCTCAAACATATTCTCAATTAAATGATTGATTTAGACACATCTTCATAGATTATGCCCATTGACCTGATGATAGTCATAAAATTTATTTCCATGGTACCAATCAAGATAAGGAATGCATTGCAAATAATGCTTTGGTATAGGCCAACTAATCAGATTAGTAGTAACAAGCTTGTGAAATATAAACTCAATCGGTTCTCCTAGGTCACTAAAGACACAATGTGCAAACACAATTCTCTTAGGAGGAGGGGTTTATAATGGTAAAGGCTACTATATTTGTTGTGTAGGTCTTGGTTGTTATGCTTTTAGTATTGTTTGGATATTTTTTTGGGTTAGATTAAGCTAAAATAGTGGTGTAAATGATGTTTTCACTATTTAGACTTGATGAAATTTAGTTACTCCATTTCCCATAACATTATTATTATGGTTGAATTATGTCAGTCTTTCATGGTTATTGTCATGTGCCAATTATGATTATTGCACTTGAATGAGATGTTGATGTTGGTTATTTCCATGATTAGTACCTTGATTTTGATTAGTTTAATTAATTTTGATGACTCCTTTATTGATGAGCACCTACTCGATCAACAAAGCTTTATCAATGATCTCTTTAAAATTATGTGCACATTATAGTTCTAGATGATAATCTATGACAATATGCAAATTTGTAGTAAACATAGAGGCTAATTTTTTATTTGATAAACTATGGGTGAAATGGATTACAAGGGATCTCCATCACTATAAAAACCTGTAAAACTCTCACCAACATTTTTTTACTTGCATTAAGTCCACTAATGAAATTTCATGAATGAGATTATAAGGAAAGTGTTACACAAACTTATTAGAAAGATCATCAAAATCTGTCACTTAATTTTTGGGCAACTTTAAAAACCACTCCAAGGCATATCCAACCAAGCTCCTTTGGATAAATAGCAAAAGGTATATGTCACTATATGTCATTGGTTGACATGTGATAAATAATTCATATAAGTGGGCCTTAGGGTCACGTTTCCCTTTGTATTTGTCAAATTTTGGTGGTTCGTATCTTAGAGGAAATGGTATCTAAAAATACTCCATGTTAAAAGGATAGGAAGATCAGTCATATAATTTGAAAATATTAATCTATTTACCAGCTTAAATGATAGCAATTACATCCTTCATATGTTGTAATTATTGGAATAGGAAACTAGAAAGAACATTAGTTTGAGGGAGAATATTGGTTTGGGTAGATGGTTAGGAGTTCACAAGTGGGACACTTTGACTAGGGTATGATGAAGATACCTACTGGGGTACATTAGTTTGGTTGGGGGATGGACCAAGAATACACATATGTGGATTAGGATGTACTTAAACTTTCAAAATTGGTTACATGATATTTTGGTTTACGTTAGTGATAAATGTTTGAATTAGAGGATTTTGTTTTTGGGATGAAGGGATATAACTATATTGTGCCTTCTATGGTTGAAAAGGGACATGCTATCGACTAACTAAACCTTATTGTTGAGTGGGAGGTTGTGTTCCGAGACCCTATCTCTAAATTTATGGCACATTTTGAACCAACAGTTGTGTAGTAGGTACTTGAGAAACATGGGGACATCCTTGTTACATGAATCCATATGGAGAAGTGAAAACATGTTGAAAATTTGGCATCTATCATTGACCAATATTTGCACATTTTTTACTAGTCATTGCTTGGTTATAAATTAGCATATTAGTCTGTGACTGAAGACGTATGTTTAGCATTACCTGGTGAGGTGAAAAATTAGTTTCTCCTAATTGAGGTGGAAATATATTTGTCCTATGCTGCATTGATACATTAGGTTGTGTCTATTTTTGTGAAATACTACTCATTACTTGTTGAGGAGGAGTAGGATTCATCACATTTTGTCATTGAGGAGTGACATTGGCCATTGTCTGATTACCCAATCCCATAGGTTATACACTTGAGAAAGTAATCAGTTGAGGTTAGGGTGTAAAAAATCCTATTCCTTGGTATGATGATCCAATCATGGGATGAATTATAAGCACATGTTGTTGACTAGTTATTTGTGTGGTAATACCACTTTGATTAGGATTGGACTTTATTTTCACATTATCCACTACATTTGGTTCACTATTTTATGTAGAGACTGAAGACACTTCTTTAATAATGAGCATATGCATCAAGTTATCTATCAAAGTGGTTTATATGAATGGGTTATAACTTAGATTCTCTTGTCTAGTTAACTCTATCAACATGCTTGTTGAAGGAACTAGGTCAATAAGAGGCTTACTCACCATATTCATTTGATTGAAATCACATGCTAGATTTAGGTAGGTTTGATATGCTGTCTATATTTGGTTAAATTCATCTTATATGATGTTTTTACATCAATTAGATATATTAGGATCTTAATAAATTATTTGGACTAGATCCATAGGATTACTAGAATAAGCCTATTGATCGTAACTAATATTATGGGGCACTCTTACTAGACTTAGCAATTTGTCAAATGGAAAGTCTATTGGAAACTTGGCCCCTACCTATATGGCTCTAACTAAAATCTCATATTTATTTTATAGAAAATGTCAATCAAACAAAAATGGATCATACGTGGAAGTTGTATTAGTATAATATGACTTTTGAAGAACTAACTCATCTACTGTGGGTATTATAGCTAGGTATTGTGTGGTTTATTCTTAGTCTTATTATGAATAAGGTGGTGTGTTAACCAGATAGTTAGCCAATGGATCTTGGCTTTGCACCCCTGATTGAGTATTATAAGAGGGATAAAAATCCATCTCATAAATAATAGTATTTCTATAGGGGTCTTTCACCATTTCTTCCTACATAACTACATTACTAATCTCTAGATTGTACATGTGTTTCAATTATTTTTTATTAAATTTAAGAAGTGAGAAATAGAGAAAGAAAGATTAGGGATTACTGATTTTATGTACCTAGATTGGTGTGAATTATATCTAGATGAAGTTAAGAACTCCTCTTTGTCTCTGAAGGACCACCTACAAGCAAGAACATACTACCATATAATATTTGTTAGTAGGTTGGTGAGTGGACTGCTATGCAACTTGATTGTTGTAGGAAGTGATAAACTTCCTAGGGGATGATAGTCCACTGTTTACTACAAAGAGTTAAAAATGAAATGAAAAATTAAAGTAGAGAGAGAGAGAGAGAGTTGCATGTACCTTTTCTATAACCTATGTGTAGAATTCAGTATCATAGAGTAGGAAAAGTACAATTTTGGTATGTTAGAGGGTTGGTCAGGCTGGTTTGGGTGATTTAGGTAAAAGAGCAGTTACTGATGTTGGTAGTGGCAATGTGACCAATGTTGATAGGATAATTGATGTTGATAGGGGAAATAGACTCATAACTTCATAGAAGGCTTTCTTGAGTGTAGGGAAGGATATTTGATAGGTTAATGGGGTTAGAAAAGAGTCGTATGAGGGGTTAGAGAGATGGAAAGAAGTCTAGGTGAAGAGTTTGGTTTGGTTAAGGAAGAATTATGGAGATGAAGGAGTTTTACAACTCCTCCTTGGGGATGGATGAGACTTGTGTAAATGCTAATAAGAACTAATTAGAATTAATAGAGTATAGGGATGCTTAAATGATATAAGTACCTAAATAAATACTCTTGATAAAGCTTTGTTAAGGTGACTAATTGAATAGAGATGAGTGTGTGCCACTTGTTCACTATAAATTGAGCTCTTTGCATAATGGATCAATTCTAATTTGGGATTTTACTAGTACAGAGAATCTGTGAGCCTGGTTATAGTGGATAATCACCAAAAGCTTTTTAAGAGTTATTTGAATATCTTGAGTGAGTTTTTGCTTGAGAGAGAGAATGTTTGTGGGGGTCCAAAATGGGTTTATAATGTTGCTTAAGTAACCAACATTGGTGATCATACTGACATCAATTTATGGTTGATCAACATCAGTCGAGGGTTGACTAATGTTGGTGGCATGAGAATAGGTCAAAAGGGATATTTTTGGCTCCTTTCTTCCATTTCTCCATGCCAAGTGTAACACCCATTAAGAAATGGTCAATATACAAGGTTGCGTATAAGGTAATTTTTATAAATTTTTTAATAGGGTAAGAATTAGTTATCTGTGGGAGACCAAGTCTAGTGGTGACTCACGGGGTGAGAATTGGTCTTGGGGCAAGGTAGCTAGGTAAGGTGGAACATGGAATATTCAATTAATCTTTGTTAATTAATTAAATATGTGGGGTAGAGGCATGTGTTGGGAAGAATTATTAGAAAGGGGGTCTAAGGGGGGTTTTAACACAACACATTTTACACTTGTGTAACATTTTTTTGGTGTCTACATTTGCCCCTTTTTATCTTGGTAAGTTATGCTAATAAGTTGTAAGACAAAAATGAAATTTGAGTAGTCTAGGTATGGGGTGTGAAATCTTCCCCCTCAAAATGGGAATTGATTGGGAAAAACCCAAAATTGGTGATGAATTTGACAAAGAGTAAATGAGATTGGTTAGTTGTGGGTTAGTAGTGTAGAGATGATGTTGTGGTCATAAAGTACTAAAACATTGTGTTGAAAAGTTTAAAATAGGCGTGGTCATGGAGGATTTTGGTTAAAGTTACCAAGGCATAACTTGTTAGTGATATTTGAGAAGGTATGATCAACCAAAACTATAACTCCAATGGTCAAATGTGTTCCAAGTATCTAAGGTAAGAAGTACCCCTAAAACCATAATAGGTTGTAGGTGATAGGATAAGTTAGTGGTGATCCAAATCAACTGATAGTCATATGTGTAAGGTATTGTCAATGTGTACTAGAGAGTATGCATGATCAAGACACCAAACTTATATGTAATGAGTGGGTACGTAATGAAACATCTGTTTGGGTTATAGTTGGTGTGATCAGAGATGAAAATGATCCTCATTGTCAATTTTGTAAAGGTAGGGTATGTGCAAGGTTTCCTTATAATGAATAAGGGACTATAAAAAGTCATGTGCAAGTATTAAAATTCTATTGCATGGAACCAACATTGGTAGTGTTATACTGACATCAGGGGTAAAGTGACTAACATTGGTAGATGACCAAGCACAACAAAAAGGGGCTACGTGGCCAACCAATTTCATTTGCATGTTGATTGGTCAAAGATAAATAAATAGCCAAAAAATTTAAGAAAATGGTGGGATGAAGTGGAGACCCAACTAGAGGCATGGCATCACAAGCATAAATCATCCCAACCTAGTAGAGACAGAGAGATGAGGTACGTTCCTTTAAACCTTTGCTTTGTGTTTTTTGGTACTTTTTTTAATTTGAGTTGAGTGGGTGGTGTAATAGGTTACTAGTGAGTAGTGGGTGGGTAATGGGGAGGGTAGGAACATAATTTGTTTGTGTGGGTTTTAGGGTATTTTAGTGTTAAAATTGGAAATGAGTAATGGGAAAGTTTTGGCCCTAGAGTTGAACTAGTCATTGATGTTGGTTAAGGTCTTCTTATGAATATCAATGGTAAAGGTACGAATGTCAATGTGTTATGCACTAACATTGGTAGTTTAGGCACTGATGTTAGTTGATAAGTGACTGTCATTGATGGCCTTATTTAAGTCAAAAGGGTAAAAATGGGGAGAAAAAGAGTTGCAAAGTCATAAGGCCTTAGGGAATAGGCAAATCATGTGGCATAGAGTAGATTTCACTTAGTTTAATATTGAGAGATTAGTTCAAAGGCCTAGTTTAAGAGAGATAAGTCATAAGGCCTTGGGTAAAAAGGGATAGGTTGGATAGCTAGGTGGGTAGACAGCTGAGATAGCCTAGAAGACCCCATGTCTATTGAGTGCTACTTACATATATACAAAGGGCCTCAAGCTAATGTAGTTATCCCATGGGATAGGGAAAATGGTTAAGGTAGTTGTTAAAAAGGTTTATTGATTAATTTTGTGTGTTTTTTGTTACAGGTGAGGCATGAGTTCACCCTAAGAGACCATCTTATAATACTCTTAACTAGGATAATGGGAGATGTGTTAGTAAATGAGTGGGACCACATGGTTTTAGTTGGTCTTGGTAGTGTTTGGTGGTATTGTTGGGTCACTAGAGATGTTATCTTGATGATCATGTTGATTAAGAGGTGGGATCATACCACAAACACCTTTCACTTACTGACTGATGAGATGACAGTCACACTAAAGGATGTATATAGGATCTTTAGACTACCACTACAGGGTGAGCATCTTTTTGCATGCATGAGGGAGGAGCATGACATCCATATGGTGTCATTATTTAGTGAGCATGTGAGTGAGGTTACATATCACTTAACGTCATTCACTTATGAGCCTCTATTTTTGGTAGATGAGGAGGAACATCATCTTAACATCCTGATGATGATCAATGTCATGGTGTATGCACTACCAAATGTAGATGGTGGTAGATTTCTAATCAATTTGATAGGGGTCTTCGCTTAGATGATATACTAAAGGACAATTTTTAGAGGGGGCTTGAATACTTGGTTCAATTTTATAGAGAGTTGTGGGGTTTGAATCTACATAAATGTTATAGTTTATGTGTTGTGTACCTACTACATTATTAGGAATATGAGCACATCATACTTATGTAGGCACTACGACTACCATCCATGATGATAGTGGGATTTAGAGTTTGGCTCAGATGATGGTGAGAGGTAATGGCATAGATGTAGGTTGATGGTGTTATGTGGGATATCACACACTACAGAGGGTTACTAGACAACTTGAGTCTAGGAGATATTATCTAACACCCATACATGATGTATCCAATTTTAATATTTCAAGGGGAGGAGCTCATTAGGATATAGATCACACTATGGTTTAGAGGTAGGAGAGTAGGTGAGCTCAAGATGATACCCATGGCATGGGTTAGGAGATAACTCAGCCTTATGTAGGATGTTATATCTACTTTCCCTAAATACAGGCATGATTCCATTAAGGTACTACTCCATTTTTCATTATAAATAGATAGACCTCATTTTGAGGAGCTACTAGTATGCATAGATGTGGTTGATGTTATATGCACTATGGCATACCAGGCATGGTTGGTAGGACTACACATAGTTGTACTAGTTAGGAGGCTAGATCTAAAGATGTAGGGTTTGGCACATGATAGAGATGTTAATTTACAAGTCAAAGATGTGGCAATATAAGAGAGGGATACAACTATCTAGGCCAATGATGATATGATTTAGGTTAGAGATGTATCATTACAAGCCAAAGATTTCACTATTCAGGTGAGAGATGTGGATGTACAGGTCATAGATGCTATAGTTATAGAGAGGGATATATCATTATATGCCAAGGACATGGCCATATAGGAGAGATATGTTATAGTCCTTTCACATGATTCATCACACGTAGAGGTCTTGGGGTAATATGGTTAGGTGGGCCATCTTTAGATTGATGTGGCTAGTATATACGGGATGAGTGACCTCATTGATGGTAGAGAGAGATTAGTTGAGATTAGGTGCATAAGCATTGGTAGTTTTTACTCCTCCTCCTCCACATGCAATAGTATAGGTAGCAGGATAGGTAGGTGCCATGGGTCCTCCATAGACTATATCTCTTATGAGATATAACACCACTAGATGAGATCACATACTATGAGAGGGTGATCTATGAGTTTCCATAAATTCCTAGATTTATGGAATTTAGGGAGCAGGAGCGGTCAGATACATGGACCTAAAGTTCAAGTTTGTGGAGATAGAGACAAGGAGAGGGTAGTGGTGACACCACCTCATCACAACCACCATGATTTTGAGGAGGTTGTGTTGATCCTAATTTTGAGAAATATTTTTGTATTTATTCATTTTTTTAATATATACCATCCTGTTGAGTTGATGATGCAAGATGTGTATGAGAGAGAGATGAGAGATCTTGATATTTGTATATGATGTATATTGATTCAACACACAGACACACACACACAGATATATATATATATATATATATATATATATATATATATATATATATATATATATATATATATATATATATATATATATATATATATATATATATATATATATATATATATATATATATATATATATATATATGATGAGATGCTTTATTTGATGTGATGATGATGTAAATGTTATTTTCATGTATGTGTTTATTGTTTTGGATGAATGTTTATGATATTGATATAATGATGATGTTGGTTTACTACCACTTGCATGTATGTGATGGAATATGCATAATAGATGAGATTTTCATGTTAAACTTTCACATATGTGATGGTATATACATAAAATGAAATGGTTGTGTTTATGAGATAAAGGTTTAGCACTTTCCATATGTAAAATGATATATGCTTGGTTAATTTCTATTTCTAGCATGCTCCATATGTGATGGTTTATACTAAAAAAAATGTTTTGGTCATGGTTTATTTCCTATGTATTGGTATGTAGGAAATTGGGATTTGTGCATTCTTAGTATTTACCATATATGTGATTGGTTTCATACTAAAAATCAGAGGTTTGCTCTTGGTCTTTTTCTTATGTATTGGTTTTTATGAAATGATGGTTAAGTTACATTCTTAGTACCTTCCATATATGTGATTGGGTGTAGACTAAAAATGAATGTGTTGGTCATGTTTGTTTGGTTTTTGCATTTTCCATATGTGATGGTGTATGCATAAGTGATGGTTGTGGGCATTGTGAAATTATTCCTATTTATTTTTAGTTATGAAAATTGTGGTCATGTTGCATTTTTAGCATTGTCCCATATATGTGATGGCATATACTAGAAATAAATGTGTTGGTCATGTTTATTTGGTTTTTGCATTTGCCATATGTGATGGTGTATGCATAAGTGATTGTTTTTGGCATTGGTTTTGGGATAGGTGTAGGATTTAGAGTTGTTATATTTATGAGTTAAGATGGTGAGTTCTTCTATTGGAAAATGTATCTATAGAATAAAAGTCAACATGTGAAGTGAAAGGTAAAAGAGAGAGACAAGGTGATTTTTATTGACATAAACCAAAATAACAATGTAAATAGGCTCTAAAGTTTGAACCTTTTTGATGCATTGCATTTGTTGACCATTTATTAGTTAGAAAAGTGTGGTTATCACCTTGTGTTAAGTAAGTTCAAAGTCCCTTGAAGATGTGATTTTAAGGGAAAGAGGGTGTAAAATGGAATAAGAGTAGTGAGGTAGTGTAACCTTTGGAGTGATAATGGTATGACCCATTTGTGGGCTAACCAAGAGTGACTATAGACAAGTCCATGACATAAAGTTATTTTGTTGATATTTTATTTTTTCTTTGTTTTTAATTTTATTGTGTAAGTTGATCAATGTGAGAAGATCAAAATGGGATGAATCTGATCAATAGGGAAGCTTTTGAATCATATTTGCCTTTGATAGTGGTTTTTTTGACTTAGCCATATTTCAAGGGTATGGGCTAGTCTACTTTATTTTTCTAGTTTTTAATATCTATCCCTCAAGGGAGCAGTCTATTTGAATGTAGCTATCCTTCAGGGAGTAGTTTACTTTTTTAAGATCTAGGCATGATTTGAAGTAGTTGATATATCCCATATTATTTTCTTTTGATTTTTATTTTTTGAGTCTTTTTGTTACTTTATTCATGGACAAGTCTATAGAGTCTTATAGGTTTTCCACATTTTGGGACAAAACCAAAACACTTCATAGGTTAAGTAAGTGTGGAGGAATAAGGGTAAGGTGAAAAGAATATGAATATAATAGGTTTGCTCAAGGGAGGAGCTTAAGTTAAACACAAGGTAAAAATGTCACTTAATTAACAAAAGAATGGTCATAAATGTAATGGATTTAGAGGTTTAGGTTCTGGTCATCCTTCAAGAGAAGATAAGAGATAAGCTTCAAAGCCATATTTATGAGTTATAATGTAGGGTCTTAACCTATTGAGATAAAACTTGCCCAATTTTCTCTTTTATAAGTTAGTCACATGTTGATTTTCCTTTAAGACAACATCTCAAATATTGAAATCATGCTCTTTAAGGTTTTTGTCATAGGCATGTTTGATACACTCTTGGTAGATGTGAAGATGGTTAAGGGTTAATGGATAGTGTTCATCAACAAGCTCAAGTTGAGCCAAACATTCTTTGTGAAATTCATCATTAATTAGAATGTCTTGTAGTGAAATCTCAAGGAAAGGAATTTGGACTTCAAGGGGCAAAACAACTTCCATACCATAGACCAAGAAGAAACGTGTAACTCCTATAGAAGTGTGAATGATAGTACAGTAAGCCCATAAAGCATATGGGATGTGAATGTGCCAATCCTTGCTAGTAGCATTAACCACTTTCATACGGATTTTGGTCAAATTTTTGTTAGAGGCTTTAGCTTGCCCATTGGCTTGAGGGAAATAGGGTGAAGAGAAGCTGAATTTTATAGAAAAGGCATCACAAAGTTGTTAGACAGTATTAGTTTTGAAAGACTTACCATTGTTAGTTATGATTTTTTAAGGTACACCAAAATGGCATATGATATGATGGTTGATAAATTTAATGATTTTATCATCCTTAGTGGATATGAGAGGAATGGCCTCAATGCACTTAGTGACTTATTATTTTGTTGTTATGATTGATTAGTGATGAAGAGAGGAATGGGGGTTAATCTCACCAATTAATTCTAAACCCCATTGAGTGAAGGGCCAAAATTCCATAGCAACTTGTAAGGCATGACTAGGAATGTGAAATAGGTTGGCATGTTGTTAAAATTTAAGACAACATCTAACATAGTCAATACAATCATGAGAGAGTGTTGGCCAATAATAGCCAAGGTGAATAACATGTTTGGAAATTGCATTACCATTAAAATGACCAATGCAAATCCCATAATGAACGTAATTAATAGAAAAGGGATTCTCTCTACTAGTGAGACATCGAAGGAGGAGACCATCAAAACCCCATTTGTAGAGAAGTCCCCATAGTATAATGTAATGTGTAGCACACTTTATGAATGCATGTCATGCATTGTGGGAGAGGTTGGGAGGAGTAATAGAGTAAGAGAGGTAATCTATGAGTTGAGTATACCACAAGTCATGCAAAATTTTAGTGATATTCCCCACAAAGAGGATGTTGGAGGAAATATTAAAAGGTAAAGTTAAGAAACGAATAGTGATGTAAATTTTGGAGGAAGAGGGTATGTAGGAGGTTAATGAAGCCATTATATCTAAAAACTTGTTGGTTGAGTGAGGAATGGTCTACAAAAGGTAATGGTGAAGTGATTCTAATAAGGTATCTATAGGATGTTTGTACCATTTTAGAGTCTCATTCTTGCAAAGATAAGCACCATTTACCTAGTTGATGACTAACTGTGAGTCATCAAAAATGGTTATGGATTTGATTCCTAGGAAGATAAGCATTTGAAGACCCAAAATTAAGGATTTATATTTGGCCATGTTGTTGGTGCAGTCAATGTATAGTTTAAATGGTAAAGGAATCAACTCACTATCAAGATAGATGAGGATAACCCCCACTCCCCCACCATTTTGACATTTAGACCCATTAAAGAACATCATTATTTGATAGGTGATATCATTGGTAGAAAGCACAAAAATAGACTAATCAAGGAATTCAATATTTGAGGGTTGGATATCAAGGAGTGGAGTGGTAGCTAATTGGTCAGTGATGGTTTATGCTTTGATGGACTTTTGTTGGATGAATTCCAAATCAAATTCAGCAAAAATCATAAGCCATTGAGTGATGTGTTGGTTGTGGTAAGGTTTAGAGTACATGTATTTGAGAAGGTTAGGGTGGGTGATGACATAAGTTTTATGGTTGAGGAGGTAATGTTATATTTTATAAGCTAAAAATACTAAAGAAAGGCACAACTTCTTGATATGAGTGTAGCATGTTTTTTAGTCATTAAGCATTTGGATTATGTAATAGAATGCTTGCTCATGGTGGTGATCATCCCTATGTGCCATCATAGCTCCTAAAGAATGGTCGGTCAAAGATATATAAAGAGAGAAGGGTTGGTCCTCTTTAGGTGGAATAAGGATAGGTGGAGAAAGGAGATACCGTTTGAGTGCATCAAAGGCTTCTTCACATTTTTTATCCCAATGAAAAGGAATTTATTTTTTGAGAAGATGGTGAAAAGGTTGATAACAATCTGATAGGTGAGAGATAAAGTGACAAATTGATTGGATTTTACCTTGGAGGTTCTAGAGTTGTTTGAGTGTGGCTGGTGGAGGCATTTTGAGGATTTCTAAAACCATAGTAGGGTCAACTTCAATACCTCAAAGATAGATGATAAATCCCAAGAGCTTTCCAGAAAGAACACCAAAGATGCACTTCTTTAGATTAAGTCAAATGTTATACTGAATAAGGTGAGTTAAAATAATTATAAGGAACCCCAAGCGATCCCAACAAAGTTTAGATTTGAAAAGTAGGTCATTAACATAATCCTCCATAATTATGTGTAAGAGGTCATGGAAGATATAAGTCATGGCATGTTGAGAGGTAGCACTAGTGTTTTTGACTACAGAGGGCATAACCCAATAACAAAAAGTTCCCCATGGGGTGATAAAGGTTATTTTTTGTTAATCTTTAGGGGAAACTAGGATTTTATTGTATCTTGATAATATATCCATAAGTGATAACATCTAATGGTCAGCTATTAAATAAACAAGTTAATCAATACTTGGTAAAGGAAAGTCAAACTTTGGACAAGCAAGGTTGAGGGTGTAGTAGTCAGTGCAAATATAGATTCCCCCTATTTCTTTCATAATAGGTATAATGTTAGAAACCAATTATGGGTAGTCAATAGGTTGGATGATGTTAACAGAGAGGAGGTGTTGGAGATCATCCTTAAGAAGGAGAGCAATATGAGGATGCATTTTGTGAAGCTTTTGCTTAACTAGCTTAGCATCATGATTAGTGACAATTTTATGGGTTATAATTGAAGGATCAATAATAGGCATGTCTTTATAAGACCAAGAAAAAGCCTTACTATGGTCATAAAGAAATGTGGTGTAGTTAGTTTTTTAAGAAAAATATAGAGATTGGCCTATTTTAAGAATATGAGGGTTGTCATGAAAAGGCAAGTAAATATCGATGGTTGATTTATTTAACATAACTTATGTCTTAAAAGGGAGTGATCATTTGATGTAGGAATCATCAGCACCCATATAGGTAAGAATGTCATCATCAGTTGCATGAGAGATGGTGTTAATTGTGGGTGAATACTCATTGATCATGTGAGGATGTATGGGAGGAAAGGACTGTGTTTCCCTACCCTAGAGATGGGTAAGGGGGCCCAAGTCAATGACATTTATTGCAATTTTTTTGTAGGTATAGATACCTAAAATTCAATGGGTGGTGGTGGAGAAGAGGAGTTAGAAGGAGATACATGCTCTTTAATTGTGGGAATAGAAGAAGTATTAATGGATTGAGTTGGGTCAACATAGCCAATGCCATGTCTTTGTTTAGCATTATCAATAGCTTTATGGGTATGACATTTAATAGACATATTAGAACTTTTCTCATAACATCCTAAGCCAAAACCTTTCCAAACACACCTATAGAGGTAAGTATGTGTAAATCTAGGATTGCTTAAAAAGGAAAAGTCACAATTAAACTTTTTGGGTGAAGAGGATGAATTACCCATGATAAGAGTTTGATCAATTCCTGCATATGTGAAGTTGGTTATGAGATAGGGTGGACCATATGTGATGATCATACCAATACGAGGATCATAGTTGGCACTCATGTGAGGTTTTCCATAGTCTTGAGGGGTATGGATCATGTCAAGAGTTAACAAATGATATTCACTTGAAGGTTTTCTCCATGGGATCCTTGTCAGGAATTTGTGTAGTTGGTATAGGTGTGTCTGGGGTAGCAGAAATTGTGGAGGCTTCAGAAGTGGGTCTTGGGGGTGATGATGTATTAAAAAGAATAAGAACATAATTTTGGCTATAGGTCATGTTACATGTCTTGAATGGATTTGGATCAGTAGGAATGACAAGAACTTGACCATTGTATTCAAACTTAACACAATGGTGCAATGTGGAAGGTACACAGGCCATAACACGTATCCATAGTCACTTAAGAAGTATGTTGTATTAGAATTCACCCTCTACAACATATAATAAATCAAGGGTATGATGACTCACATGGATGTGCAAGACCATGGTTCTAATAGTGATAGAAATAGAGTCATTAAAAGAATGTAACACTGCATCCATTTGTGATAAACAATTATCAGGGAGAGATAATTGATTGTAAGCATTGGTTGAAATGATGTTGATGTTAACTCCCCCATCGATCATAAATCTCTTGACCTAAGTTTAATCAATGTAGGTAGTGATAAAGAGGGTAGAATCTTGATATTTAAGATGTTGAGAGGGGATCTCTATATCACTAAAGGAGATCATAGAAATGGTGTTGAGAGAATTGATAAAGGTTACAAGGGGTTGAGGGTCTTTTGAAAGCATAGGTGAAGTAACATGAACCTTATCAAAAACCTTAGGATAAATGTTTATTAAAGGGTTTGTAGTGAAGGTAGATACTCTCTATGTTCAATACGACATTTTAAGGTGATCATAAAATGTTGCTTGATCTAATTTATTAGAATAAAAGAATTTGAGATTTTCCACTAAACATGAAAATGGTTTAGATATCATTGGTGTGGGTTTAGCTGGTTTGTCTTTAGATTATTGGGAGAGAGGAGATTTATTAGCCTCAAAAATTTCTATCCAAAGATTGAAAAGAGTCAAAATAGGGTAATATTATTTAGTAATAGATGAAGATGTATGTTCTTCTATAGTATGAGGAGAATGAGGAGATGAGGGCTCCTCAAGGGGATAAAGAAATGATATGATTGTTCCTTCAACATGTGGATGAGAAATAGGCAAGTTAAGATCCTCCATGGGTAAGAGGAATGGAAAGATGGGTTGGTTTGGGGGTGGTTCAATGGTTGCTTCATTAGATGTTAATGTGGAGAAAGCTAGCTCATCTATTTATGAAATATGAGTGTATGAGTCACTTTATTCTATGGGTTGAAGAGGAAGTAATAGAAGGATTTCTGTCACTATTTGTTTGAGGGGTAGGAGAAGCATGATCTACATTTTGTGAAAGTGTAGGTGAGGTAAGTGCAAAGGTAATTGGTGACTCCTCATTGGGTAATGGGAGTGGTAAAGTTTTCTCTTCCTCACATGGAATTAGAAGAGGAGAAATAGGTTCTTCTACCGAAAGAGGATGTGGAGTCAAACCAACTTATACCATTTGTGGGGTAGGAATAGTTAAAATAGGCACCTCCTATTGTGGCAATGGTTGGGTTAAGGGAACTATCACATTGACTATATGAATCTTATGATCTAAATAAGTTTGAGGATTAGTGTGGACTATGTTTTGGTTGGGCATGTGATTAGGGAAGGGTTGTTTGAATATGTCCATATTATGGTTTGGGGGAGAATTTGTATTATCTAAAATAAAATCACCCCTATCCAACATATTTTAGACAATATTTTTAAGAGTTTTGCAATCATGCATGTTGTGGCATTTGGCATGATGATAGTTGAAAAAATCATCCTCTTTGAACCATGCTAGAATGGGTCAAGAAAGATCAAATTAGATTAGAGGTTTGATGGTATGAAGGTTGATAACTCCTTGGTTGAGTATCTTTTCTAAAATGGAGGTGTATGACTCCCCAATAGGAGTATATTATTGTTTTTCATACCATTTTTGAAAGATCTTTGTTAGGTTGATTGGGTTTGATTGTGTTGAGGGTTGATTCATGCTTGTAGAAGAAGCAAATTTCAAAACCACATCATTTGTAGACCCTTTAGATTTTTGATTTGGATAAGAATTGTTAGATGAAGAATGACAATTTTCTTTAGAATTAGAATTTTTACTATGTAATTTAATCTTATCCTCATCTATGGCCTGGATTTCAAGCTTTCACACCATTTTGAAAGCTTCATCAACTGCGCAAAAGGTTTGTACATGGAGTCAGAATGAAATATGCTTTGCACATGATTTAGAGAAGATCTCAATGAACTTAGGTTGAGGTAGGGAGAAGGAGAGTTGGTTTATGAGACCTCTCCAATGAGCAATGAAATTGACAATAGCTTCATCATCAAATTGTTGAATAGAATAAAGATCTATTATCAAAACTTTTTGGAGATATTAATGGAGAAGTGATCAAGGAAAAGTTATGCAAGTTGAGTGAAGGAGAATAGTGAATGGTGCATGATGGAACTATACCAATCCAAAACAACTCCTGAAAGAGACATGGAGAATGTGTGATGTAATAGTGAATCACCATGTCCTATCAAATAGAAAGCATCTCTGAATGGTTTCAAGTGTTACTGTGGGTCCTCTTTTCTTTGGAAAAGGGAAACTTTTAGTATTTCCCATTGGTTTAGGTATGGACAAATTGGTAGATAGGGGTGAATGGGTTTAATGTAGATCTGATCATAAGATAGAATATTCTTCACTCTAAATATATATGTCTCATGGTTGCTCATTTTATCTATGAGCATTTTGATGAGGTCAAGAGGAGGATTTGTTTGAGAAACACCTCCTACATTGTAAGGAAGAGAATAAGAAGTTGAAGGCATATATGACACTACTTATTGTGGTTGTGTTGACACAACATAAGGATAGCGAGTCATAGGTTGAGGCATAAAAATAAATGGGGCTTTCCCAACTAAAGTAAGGGAAAAGGTTTGATTAATGGTTATAGGTTGAGTGGAAGGAATATTTAAGCTTGGTGAGGGGTGAGTTGTGATTCAAGTGTTAACATGTGTAAGAGTTGATGGGATGGGTACCACCAAATTCTAAAATGGGGTTAGAATGGATTGTACCCCTTACGCTTTTGAAGGTAACCAAGTTATGATAGGGTAGAGGTTGGATTGAATGGCAAGTGATGTCACACTTAGAACATCATGCACAATTGGGTTATTGGTTGATGTGATGGTTTGGGTAACCATGGAAGGCCAAGTTGAAACAAGATTTGATACCATCAGTGATGTTGGCATTACAAGGAGTGGGTCACTCGAAGAGGTTTGAGTTTGGCTTGTAGTAAGGTAATATTGAAGGGTGGTTACATTGCAATCAAGAAATCAAGCAAAATCTTGATCACTTAAAACTACAATGGGAATTTGATTAGGGATGGGCATTCTTTCCATATATTATTCCACTATGGATTTAGAAATAGAAGGGGAAAGTGGAAGTGGTTGAGAGTTTGTGTAATCAATAAGTGTCTTTGCTTGGATTTATGTTAAGAACATGCAAAAGAATAAACTAACAATCTAGATAGACTATGTTAAGGTCATGTTGAAGGTAAATGAGGTTCACAAAAAGTTTAAAAGGCTATGTGAATATATTGTTTAAGTTAGACTATAAATTTAAAAATTTACATAGTTGCTGACATCGATCACTTATGACCGATGTCAGTTGAGGAAGCTATCGATGTCAGTTATATATAGCCAATGTTGATTACTTTGGAAGTCTAGAATGTACAAAATATGAGTATTTAGGATTTTGAGAGTGAAATCTAGGTGTTTGAAAGGTCTAAGAGAATCTATATGAGAGTGATAAACACTAAATAAGTTTGATTTTTAGAGATTATTTGGCTTCTGTATTTATCAAATTTAGTTTGATCTCGTGAGTCAGAAAAAAAACACCCTCACAGACTCAAAATTACAAAAATGGAAAATAACATCTAGCCACTAATATTAACTACTAGAGATTAATTTTTGTCATGTTGGCTTATGCCTTAAGTAGAGAATGAGAATAAAAATTAGCTATTGTAAGTACTATAAATTAGTCTAATGATGGTTTTAGGTAAATTCTAGTTTTCAAAAAGTATCTATGTTAGACTAGGTACGTAGCCTATGCCAGGAGCTTGCTCTCCCCACTTCACAAGCTTGAAGCCAAACCAGGTCACTTAGCTAAAATATACCATTTTCCTAGAGTTTATACTCTATTAGAGAATAGAGTGGGCTCTTCCCTTGGTAATGACATCCAGGTATAATAACCAAGTAGGGTAAGGTGATCCACTAAGTGATGAAATCTTGATGGGTCTTGTCTCAAATATGTTGAAGTGCTTATTTTGTGTTTATGGTTTGGAGGTGTAACATTTGTGACCTACGATTCATTCATAATGCTTTAATTAACTAGATGTGTTAATTATGCAATACATAGAGAATGAAATGCAATATGTTTTAAACCCAAATTGAAATTGTGTTAATTTAGATGAAAACAAAGAGGAATAGGAAAAGAGGATGATTTTCACTATCCTATTTGTGCATGTCAAATAAAAGAATTATTTTTAACTTGAAAAATATATTGAGTTTATTTTGTGAAGAAAAAATAATGATAGAGAGAGAAGAGTTCAATTTACTACTTCTAAAAGAAGAAAATTAAGAAAATTGCATTTTTATTTATTTTTTCCCTTTTTCCAAGCAATAAAAGGAGAGAGAAAGTGTTATAAATGACAAATTCACTACTGTGAACTTAAATGAATGCTTAAAAATCATACAATGAACCCAAGGAAAACTCTAGGGGTCCCACCAAGTGTGTCAAAAATGTTTCAATTGTTTTTTATTAAATTTAAGAAGTGAGAAATAGAGAAACAAAGGTTAGGGATTAGTGATTATATGTACCTAGATTGGTGCACACCATTTTCAGATGAAGTTAGGATCTCTTCTTTGGTTAAGGAGGACAACCTGCAAGTAAGAACACACTACCATTAAATATTTTTTAGTAGGTTGGTGAGTGGGCTACCAAGCAACTTGCTTGTTCAAGGAAGTGACAAACTTCTCAGGGGATGACAATCCACTATTTAATACAAAGAGTTAAAAATGAAATGACAATGTAAAGTAAAGAGAGAGAGAGATATAGTTTCATGTACCTTTTTTATAACCTATGTGTAGTAGTCAATATCATAGAGCAATCAAAATATAATTTTGGTTTGTTAGAGGGTTGTTCAGGCTGGTTCAGGGTGATTTTGGTAAAAGGGCAGTCACCAATGTCGATAGGGTAACTGATGTCAGTAGTGGAATTATGACCAATTTTGGTAGGATAACTGATGTTAGTAGGGGAAATAGAGCCAAAAATTCATATAAGGCTTTCTTGAGTGTAGGGAAGGATATTTGATAGGTTAATGGGGTTGGAAAAGAGTCGTATGAGGGGTTAGAGAGATGGTAAGAAGTCTAGGTGAAGAGTTTGGCATGGTTAAGGCAAAGGTATGGAGACGGAGGAGTTTTGAAATTCCTCCTTAAGGATGGATGGGACTTGTGTAAATGCTAACAAAAAATAATTAGAATTTAGAGAATATAGGGATGCTTAAATGATATAAGTACCTAAAGAAATACTCTTGATAAATGTTTGTTAAGGTTACTAACCAGACAAAGATGATTGTGTGCCACCTATTCACTGTAGTTTGAGTTCTTTGCATGATAGATCAATTCTAATTCAGGATTTGATTAGTATAGAGAAGTTGTGAGCCTGGTTATAGTGGATAATCACCAACAGCTTGTTAAGAGTGCTTTAAATATCTTGAATGAGTTTCTACTTGAGAGAGAGAGAGAGAACGCTTGTGGGGGTCCAAAATGGGTTTAGAACATTACTTAAGTAACTGACATTGATGATCCCTCCAACTTCAGTCTTAGGTTGATCGATGTTGGTTGAGGGTTGACTGATGTCAGTGACATAAGAACAGGTGAAAAGGGATATTTTTGGCTCCTTTCTTCCATTTCTCCATGCAAAGTGGTGACACCCATTAAGAAATGGTCAATATACAAGGTTGGGTATAATTTAATTAGTTATAAATTGATTTATAGGGTAAGAATTAGTTATTTGTGGGATACCAAGTCTAGTGGTGACTCACAGTGGGAGAATTGGTCTTGGGGAAAGGTGGCTAAGCAAGGTGGCAAAGGGAATATTCAATGAATCTTAATTAATTAATTATGTGGGGTAAAGGAATGGGTTAGGAAGAATTTTTACAAAGGGGGTTTAAGGGGGGTTTTGACACAACATGTTATACACTTGTGTAACATAATTTTAGTGTCTATAACATGATTCCACTATAAGTGTAGGAATGCATGTAACATAATTTTGTAAGGTATTGTCAATGTGTACTAGATAGTATGAATGATCAAGACACCAAACTTATATGTAATGAGTGGGTGTGTAATGAAACATGTGTTTGGGTTATAGTTGGTGTGATCAGAGATAAAAATGATCCCCAAGGTCAATTTTGTAAAGGTAGGGTATGTGCAAGGTTTCCCTAGAATTAATAAGGGACTATAAAAAGTGATGTGCAAGTATTAAAATTCTATTACATGGTACCGACATTGGTAGTGTTATATCGACATCGATGGTAAAGTGAATGATGTCGGTAGATGACCAAGCCCAATAAAAAGGGGATAGGTGGCCAACCAATTTCATTTGCATCTTGATTGGTTAGAGAGAAATAAAAATCCAAAAAAGTTGAGTAAATGGTGGGATGAAGTGGAGACCCAACTAAAGGCATAACAACACAAGAACCAATCATCCCAACCTAGCAGAGGCAGAGAGATGAGGTAGGGTCCTTTAAACCTTTGGTTTGTGTTTTTTGGTAATTTTGTTGATTTGAGTTGAGTGGGGGTGTAATAGGTTGCTAGTGATTAGTGGGTGGGTAGTGGGGAGGGTAGGAGCATAACTTGTTTGGGTGGGTTTTAGGGTAGTTTAGGGTTAAAATTGAAAATGAGTAATGGGCAAGTTTTGGCCCTAGAGCTAAACTAGTCAATGATGTTGATTAAGGTCTTCCTATCAATATCGATGACAAAGGTACCGATGTTAGTGTGTTCTACACTAACATTGGTAGTTTAGGCACCGATGTTAGTAGATAAGTGACCAACATCGATGGCCTTGTTAAATTCAAAAGGGTAAAAGTGGGGAGAAAAAGAGTTGAAAAGTCATAAGGTTATTAGGGAATAGGCAAATCATGTGGCATAGAGTAGATTTAGCTTAGTTGAATATTAAGAGATTAGCTGAAAGGCCTAGTTTAAGAGAGATATGTCATAAGGCCTTGGGTAAAAAGGGATAGGTTGGATAGTTAGGTGGGTAGATAGCTAAGATAGCCCTAGAAGACCCCATGTCTATTGAGTGATACTTACATATCCCAAAAAAGCCTCAAGCTAATGTAGTTATCCCATGGGATAGGGAAAATTGTTAAGGTAGTGGTTAAAAAGGTCTATTGATTAATTTTTTGTGTTTGTGGTTATAGGTGAGGCATGAGTTCAGCCTAAGAGACCATCTTCTAATACTCTTAACTAGGATAAGGAGAGATGTGTCAGTAAATGAGTGGGACCACATGGTTGTAGTTGGTCTTAGTAGTTTTTGGTGGTAATTTTAGGTCACTCAAGATGTCATCTTGATGATCATATTGATTAAGAGGTGGGATCATATCACCAACACCTTTCACTTACCGACTAATGAGATGATAGTCACACTAGAGAATGTATATAAAATCTTTAGATTACCACTACAGGGTGAGTAGATTTTTTCATGCATGAGCGATGAGCATGAAATCCATATGGTATCATTATTTAGTGATCATGTGAGTGAGATTACTTATCACTCAACATCATTCACTTATGAGCCTCTATTTTTGGTAGATGAGGAGGAACATCATCTTAACATCTTGATGATGATCAACAACATGGTGTACGCACTACCAGATGTAGATGGTGGTATATTTCTAATCACCTTGATAAGGGTCTTGGATTAGATGATATACTAGAGGAAAATTTTTACATGGGGACCTATATACTTTGTTCAATTTGATAAAGAGTTGTGGGGTTTAGATCTACATAGATGCTACAGTTTGTGTTGTGTACCTACTACATTATTAGGCATATGAGCACATCATACTTATGTAGGCACTAGGACTGCCATCCATGATGATAATGGGATTTAGAGTTAGGTTTAGATGATGGTGAGAGGCAATGTCATAGACATAGGTTGATGGTGTTATGTGGGATATCACACACTATAGAGGGTTACTAAACAGATTGAGTCTAGGAGATATTATGTAGCACCCTTGCTTGATGTATCCAATTTTAAAATTTCAATGGGAGGAGCTCATTAGGCTATAAATGACACTATGGTTTAGAGGTAGGAGAGGAGGTGAGCTCAAGATGATACCCATGGCATGGCTCAAGGGATAACTTGGCCTTGTGTAGGATGTTCCATCTACTTCCCCTAAATATAGGTAGATGCCATTGAGGTACTACTCCATTTGTGATTGTAGATAGATGGACCTAATTTTGAGGATCTACTAGTAGGCATAGATGTGTTTGATGTTATATGTACTAGGGCATACCACGCATGGTTGGTAGGCTTACACAAAGTTGTACTTGTTAGGAGGCTAGATCTAAAGATGTAGGGTTTGGCACATGATAGAGATGCTAATTTACAAGTCAAAGATGTGGCCATATAAGAGAGGGATACAACCATCTAGGCCAAGGATGATAAGATTTAGGACGAAGATGTAGCATTACAAGCCAAAGATGTCACTATTCAAGTCAGAGATGTGGCCATATAGGTCATAGATGCTATAGTTCTAGAGAGGGATATATCATTACATGGCCATATAGGAGAGAGATGCTATAGTCCCTTCACATGATTCATCATAGGTAGAGGTCTTGGGGTTATATGGTTAGGTGTGCCATCTTCAAATTCAAGTAGCCAGTCTATAGGGATGAGTGACCTCATTGATAGTAGAGAGAGAGAGTAGTTGAGGTCAGATGCATAGACATTGGTAGTTTTTCCTCTTCCTCCTCCACATGTAGTAGTATAGGTAGAAGGATAGTGAGGTGCCATGGGTCCTCCACAGACTATATCTCTTATGAGATACAATAGTAAACTAGATGAGATGACATACCATGAGAGGGTGATCTATGAGTTTCCATAAATTCATAGATTTATGGAGTTTAGAGAGCAGGAGCGATTAGAGACACGGACCTCAAGTTTTAGTGAATTGAGATAGAGACAAGGAGAGGCCAATGGTGACATTGCCTCATCATGCCCACAATGATTTTGAGGAGGCTATGTTGATCCTAATTTTGAGAAATATTTTTCTATTTATTCATTTTTTGTATATATACCATCATGTGAGTTGATGATGCAAGATGTGTATGAGAGATAAATGAGAGATGTTGATATTTGTATATGATGTATATTGATTGAACACATACACACACATGTATGTGTATATGTGTGTCTATATATATATATATATGATGGTATTTACTAGATATAAATGTATTGGTCATGTTTGTTTGGTTTTTGCATTTTCCATATGTGATGGTGTATGCATAAGTGATGGTTTTGGGCATTGGTTTTGGGGTAGGTGTAGGATTTAGAGTTTTTATATTAATGAGTTAAGATTGTGAGTTATTCTATTGGAAAATGTATCTATAGAAGAAAAATCAACATGTGAAGTGAAAGGTAAAAGAGAGAGACAAGGTGGTCATTATTGACATAAACCAAATAACAACATAAATAGTGTCATGTCCCCTTTTTCATGGACATTGACAGACTTGATGATTAGCCTATTATGCGACCTTCGTAGGCTAATAGGATGGATAGAGGGTCATGATGGAGATTGGCTTGGCTTCAATTTGCAGAATTCCTACAGTTTGCTTTCATTCAGGATATTTTAGACACATTTGGCTTGAGCTCCTATTATTTAGGGATATTTGACATGCAGCAGAGAACCTTTATTTTGGTATGGTCATGTGTGGAATCACTCCCTGGTTCACCAGCTTTGAACGGTTCAAGGATTTGACATATATTAAGGGAGATATTAATATTTGATTGATTTAGTCAAATATTAATTACTTAGCCTATTTTTAATTAGAAACCCTAATTCTAATTTAAGAAAACCCTAATTAGGGCAAGCACATCTTTTTGAGGGTATAAGGGTTTCTCATGGAGGCCATTATTGATTATGATTTGATTATTGATTTTGATATTAAAGAATTCTTCTATGAAGACTGAGCCAAGGGTTCCAAGATTCCATTACAGTGGAGAATGTCAACTCTTTATTGTGTGCAATTTAGAGGTTGTGAGATATCAGCTGATTTATTGCCAAATTGAGAGATAGCTTCATACAGAAGTTATCACAGAGGTTTACAGATTTGAGAGGTAACTTCATACAGAAGTTGTCACAGAGCTTTCCAGGTATTTATTTTATTAGGTTTTTGATTCAATAAATTATATAGATAGAGATATTCTGTATTAGAGCCATATATTTTTAGGTCAGGGGTCCAACAAACAGGTTGTGATTTATTAGAGGCCATACGAAGTCCGTACAGGTTCGTACAGATCCACTAGCTACCGATGATGGCAGTATTACTGACTACGGTAGTATTATCTACTGACGATGGTAGTATTACCGATGATGGCAATATTATCTACTGACGATGGCAGTATTATCGATGATGATAGTATTAGCCACCGACATTGGCATTATTATCGATGACGGTGACTGTGTTTTTACACATCAACCTGAGCCGTTCTAGATTCAGGTTTATTTCCAGATTTGCAAAAGACTAGGGTTTTGAGATGATATTTGTATTACTTTATATGTATGACAGAGGACTTCTATTTTAATCATCTGGATGAATAATACGATCATTGATTTTCCAGTTAAGAGACTATACTGTGGTTTATTTGTTTATTTGAATTTATTCTCAAAATTCTATCTTTATTCAGATCTTTTGTCTATTTATATTCCCTATTTGAAAGGGGACATCATAGTGGTATCAGAGCTATTTGTGTTTAGATATTCCCTACTGAAAGAGGATATCACAAATAGGCTCTAATGTTTGAACCTTTTTGATGCATTTCATTTGTTGACCATTTATTAGTTAGAAAAGTGTGGTTATCACCTTGTGTTAAGTAAGTTCAAAGTCCCTTGAAGATGTGATTTTGAGGGAAAGATGGTGTAAAATAGAATATGAGTAGTGAGGTAGCATAACCTTTGGAGTAATAATGGCATGCCCCATTTGTGGGTTGCTTGAGAGTGACTATAGACAAGTCCATGACATAAAGTTATTTTGTTGCTATTTTATTTTTTCTTTGTTTTTACTTTTGTTGTGTAAGTTGATTGATGTGAGAAGATCAAAATGGGATGAATCTGATCAATAGGGAAGCTTTTGAATCATATTTTCCTTTGATAGTGATTTTTTTAACTTAGCCATATTTCAAGGGTATGGTCTAGTCTTTTTTATGTTTCTAGTTTTTAATAGCTATCCATCAAGCGAGCAGTCTATTTGAATGTAGCTGTCCTTCAAGGGAGTAGTTTACTTTTTTAAGATCTAGGCATGATTTGGAGTGGTTGATGTATCCCATATTATTTTCTTTTGATTTTGATTTTTTGAGTCTTTTTTTTACTTTATTCATGGACAAGTCTATAGAGTCTTATAGGTTTTCCACATTTTGGGACAAAACCAAAAAACTTCATAGGTTAAGTAAGTGTGGAGTAATAAGGGTAAGGTGAAAATAATATGAATATAATGGGTTTGCTCAAGGGAGGGGCTTAAGTTAAACACAAGGTAAAGTGTCACTTAATTAACAAAATAATGGTTATAAATGTAATGGATTTAGAGGTTTAGGTTTTGGTCATCCTTCTAGAGAAGATAAGAGATAAGCTTCAAAGCCATATTTATGAGTTATAATGTAGGTTCCTAGCCAATTGAGATACAACTTTCCCCATTTTCTCTTTTCTAAGTTAGTCACATGTTGATTTTCCTTGAAGATAAGATCTCAAATATTGAAATCATGTTGTTTAAGGTTTTTGTCATAGGCATGTTTGATACACTCTTGGTAGATGTGGAGATGGTTAAGGGTTGCAAGAAAATGTTCATCAAGAAGCTCAAGTGGATCCAAAAATTCTTGGTGAATGTCATCATTAGTTAGAATGTCTGGTAGTGAAATCTTAAGAGAAGTAATTTGGACTTCAAGGGGCAAAACAACTTACATACCATAGACCAGGGAGAAAGGTATAACTCCTGTAGAAGTGTGAATGCTATAATAGTTATCCCATAAAGCATAGGGGATTTGAATGTGCCAATCCTTGCCAGTAGTGTTAACCACTTTCATAAGGATTTTGGTCAAATTTTTGTTAGAGGCTTCAGCTTGCCCATTGGCTTGTGGGAAATAGGGTGAAGAGAAGCTGAGTTTTATACTAAAGGCATCATAGAGTTGTTAGATAGTCTTATTTTTGTAAGACTTAACATTGTTAGTTATGATTTTTTAAGATACACCAAAATGGAATATGATATGATGGTTGATAAATTCAATGATTTTATCATCCTTAGTGGATATGATAAGAATGGCCTCAACCCAATTAGTGATTTATTTTTTTGTTATTATGATTGATCAGTGATGAAGAGAGGAATGGGAGTTAATCTCACCAATTATGTCTAAACCCCATTAAGAGAAGGGCCAAAATTCATTAGCAACGTGTAAGGCATGACTAGGAATTTGAAATAGGTTGGCGTATTGTTGACATTTAAGACATATAACATGGTCAGTACAATCATGAGAGAGTGTTGGCCAATAATAGCCAAGGTCAAGGACATGTTTGGAAATTGAATGACCATTAAAATGACCAATACAAATCCCATAATGAACCTAATTAATAGCAAAGGGAATCTCTCTACTAGTGAGACATCAAAGGAGGAGACCATCAAAACCCCATTTGTAGAGAAGTCCCCATAGTATAGTGTAATGTGTAGCATGCTTTATGAATGCATGTCATGCATTGTGGGAGAGGTTGGGAGGAGTAATAGAGTAAGAGAGGTAATATATGAGTTGAGTATACCACAAGTCATGTAAATTGTTAGTGATATTCCCCACAAAGAGGATGTTGGAGGAAATATAAAAAGGAAAAGTTAGACAATATATAGTGATGTAAATTTTGGAGGAAGAGGGTATGTAGGAGGCTAAAGAAGCCATTGTATCTGAAAACTTGTTGGTTGAGTGAGGAATGGTCTACAAAAGGTAATGGCCAAATGATTTTAATAAGTTGTCTATAGGATGTTTGTACCATTGTAGAGTCTTATTCTTACATAGATAAGAACCATTTACCTAGTTGACGACTAATTGTGAGTCACCAAAAATGGTTATGGATTTGATTCCTAGGAAGATAACCATTTGAAGCCCTAGAATTAAGGCTTTATATTCAGCCATGTTTTTGGTGTAGTCAAAGTATAATTTAAATGGTAAAGGCATCAACTCACTATCAAGATAGATGAGGATAACCCCCACTCCCCCACCATTTTGACATTTAGACCCATCAAAGAACATCATCATTTGATTGGTGATATCATTGGTAGAAAGCACAAAAATAGACTCATTAAGGAATTCAATATTTGAGGGTTGGCTATCAAGGAGTGGAGTGGTAGTTAATTGGTTAGTGATGGTTTATGATTTGATGGACTTTTGTTGGATGAATTCCAAATCAAATTCAGCCAAAAGCATAAGCCATTGAGTGATGTGTTGGTTGTGGTAGGGTTTAGAGTACATGTATTTGAGAAGGTCAGTGTGGGTGATGACATAAGTTTTATGGTGAGGAGGTAATGTAATATTTTAGAAGCTAAAAATACTAAAGAAAGGCACAACTTCCTGATATGATTCTAGCAAGTTTTGTAGTCAATAAGCATTTAGCTTATGTAATAGACTAATTGCTCATGGTGGTGATCATTCCTATGTGTTATCATAGCTCCTAAAGAATGGTCAGTTGAAGAGATATAAAGATAGAAGGGTTGGTCCTATTTAGGTGGAATAAGGAGATGTGGAGAAAGGAGATACCATTTGAGTGCATCAAAGGCTTATTCACAATTTTTATCCCAATGGAAAGGATTCTTTTTTTGAGAAGATGGTGAAAAGGTTGACAATAATCCGATAGTGTAGAGATAAAGTGACAAATTGATTAGAGTTTACCTTGGAGGTTATAGAGTTGTTTGAGTGTGGCTAGTGGAGGCATTTTGAGGATTTCCTAAACCATAGCAGGGTCAACATCAATACCTCAAAGAGAGATGATAAAGCCCAAGAGATTTCCAGAAAGAACACCAAAGATGCACTTCTTTAGATTGAGTCAAATGTTATAGTGAAGAAGGTGAGTGAAAATTATTTTAAGGAACCCCAAGTTATCCCAACAAAGTTTAGATTTCCAAAGTAGGTCATCGACATAATCCTCCATAATTATGTGTAAAAGGTCATGAAAGATATAAGTCATGGCATGCTGATAGGTAGGACTAGTGTTTTTCAGTCCAAAAGGCATAACCCAATAACAAAAGGTTCCCCATGGGGTGATAAAGGTTATTTTTTGTTGATCCTTAAGGGCAACTAGGATTTTATTATATCTTGATAATCTATCCATAAGTGATAACATCTCTGGGTTGGTTTTTAACTAAACAAGTTAATCAATACTTGGCAAAGGAAAGTCAAGCTTTGGACAAGCAAAGTTAAGGGTGTGCTAGTCAGTGCAAATATAGATTCCCCCTATTTCTTTCATAATAGGTATAATGTTAGAAACCCATTATGGGTATTCAATAGGTTGGGTGAATTTAATGGAGAGGAGGTGTTGGATATCATCCTAAACAAGGAGAGCAATATGAGGATGCATTTTGTGAATCTTTTGCTTAACTAGCTTAGCATCACAATTAGTGACAATTTTATGGGTTGTAATTGAGGGATCAATACTAGGCATGTCTTTCTAGGACAAATTAAAATCCTTACTATGGTCATAGAGAAATGTGGTGTAGTTAATTTTTTTAAGATAAATCTAGAGATTGGCCCATTTTAAGAATATGAGGGTTGTCATGAAAAGGCAAGTTAGTATCGATTGTTGATTCATTTAACATAACTTGTGTCTCAAAAGGGAGTGATCATTTGATGTAGGAATCATCGGCACCCATATAGGTAAGAATGTAATCTTCAGTTGCATGAGAGATGGTGTTAATTATTTAAGAATCCTCATTGATCATGTGAGGATGTATGAGAGGAAATGACCATGCTTCCCTACCCTAGCGATGGGTAAGGGGGCCTAAGTGAATGACATTTATTGCAAAAAAAATAGGAGGTATAGATACCTCCAATTCAGTGGGTAGTGGTGGAGAAGAGGAGTTAGAAGGAGATACATCTCTTTAATGATGGGAATAGAAGAAGTATTAATGGATTGAGTTGGGTCAACATAGCCAATGCCACGCCTATGTTTAGCATTAATAATGGTTTGATGGGTAGGGTATTTAATAGACATATTAACACCTTGCTCATAACATCCTAGGCCAAAACCTTTCCAAGCACACTTACAGAGGTAAGTATGCATAATTCTAGGCTTGCTTAAAAAGAAAAAGTCATAGTTAAAATTTTTGGGTGAAGAGGATAAATTACCCACTATAAGAGATTAATCAATTCCTGCATATGTGAAGTTGGTTTTGAGATGGGGTGGACCATATGGGATGATCATACCAATATGAGGATCATAGTTTCCACTCATGTGAGGTTTTCCATACTCTTGAGGGGTATGGAACATGTCAAGAGTTAGCAAATTATATTCACTAAGTGATAATCGCTTGAAGCTTTCCTCCATGGGATCATTGTCAGGAATTTGTGTAGTTGGTATAGTGTGTCTGGGGTAGCAGAACCTGTGGAGGCTTCAAAAGTGGGTTTTGGGGGTGATGATGTGTTGAAAAGAATAAGAACATGATTTAAGTTATAGGTCATGTTACATGTCTTGAATGGACTTGGATCAACAAGAATGACATGAACTTAACCATTGTATTCAAACTTAACACAATGTTGCAATGTGGAAGGTACACATGCCATAACACGTATCCATGGTCACCTAAGAAGTATGTTGTATTAGAATTCACCCTCTACAACATTTAATAAATTAGGAAGGGTATGAGGACCCATATGGATGTGCAAGACCATGGTTCTAATAGTTGTAGCAATAGAGTCACTAAAAGAATGTAACACTGCATCCATTTGTGATAAACAATTATGAGGGAGTAATAATTGCTTGTAAGCATTGGTTAAAATGATGTTGATGCTAACTCCCCCATTAATCATAACTCTCTTGACATGAGTTTGATCAATGTAGGTAGTGATAAAGAGGGCAAAATCTTAATCTTCAAGATGTTGAGAGGGGATCTCTGAATCACTAAAGGAGATCATATAAATGGTGTTGAGAGAATTGATAAAGGTTGCAAGGGGTTGAGGGTCTTTAGGTTGAGGGTCTTCTGAAAGCATAGGTGAAGCAACATGCACCTTATCAAAAACCTTAGGATAAATGGTTATTAGAGGGTTAGTAGTGAAGGAAGATACTCTATGTGTTGGATAAGACATTTTAAGGTGATCCCAAAATGTCGCTTGATTTAATTTCTTAGAATCAAAGAATTTGAGATTTTCCACTAAACATGAAAATGGTTTAGATATCATTGGTGTGGGTTCAACCAATTTGTATTTAGATTATTGGGAGAGAGGAGAATTATTTGCCTCTAAAATTTCTGTCCAAAGATGGAAAAGAGTAAAAATAGGGTAATCTTCTTTAGTAATAGATGAAGAAGTATGTTCTTCTACACTAAGGAGAATGAGGAGATGAGGGATCCTCAAGGGGATAAAGAAATGATATGATTGTTCCTTCAACATGTGGATGAGGAATAGGCAAGGTAAGATCTTCCATGGATAAGTGGAATAGAAACATGGGTTGGTTTGGGGGTGGTTCAATGGTTACTTCATTAAATGTTAATGTGGAGAAATCCAGCTCATCTATTTGTGAAATATGAGTTTATGAGTCAATTTATTCTATGGGTTGAAGAGGAAGTAATAAAAGGATTTTTGTTAGTATTTTTTTGAGGGGTAGGAATAACATGATCTACATTTTGTGAAAGTGTAGGTGAGGTAAGTGTAAAGGTAATTGGTGACTCCTCATGGGGTAATGGGAGTGGTAAAGTTTTCTCTTCCTCACGTGGAAGCATAAGAGAATAAATAGGTTCTTCTATCGAAAGAGGATTTTGAGTAAAACTAACTTCTACCATTTGTGGGGTGGGAATAGATAAAATAGGCAGATCTTATTATGGCAATGGTTGGGTTAAGGGAAATATCACATTGACTATATGAATCTTATGATCTGAAGAAGTTTGAGGAGTAGTGTGGACTATGTTCTAGTTGGGCATGTGATTAGGGAAGGGTTATTTGAATATGTCCATATTCTAGTTTGCGGGAGCATTTGTATTATCTAAAATAAGATCACCCCTATCCAACATATTTTTGACAATATTTTTAAGATTTTTACAATCATGGATTAGAGGTTTGATGGTAGGAAGGTTGATAACTCCTTGGTTGAGTATCTTTTCTAAAATGGAGGTGTATGACTCCCAAATAGGAGTATATTATTGTTTTTCATACCATTGTTGAAAGAGCTTTGTTAGGTTGATTGGGTTTGATTGTTTTGAAGGTTGAGTCATGCTTGTAGAAGAAGTAGATTTCACAACCACATCATTTGTAGACCCTTTAGATTTTTGATTTGGATAAGAATTTTTAGATGAAGAAGGATAATTTGATTTAGAATTAGAATTTTTACTATGTAATTTAATCTTATCCTCATCTATGGCTTGGATTTCAAGCTTTCACACAATTTTGAAAGCTTCATCAATTGCGCAAAATGTTTGCACCTGGAGTGTGAATGAAATATGTTTTGCACATGATTTAGAGAAGATCTCAATGAACTTAGGTTGAGGCAGGGAGAAGGAGAGTTGGTTTATGAGACCTCTCCAATGAGAAATGAAATTGACAATAGCTTCATCATCAAATTGTTGAATAGAATAAAGGTCTATTATGGAAACCTTTTTGGAGATATTAATGGAGAAGTGATCAAGGAAAAGTTATGCAAGTTGAGTGAAGGAGAATAGTGAATGGTGCATGATGGAACTATACCAATCCAAATCAACTCCTGAAAGAGACATGGAGAATGTGTGAATTAATAGTGAATCAACATGTCCTCTCAAATAGAAAGCATGTATGAATGGTTTCAAGTGTTGCAGTGGGTCCTCTTTGCTTTAGAAAAGGGAAACTTTTAGGATTTCCCATTGGTTTGGGTATGGACAAATTGGTACATAGGGGTGAATGGGTTTATTCCATATCTGATCATAAGATAGAATATTCTTCGATCCAGATATAGATGTCTCATGGTTGCTCATTTTATCCATAAGGATTTTGATGAGGTCAAGAGGAGGATTTGTTTGAGAAACACCTCCTACATTGTAAGGAAAAGTATAAGAAGTTGAAGGCATATATGACACTACTTATTGTGGTTGTGTTGACACAACATAAGCATAGTGAATCATAGGTTGAAGCATAGAAAGAAATGGGGCTTACCCAACTAAAGTAAGGGAAAAGGTTTGATTAGTGGTTATAGGTTGAGTGGAAGGAATATTTATGCTTGGTGAGGGGTGAGCTGTGATTCAGGTGTTAACATGTGTAAGAGTTGATGGGATGGGTACCATCGAGTTCTAAAATGGGGTAAAAATGGATTGTACCCCTTACGCTTTTGAAGGTAAGAAAGTTATGATAGGGTAGAGGTTGGATTGAATGGAAGGTGATGTCACACTTAGAACATCATGTACAATTGGGTTATTGGTTGATGTGATGATTTGGGTAACCATGGAAGGTCTAGCTAAAACTAGATTTGATACCATTAGTGATGTTGGCATTATAAGGAGTGGGTCACCTGAAGAGGTTTGAGTTTGGCTTGTAGTAAGGTAATATTGGAGGGTGGTTACATTAAAATCAAGAAATCAAGCAAAATCTTGATCACCTAAAACTACAATGGGAATTGGATTAGGGTTCGGCATTCTTTCCATATATTATTCCACTATGGATTTAGAAATAGAAGGGGAAAGTGGAAGTGGTTGATAGTTTGTGTAATCAATAAGTGTCTTTGCTTGGATTTATGTTAAAACCATGTAAAGGAGTACACTAATAGTCTAGATAGACTATGTTAAGGTCATGCTGAAGGTAAATGAGGTTCAAAAAAAGTTTAAAAGGCTATGTGAATTTGTTGTTTAAGGTAGACTATAAATTTAAAAATCTACATAGTCACTAACATCGATCACTTATGACCAATGTTAGTTGGGGAAGCTATTGATGTCAGTTATATATAGCCAATGTCGATCATTGTGGAAGTCTAAAAAGTACAAAAATGAGTTTTTAGGATTCTGAGAGTGAAATCTAGGTGTTTGAAAGGTCTTAGAGAATCTATATGAGAGTGATAAACACTCAAGAAGTCTGATTTTTAGAGATTATTTGACTTTTGTATTTACCAAATTTGGTTTGATATCGTGAGTCAAAAAAAACATCCTCACAGACTCAAAAATACAAGAAATGAAAAATAGCATGTAGCCACTAATATTAACTACTAGAGATTAATTTTTGTTACGTTGGCTTATGCCTTAAGTAGAGAATGAGAATAAAAATTAGCTATTGTATGTACTAGAAAGTAGTCTAATGATGGTTTTAGGTAAATTCTAGTTTTCAAAAAGTATCTATGTTAGACTAGGTATGTAGCCTATCCCAAGAGCTTGCTCTCCCCACTTCATGATCTTAAAGCCAAGCCAAGTCGCTTAGCCAAAATATACCATTTGCCTAGAGTTTATACTCTGTCAGAGAATAGAGTGGACTCTTCCCTTGGTAATGACATCCAAGTAGAATAATTAGGTAGGGTAAGGTGATCCACCAAGTGATGAAATCTTGATGGGTCTTGTCTAAGGTATGTTAAAGTGCTTATTTTGTGTTTGTGGTTTAGATGTGTAACATTTGTGACCTATAATTCATTCATAATGCTTTAATTAACTTGATGTGTTAATTATGCAATAGATAGAGAATGAAATACAATATATTTTAAACCCAAATTGAAATTGTGTTAATTTAGATGAAAACAAAGAGGAATAGGAAAAGAGGATGATTTTCAGTGTCCTATTTGTGCATGCAAAATAAAAGAATTCTTTTTAACTTGAAAAATATATTGAGTTCATTTTGTGAAGAAAAAAGAATTATAGAGAGAGAAGAGTTAAATTTACTACTTCTAAAACAGGAAAATTAAGAAAATTGTATTTTTATTTATTTTTTTCTTTTATCCAAGCAATAAGAGGAGAGATAAAGTGTTATAAATGACAAATTCACTACTGTGAACTTAAATGAATGCTTAAAAATCATACAATGAAGCCAAGGAAAACTCTAGGGGTCCCACCGAGCGTGTCAAAAATGTTTCAATTATTTTTTATTAAATTTAAGAAGTGAGAAATAGAGAAAGAAAGGTTAGGGATTAGAGATTATATGTACCTATATTGGTGCACACCATATCCAGATAAAGTTAGGAACTCTTCTTTAGTTAAGGAGGACCAATTGCAAGCAAGAACACACTACCATTAAATATTTTTTAGTAGGTTGGTGAGTGGGCTACCAAGCAACTTGCTTGTTCAAGGAAGTGACAAACTTCTCAGGGGATGACAATCCGTTGTTTAATACAAAGAGTTAAAAATGAAATGAAAAAGTAAATTAAGGAGAGGAGATATAGTTGCATGTACTTATTTTATAACCTGTGTGTAGTAGTCAATATAATAGAGCAAGCAAAATATAATTTTGATTTATTAGAGGGCTGTTTGGGCTAGTTCGAGGTGATTTGGGTAAAAGGGTAGTCACCAGTGTCGATAGGGTAACTGATGTCATTAGTGGAATTATGACCAATGTCGGTAGGATAACTAATTTTAGTAGGGGAAATAGAATCAAAAATTTATAAAAGGATTGCTTGAGTGTAGGGAAGGATATTTGATAGGTTAATGGGGTTGGAAAAGAGTCATATGAGGGGTTAGAGAGATGGTAAGAAGTCTAGGTTAAGAATTTGGTATGGTTAAGGTAGAATTATGGAGATGAAGGAGTTTTGCAATTCTTCCTTGAGGATGGATGGGACTTGTGTAAATGCTAATAAAAAAATATTAGAATTCATAGAATATAGGGATGCTTAAATGATGTAAGTACATGAAAAAATACTCTTGATAAATCTTTGTTAAGGTGACTAACCAAACAAATATGAGTGTGTGCCCCTATTCACTATAGTTTGAGTTCTTTACATAATAGATGAATTCTAATTCAGAATTTGATTGGTATAGAGAAGTTGTGAGCCTAGTTATAGTGGATAATCATGAAAATCTTGTTAAGAGTGCTTTAAATCTCTTGAGTGAGTTTTTTCTTGAGAGAGAGAGAATGTTTGTGGGGGTCTAAAATGGGTATAAAACATTTCTTATGTAACAAATGTCGATGATCCCTCTAACTTCAGTCTTAGGTTGACCGATATTGGTCGAGGGTTGACCGATGTCAGTGACATAAGAATATGTGAAAAGGGCTATTTTTGGCTCCTTTCTTCCATTTCTCCATGAAAAGTGGTGACACCCATTAATAAATGGTAAATATGAGAGGTTGGGTATAATTTAATTAGTTATAAATTGGTTTATAGGGCAATAATTAGTTATTTGTGGGAGACCAAGTCTAGTGGTGTCTCATAGGGGGAGAATTGGTCTTGGGGAAAGGTGGCTAGGCAAGGTGACACAGGGAATATTCAATTAATCTTAATTAATTAATTAAATATGTGGGGTAAAGGAATGGGTTAGGAAGAATTATTACAAAGGGGGTCTAAGGGGGGTTTTGACACAACATGTTATACACTTGTGTAACATAATTTTAGTGTCTACAACATGATTCCACTATAAGTTTAGGAATGCATTTTGGGATCCATATTTAATGATTTGTGATAAAAGGTCAAAAAGTTCTACAAACTCTAAAAAGGAGATGATGTTCCAATTTGGTCTAGATTCATCAAAAGGATCAAAAGGTTTATGCAAAGATTTGTGAGGAAACAAGCTAGCGTGAATTATCTAATGTCTCACTATTCACATAAAGATAAGCAAGTAAATGGATTGAAAGTCAAAATTCCAAACTCTAAGGTTGAAGTGTTTCAAATCAGTCTTATCTAAGAATTTAAAAGTTGCTAGGTCTTTTGGCAAAATATGGTGTCAAAATATAGGCTCAAATAAGGCATGCACTAGGACTCTTGGCCAAATGGTGTCAAAAGCTAGACTTTGAAATAGATGAAAGTCTTAATCTAATGGATTTGAAACACTTCTAACAAACACTAGGAATTTGATTCTTGGTCATGAAATTGATCAAATAGGTATAAGGTATGAAACAAAAGGCACTTGTAGAGATAGTTTATTTTCTCATAAATAATGGTATAAAACTTGGTTCTTTTGACAAACAAGCTAGACAAAAGTGAACAGTATAATTGTGTTGGACAAGATCACAAAAGTACACTCAGATTGGTCTAAAAATGTAGGAACAAATTTGAAATATATGCAAGAGGGTCTATGAAACAATATTTGAAATGTTTTGGGAAAAACTACAATACCCAAAAAGTGTGACAAAAAAATTTGTTTCAAAAACTCTCTCAAGTAAAGACATTTTCACACAATTTTGATAGAATAACACTACTTTTTTTGACTCAAAATGTTATGGTGCATAGACTCAAAGTGCGAGTTTTTAGCACAAAATTGCTTCAGTATATCAAGTGATGATAATGATTATGAGTCTTGAATGACCTTTAACTCAAATTGTAAATTAAACCTAAGTTCCCCCAAGTTTAGTGCAAATGCTAAACCCACTTAACACATCAACCCTATGAACTTATAAAGGTGCAATTCTGAATTTAGATTATAAGTGAAGGACTTAAAACAACTCTGGTAAAGGTATAGACTCAATTAGGAAACATAACTATGCTAAAGTGGATGATATGACTCTCAATCTTTTGATGAAATTTGAACAAGGCAAATTGATGATCTCACGTGGGCAGTATAATACCTCTTTGTTCAAAGGAAAATTAGGACAATGTTTTTGGTTTGAATTCTTTGTTTACACCAAGTTTTGACTCCAAACAAGTCTTTAATCTAGGATAAAACCAACTAATTAATCTCTTTTAGATCCTAAACTGACAAGGTTGCTTGGTATTGTTGGAATTTATCAATATAATTCATTTGACAGGGTTTTAAGTGTTCATCCAAAAAGTAAATGTGCATTATATAAAAGGTTTTTTACACCCCCACTTCTCTCAAATGACAGTACTATGACATGGACCTTTAGGCACACCTTACACCAATAATACTTCCATAGTAAGTGGGGAATTATCTAAGATTTAGAAAGTTTTTGAACACTCTGTGGGAATCAATTACACAATTACTTTCATGCCAAAAAATGCAAAATAAAAGCATGGATTTTGGGTCTATATCACTTGGCTTATTACCAAAAGGTCTAGTCCTTTTTTTAACCAATACATCCTATTATTCACTCAATATAGTGTGATGTCCAAAGTGCCACTATGTCTCATGTGCAACTCTAATTAGGATCCACATGAAATCAATGCTAGGAGGTGAAAACTTAAGTCAAAGCTTCCCTAAAGAACTTGTAAGAGGTGATGAAGTCCCCCTCATAAGCCAAGTTTACATTAAAATGAAGAAATCAGGAAATTAGAAAGACTTTAGGGTCATTTTCAAGGTCACCCAAACTTTGACGAGTTTTTGGGGTGTGCTTTAGATGATTTTATTTCTAAGCCTTGGAATCGACTACTTGTAATAGGAATAACACTTTTGATTCTAAAGGTTCCCTAAAGGGGACAAATGGAATAACATACACACAACATCCCTCTTTTTTTCTAAACAAAAATTTAATCTAAACAACTAAGTAAACACAAAAGGCTTTGAAAAGGTGAGTTCATTTTGAAGCCTAAATGAAAAATGAAGTGGTGTTCATTTGACCCCTTGGTCTTAGTTTCAAACTTTGAAAACATTCACCATAAACATCTTTTGAAAAAAAACACCAAAACAAGGTTCCTAATTGTTTTTTAAGCATGCAAAAGGTGATCTAAACATGTTTTTAGCAAATGTCAAGCTTGGTCCTACAACAAAAATGTTAGCATGTCCTATAGAATTTGATCTCTTTTATGTTTGAAATAATGAACTTTAAAAAAGGAGTTCTTGAGTCTATGTTTTAAGAAAAACATAGTGATCGATGTCAGTTATATAAATGATGATTGTTACATTTTCTAACTGATGATAGTTATCTAACTAACATCAGTTATACCAATGTAACCATCAACAGGTATCCAACCAATGTAATTTTTTCTAACTGATGTTAGTTAATCTATCCAACTGATGTCAGTTTTACTAGCCTACATCAATTATTGTGTAAACCTATGGAAAATAAAAATGGAAAAATAAAGTTAGAAAATCAATTTACAAGAGTTTTAATTGTCCAAATGAATATTTTAAAGATACAAAATGATATTTTTCATGCATGGGATGCATCTAGTCCCACCAGGCATGCCATATGTGATTTATGAATTTGACTTAAGAGAGGATGGTTAGTATGGTGTTAGTTTCAAAATAGAAACAAAATTAAAGAAACACACTAACTAGCATAACATATTTAGGCCTAGACACTAGGGAGAGATTAGTTAACAAAAATGAATAAAAGACAACCAAAAATTAAAAATAAACCCTCTTTTACCTTCCTTGGATGCTCCAAAATGTTTGTTGTAGTGCCTTTCTTGACTTGTGCTCATGAAGTCCTTGACAATGGAGGCTTGGCTACCTCCATCTCTCCTTGGCACCTTTGTATTGTGGCTTGGATTGGATTGGAATAAATTTGCCATGGTAATTATAATTGAAATGGATTCTTGAAGATATTTGTGCATTATAACTTTTCACCAAAATAGATTAGAAATGAGGTTCATGGCCTCTCTATTTATAGTTTTTTTAAAAATGTCAAGAATTAGCGTAAACCATCCATCTTGAGTTGAGATGTGTTGTTAAGGAATAATTAAATTTTGGAATTAAGTTTATAATTATTATCATCATGAAATTATAATAAGGGTAAATTAAAATACATAGAGGTCATCATGGAAGGCATTGATGAGGCATGGAGGGCATGAATCCTTATATTTATGGCATTTATGTCCTAAGGTTACCTTCCCAAGAAATGAGGTCACCTGATAATGTAGATATTCAATGTTCATTTCCAAAAATAAGTTTTCAAAATTTTTCCATAGAATTATTAAATATGCCTTGATTTGGGTTAATTAGATCTTAAGCATGTTGAATCACTTTGTGCACAAATTACTCAAATTGATTAGAATGTCTTGTTATTGGTCTAAAATTTGACTATATTGGAATTGGAAGGTGGTGTCAGATGCATTGGAACCATATTAAAAAATAACAAATGCATGTGTTTTATGTAAGAGATTTGATAGGAAAGAGCAATCTAGAGCACCTAGGTGCAAAATTGGCATTTTGACTCAGAATGATTTGATCAGAGTAGTTGGCCCATAAATTGAATTGATCTATTTAGGGATACCATAGCCAAAATCAAGAGTTGAATATGTTAGTTTCACATCATTTAGCATGTTCTAGTGTTTTTAGGCCAAATTGTGTATTTTTTGAAAAAATTCACCAAAACCTTGATTGGAGGTTATCGGTGGCCAGATTTAGGTGTCTACAATATATACACATTATATTGGTTTATTACATAGATATCATATATGTTTAGGCTAGAACATATCATGAAAATATTTTCATTTGAGGATAGTTCTTACATAGGTTCAATAATTCCACCTAAAATAAGGGGCATTCAAAGAGATTTGTCACAAATATCAGGGCATCTAATTGCACTCAAAATAGATTTTTTATCACACATCATAAAATATAGAGCTCAATTTTAGAGAAACACAATGGAAAATAGTTAGATAGAGCTTAGACTAAATTGGTTGAAAATAACATAGTATTACACAAGCACCAAAAGTGGACAATGGTGCCACAATACTACTATTCAAGATATAATGCTTTTTTCCATTCTCCATAGAAATAGGAAAACACATATTTGATAAAAATGCATAATAATTATAGTCCAGGTTTGCTCAAATTCAATTCAAAATTACCAGTATTTACTTAGTCTTATACAAAATCATACTAGTTTTCTAAGATTAGGAGCATCATATGTAGCATGACCACTCCTATTTCAGTTTTAGAACTCTAACATAGATTATTACAACTCAGTTTATAATCCATATGCTTAGATACTATAATTGGGAGCAAGTGCATGGCACATTATTTCCATATCCTCATTTATGCACTAGTTGATAAGATGGAATGTAAAACTTCATCTCATTATCTACATTATTAACATAAACACCCTTTGTACCAATTTATACTAGATTTGATGACTTGCTCCATCTTCAATGGTTGGAATTATTTTCTAGTACCTGAGCTACATACATGAGTGCCTAAGGAGGCCCCTAGGCTGATTTTCATTATAGAGTTCCTAATTAGTTACAAAGTCATTATATATAGTTTTAGTTACACTCATATAACTTTAGTTACATTACACAATTCAGTTATAGATGCATATACTCCACATGGGTATATAATTATGGAATCATAGTCCACTTTGATTTTGAAGCCACCTACATAAGAGGGTTGGACAAGCCATCTATCCAATCCAATATATTTATAGGTCACAATCCACATATATATAGTGTGAAATAATGGATTTAGAATTGGATTGAGTTATTGAACTACCCACACATAAGTATTGAGCAAGCCATTATCTCAATCTATATTATTCATTGATTCATCACTATTTGCATGCACACACATATGATGTCATTGTGTTTATGCATTGGTTCACATTGCAAATGAGGTTTCATTCATTGATTTTAACTCTCTTATATATTTAATCAATTTTGTCTTTCATTTTGATATCTCTTAAGTAAGGGATGATCTATGGACGTTTCCTTTATATGACATGTAATAAAGCATGCTTCACATACTCATATCCAAATTTAATGACTTGGTGAAATAATTAAGTCTAGGTACACTTCTTGTTCCTTTACCCTAGTCATTTTGATTTTCTACATTTTTAGAATAAAGAGGGAGGGAGGGGGGCGGGGGGCGCAAATCTAATCATATAAAAATGAGAATTATGTGATAAGAGTGTTACTTAATATCACCCATTCGTATCTTATCCTATATATATCTTAATACTTATTTAAAAACTTAACCATCTTTTGTGAGGGCCACACATATCCCTAGATATCTAAAAATTAGTCCCAAACCCTTATTTATGCATCTATACCCCTATTACCTTATGTTCTACCACTTGATACTATCACCATAAGTTGACAATAGAACCACACTACTATTATCCTATTTTGGTGTTATTGTCCTTATCCCTCTTTTAAAATCCAATGAATATATTTTCAATTCCTAAATCCCATAGGGTCATCCTTAAATTATTTCAATCCATGGGAAATCACCAAATTAGTGTTTGTGTGTGTGTGTGTGTGTGTGTGTGTGTGTGTGTGTGTGTGTGTGTGTGTGTGTGTGTGTGTGTGTGTGTGTGTGTGTGTGTGTGTGTGTGTGTGTGTGTGTGTGTGTGTGTGTGTATGTGTGTGTGTGTGTGTGTGTGTGTGTGTGTGCACGCGTGCGCATGCATGTACATGTGTGTGAGTGTGCATGTGTGTGTGTGTGTGTGTGTGTGTGTGTGTGTGTGTGTGTGTGTGTGTGTGTGTGTGTGTGTGTGTGTGTGTGTGTGTGTGTGTGTGTGTGTGTGTGTGTGTGTGTGTGTGTGTGTGTGTGTGTGTGTGTGTGTGTGTGTGTGTGTGTGTGTGTGTGTGTGTGTGTGTATTGTAATTATTTAATCACAGTCCACTTTCATTTTTAAGCCACCTACATAAGAGGGTTGGACAATCCATCATCCAATCCAAGCTATTTATAGGTCACAATCCACATATATATAGTGTACAATAATGTATTCAAAATTGGATGGAGTTATTGAACTGCCAACACATAGGTATTGAGCAAGTCATTATCTCAAAATATATATTATTCATCAATTGATCACTATTTTCATGCACACACATAGGATGTCATTGTGTTTATGCATTGGTTCACATAACAAGTGAGGTTTCATTCATTGATTTTATCTCTCTTATATATTTAATCAATTTTGTCTTTCATTTTGATATCTCTCAATTAAGGTATGATCTATACACGTTTCCTTTATATGACATGCAATAAAGCATGCTTCACATACACATATCCATATTTAATGACTTGGTGAAATAAGTAATTTAAGGTACACTTCTTTTTCCTTTACCATAGTCATTTTGATTTTATACATTTTTGGAATAAAGAGGGAGGGGGGGGCAAATCTAATCATATAAAAATGACAATTATGTGATAAGAGTGTTACTTGATATCACCCATTCCTATATTATCCTATCTATATCTTAGTATGTATTTAAACACTTATCCATCTTTTATGAGGGCCACACATATCCCTAGATATCTAAAAATTAGTCCCAAACCGTTATTTATGCATCCACACCCCTATTACCTTATGTTCTACCACTTGATACTATCACCATAAGTTGACAATAGAACCACACTACTATTATCCTATTTTGGTGTTATTGTCCTTATCCCTCTTTTAAAATCCAATGAATATCTTTTCAATTCCTAAATCCCATAGGGTCATCCTTAAATTATTTCAATCCATGGGAAATCACCAAATTAGTGTGTGTGTGTGTGTGTGTGTGTGTGTGTGTGTGTGTGTGTGTGTGTGTGTGTGTGTGTGTGTGTGTGTGTGTGTGTGTGTGTGTGTGTGTGTGTGTGTGCGCGTGCACGTGTGCGCATGCATGTACATGTGTGGGCATGTGTGTGAGTGTGCATGTGTGTGTGTGTGTGTGTGTGTGTGTGTGTGTGTGTGTGTGTGTGTGTGTGTGTGTGTGTGTGTGTGTGTGTGTGTGTGTGTGTGTGTGTGTGTGTGTGTGTGTGTGTGTGTGTGTGTGTGTGTGTGTGTGTGTGTGTGTGTGTGTGTGTGTGTGCGCATGCATGTACATGTTTGTGCATGTGTGTGAGTGTGCATGTGTGTGTGTGTGTGTGTGTGTGTGTGTGTGTGTGTGTGTGTGTGTGTGTGTGTGTGTGTGTGTGTGTGTGTGTGTGTGTGTGTGTGTGTGTGTGTGTGTGTGTGTGTGTGTGTGTGTGTGTGTGTGTGTGTGTGTGTGTGTATTGTAATTATTTAATCACAGTCCACTTTCATTTTTAAGCCACCTACATAAGAGGGTTGGACAATCCATCATCCAATCCAAGCTATTTATAGGTCACAATCCACATATATATAGTGTACAATAATGTATTCAAAATTGGATTGAGTTATTGAACTGCCAACACATAGGTATTGAGCAAGTCATTATCTCAAAATATATATTATTCATCAATTGATCACTATTTTCATGCACACACATAGGATGTCATTGTGTTTATGCATTGGTTCACATAACAAGTGAGGTTTCATTCATTGATTTTATCTCTCTTATATATTTAATCAGTTTTGTCTTTCATTTTGATATCTCTCAATTAAGGGATGATCTATACACGTTTCCATTATATGACATGCAATAAAGCATGCTTCACATACACATATCCATATTTAATGACTTGGTGAAATAATTAATTTAAGGTACACTTCTTTTTGCTTTACCATAGTCATTTTGATTTTATACATTTTTGGAATAAAGAGGGAGGGGGGGGGGCAAATCTAATCATATAAAAATGACAATTATGTGATAAGAGTGTTACTTGATATCACCCATTCCTATATTATCCTATCTATATCTTAGTATGTATTTAAACACTTATCCATCTTTTATGAGGGCCACACATATCCCTAGATATCTAAAAATTAGTCCCAAACCGTTATTTATGCATCCACACCCCTATTACCTTATGTTCTACCACTAGATACTATCACCATAAGTGGACAATAGAACCACACTACTATTTTCCTATTTTGGTGTTATTTTGCTTATCCCTCTTTTGAAATCCAATGAATATCTTTCCAATTCCTAAAGCACATAGGGTCATCCTTAAATTATTTCAATCCACGAGCAATCACCAAATTAGTGTGTGTGTGTGTGTGTGTGTGTGTGTGTGTGTGTGTGTGTGTGTTTATATATATATATATATATATATATATATATATATATATATATATATATATATATATGAATTTTATCTCTTTTTAGACTAGATGGAAATTAGATGCAAATACACACAAGCAAGCTCAAAACAAGTTTGTATAATAAACTTTATCAATCCATACTATGCCCAATTTCTATATTTTGTCAACTACAGACTTACTAGTTTAAGAATACTCATATTTCCAATATCAAGAATCATTAAAATATCACACATTAGCTTTCATACTATGTTTACTTACATTTGCACAAGCACTTAGGTAGGGAAAACTACATCGAACTTGATCTCTCCTCAGAGTATTGGTATGTAGGCAACACTTATCATAGTGGGGTGTTGAGAATATCTAGCCTACCCAACTAACACCACATTTTTACTACTTATACCAAGTCAAATTCCCTATTCACATGGAGGTATAGGTTTAGTATACAAAATAATTCATAATAAGTCATAGACAATGAATCAAGGTTTATCTATATAAGAATAGACTTGTTAGAATATGACACATGTACTCCTAAAAGCTCAGAATAATTATTGCATAGAGGACAGTAGCACTAAAACGCTGCTACCCAAGGTAGGGAATTATTTTTTAGGATGAATTATGACACATGGATCCTATTTATGACACTTAGATTAACTACTATACCATTTTTTAGCCTTCATATCCTTCATCTCAATCAGTTTATAACTAGTTATTCATTTGTCTCTTTCATTACTATTATTAGATATACTAGTTTAACTTCATTCTTTCACAAGTCATTGGTTGTATTTATTACATATTTTGTACCCCAATTTTTTGTATTCAGACCCTTTAACAACCTAGGGAATACACTCCATAAACCCTAAAAATTTAATTCAATTGTACATGATAATGAATTACATGGTTATTTAGAGTATAATAGTCTAAAAGAGTTATCAAATCATGTTTTTATCTTTACTTCAAAAATCTTTAAATTTTGATATTCTATATTTATTGTTTTCTTTATGATAAAGTATCTTGAGAAGATATCATAATTAAACAAAATTTAATAATTATAGGTATAAATATAAAAGATAGATTAATAAAAGGATTTCTAAACACACCTTAAACTAAAATAAGTCAATGAAGTTGACATGTTCAACTCTCATTAAGTTATTGATTTCATAATCAAAAATATAATAAAAAATATATTTTTTGTTCAATATTGAGTCAACCAAGGTCATGCATTTACATTTCATATACTTATTGATTTTGTGAACATATATATATAATAAAAAAGGTTAATATCATAATATAATGTGAATTTTATAAGGATATGTGTTGTATTCTATATATATTTGGAATAGTTCTTTTTTTATTAATTTTTAATATTTTAAATCAATTTAATTAAAAATCATATTATGCCTATAAATAAAATATATCTAATGAGAAAGTTACAAAGCTATTATTTTCAAGGCTAGATATTTCCTAGAGTTAATTGAGGGTTCTATCCCACCAATGAAGGATTAAACATCACCATCATATTATTTGTGAAGACCTAAATTCTAATGTTAATTACCCTCCTTAAAATTGAGAATGAGGTGAATTTCAATTTTTTATCTTATTTATTATAAAACCTTAGGGATTTTTTTCATCTATATAGATGTAAGAGGTAACATATCTATGTTTTTTTTTAAAAAATCCTGACCTAAGATGTTTGGATTTTATACCTCAAGAGATGAATACCCTTAGATGATAATCTTTTCAAAGACAATATATGCAAATGTAACTGATTACCTCCTTAACCCATCCCATTTTAAGACTATTTATATAATAAATGAGTTAATTATTCTACTATTGATTAATATAATTATATAAAAACTAAAGGATATACTAAATAATCAAAATTTGAACTCATGATAAAAACATATTGTTACTAAACGTATCTTAGTGGCTTCATTATATTTAGTAATGACTTGACAATTTTAGGTTTTCAAAATAATAATACATATCAGCCTAAGATGACTCCCTTAACATCACACCATTATCAAAATGATGTTATTTTTCTTTATATTATTATCATCATTGAAAGTAATAGTTAAATGAACTATATGATTAATTGTTTCCTATTTCACTTTCTATAAAAATGTTTCTTACATGTTCAATTATTTTTGTGAGTGTTAGCTTTGTTGTTGTTGTTGTTTTTACTATTATTATCGATGTTTTGATGTCCTCTATTCACTACTCTCAATTTGGTTTATTTCTCTAGATTCATTGAATTAATTTATTCATTTATGGGCATTAATAGTATTTAATTTATTTCATTTAAGATGCACTTATGTAAATGACTATTATTTCCTTTCTTTAATATAAGATATTTTGCATGTTTCCCTCCAGATCAAATTTCACTATGCAACTTTAGTGAAATAGATCTATAATTTTAAATTCCTAAAATCAAGATCTAAAAATTAAATTTTGTATAACTTAAAATTGAATATAAAACATATTCAAACTTAAGAGTTTTTATTTAACATTTTTTAGATATAACATATTCACTTCTTAGTTACCCACTATAAGATTTTCAACATTTTAAGTCACATTTAAGTCTATTGTGTTTTCTTCTTGAATCTAAAACATTAAATTTTTATCTAATGTCTCATTTTGGACTTGTATTTACATGGTGACATTAAATTCATTTTCAATTAAGTTTATTAGGTGAAGTTTCAAGGTTATGATAGGGTGTCTATATGGGAAACATTAAGGTGTCTGCAATAAGTAGTGTTAGGCTTTATTTTAGATATTACATTAGGTTATCCCTAATTATGACACCAGGGTTCCAATTGTAATGTAATTACATAAAAAAATGGATCACAACATTAGATAATAATATGATTGAAATATAGTAGAATATATGAATTAATGACAATCCATTTCAAAGGAAAAACGTCCATAAAAATACAATAACTAAAAAAAATATAATACAATGAAAAAATAATAAACCCTACCTCATATATCTACCCTAAATATTCTATGAAAAAAAACTTAATCCTATCCTATTACTAATATGAAGCTATTAAAATAATAACTTGATTTAACTAGATGTTATGATAGCCACAACTAACATAGACATATCTCAATACATGATATCAGATAAAAAATAAAATGTCCTTCCACTTAAGCTAAATTCTATCCTTAATATTGATAATCATTAGATGTTTCTATGGGAATGATTGATTCTCTCATGTCACATATTCACTAGTTAGATTCTTCTAATTAACTAGATAATTTACAATCGCCCTTATTTATAACTTGTTAATGTATGTTTAAATTAATCCCCCAGATTATAAGATTATTATTCCCTTATCATCAATCTATTACAAATATATTTGAGTTGAATCTATTTTTCCAATGATTTTCTTCAAATATGAAACATCAAAGAGTGGATGCATTTTTATGATTTGAGGTACATCCAGTTTGTACATTGCATTATCAATATTATAGAAAATATGATAAAAATCATAATACATAGGTTAAATCCTAGTATCATTGTTATTATAGTTAATGGAAATCAAGTTATATGCATGTAAATTTAAAATAACACAATATTTGAAAAAATTAAGTCTTACATTGTGGTGTTGGTTATCATGCTACATCATGAAGTTAAGTGATATTTATAAGTTCTCTCTAATAACATAGAGTACTTCCTACTTGTGTTTAATGTGTTATTTGAATACTCAAACCTTTTTATAGACCCTCAACGATGATGTGATATATGGCATATGTTACCCATAAAGTGTTCAAAAGGGACACATTTTAGATGAGGTATGGAAAGAAGTGTTATACCTAAATTTTTATAGTATCAACCATTAGACCCATTTTTCATGTTAAAATAAATGAGAATAAGAAGATAACCATAAATTTACTTTTAATAGATTAATTTTCCCATCAGGTTAGGGAAGATAAAATGAGCTAAGAGCCAACTGGTTATAAAAACATGATAATAACTTAGTCATAAAATTATTGGTATAGATGAGATCACAATAAATTACTATGATATGTGGAATCCAATATAAAAATTGAACTTTATCCATAAATTTTGTTGTTATATTTTTTTTAACCCTAAATTTAAATATGCATTGTTATATAGGGTTAATGGGTTTTAATTAGGTTTTGAAATAGTATGGTGAACTAATATAATGATAAAGCCAATTAATAGAAAACTTAGACAAATAATAATCTAAATTAATGAAATTGGGATTGATAAAATAAGTAATGTATAAAAATTATTACATACTCTAATGAATTATCAATAAATGATACTTATATTGTTCACTATGTACATGTGAGTATGATCTCAAAAAATGTAGAAGTTAACTAGAAGATAATCTTAGAACAATACTCAGATTCTAGGAATATTATTTTTATGGCCTAAGACACTTGTGTCAGATTTGGATAATTGAGTTGATATAGGTATCATTTACATGATAACTACTAGGTACAAATGTAACTAATTAGATCTATTTGGGTTTATATCACCATTATTTTTATGTCCTCTGATCATGCACATAATATGCCACTCTTTTTAAAATGATCAAAACCCTATCTCTTCATCCTTCAAATGATTGTAGGAAAAATGGGATAGTGGTATCATAGAATTATGAAACCCCAAGGACACCTCTATTAATGGATGTTGCATGTATATCCAATACCTAGAAGGGGGACTCAGACTTATGTAGTTTTCCCCTATGTGTTGGCTTGTGTTTACACAAGTATAGAATGTATGAACATAAAATACATGTAGTGACCTAGATTATGACTTGGTAAGTATGGCTCATGAACTACTCTTCAAATGTTCTAAACCTATGTAAATCCCACTCCTATGACTCATATATAAAAATGGATGAAGAGGGAATGTTTTATTACTTGATTTATTAATGTAGTGCTTCTTATAAGTCACGTTATGGGTTTCATGTATTTTAAAGGTGATGAATGAATGAGTTTTGATCTTGTGTGTGTGTGTGTGTGTGTGTACATATACATACATACACTTCCATACATACATATATACACACACACATATAACCCTTTTGGAGATAACTCACAATAAAAACTTAAGGCCAACACCTTGGATACATTTATTTTGTAAATTAGATGAATTTTAGACATTAGAAAATTATTATAAAAAGTTTACACTTGTGTCGATGCAGTTATATGTCTTGGATGTAAGTGTTTAAGAAACTAAAAACTATAGATAGGTACAGATCTGAAAGTTAAGGATAATAATCAAGTTTTAGTAATAAAATTATTGGTATAGATGAGATCAGAATCATTTACTATGATACGTGGAATCCAATACAAAACTTGAAGTATATCCATAAATTTTATTGTTATATTATTGTTTAACCCTAAATTTAAATATGCATGGTCATATAGGTTTAATGGGTTTTAATTAGGTTTTGCAATAATATGGTGAACTAATATAATGAGCAAGACAATTAATAAAAATACTCTGAATTAATGCACTTGGGAATGATAAAAATAGTAATGTATAACTATTTTTACATACTATAATGAATTATAAATAAATGATAGTTTATTTACTATGCAAATATAAGTATGATCTCAAAAAATGTAGAATTTGACTAGAAGATGATCTTCGGACAATCCTTAGATTCTAGGAACATTACTTTTATGGCCTAAGACATTTGTGTTAGATTTGGATAATTGAGTCGATACAGGTATCATTTACATAATAAATTATGGATATGAATGCAACTAATTGGATTTATTTGGGTTTATATCACCATTATTTTTATGTCCTCAAATCATGGACATAATATGCCACTCTTTTTCAAATGATCAAAATCCATGCTCTTCATCCTTGGAGTGATTGTGGGAAAAATTGGATAGTGGGATCATGGAATAAAGAATACCCAAGGACACCTCTATCAACGGATGTTGTGTGTACATCTAATATCTAGAAGAGGGCCTTAGACTTATGTATTTCTCCCTTATGTGTTATCTTGTGTTTACAAAAGCATGCAATGCATGAAAATAAAATACTTGTAGTGACCTAGATTGTAACTTGGTAACTATGGCTCATGAACTACTCTTTAATGTGTGTGTGTGTGTGTGTGTGTGTGTGTGTGAGTCACACACACACACACACACACACACACACACACACACACACACACACACACACACACACACACACACACACACACACACACACACACACACACACACACACACACACACACACACACACACACACACACACACACATACACACACACACACACACACACACACACACCTTTTTGAGATAACTCAAAATAAAAACATAAGGCCAACCTCGAAGATACATTAATTTTGTAAATTGGATGAATTTTACATGCTATAAATTTTTTTATAAAAAGTGTACACTTGTGTCAATGTAGTTATATGTCTAGGACGTAAGTGTCTAGGAAGCTACAAACTAGAGATAGGTATACATCTAAGAGTTAATGATAATAATCAGGTTTAGATATTTTTTAAAAGTATGTAATTCATGGTTAATATAATAATAATGGTAATACTAAGAGTTAAAAAAATTACACATGAAGAGATAGTAAATTTGATCCTTTCCAAAGTGGGTAGGTCTAGAACTTAAAGGTAGAACCATGATATGTATATTTTAGGTGTAAAATACTCTGGTTCCACATAAAATCTTATTTTAGTATCTAGATTACCACTACCCCATAAATAAATTTAATCTAATAAAATTTATTGTTTAAAGGAAAGAAAAGCATACCTCATTGTCTATAACACACCTTGTCTTTGTGTAAGCCCAACATGATTAATTTATTGGTGACTAACATGTAACCTAGAGTATATTACGATACATAATTAGTGTATGGAATATGAAATTGAAATAATTTTAAATGCTTGAAATTAGAAAGAGTAAGCTTATGAGTATAGTTGTGTGTCATTTCAACCAACTTTCCTTTTGTAAATTTGATTTCAAAGGATACATCATTATGAACCATTGAACTTGAGATTAGGATATTTTTTAACCTAAAAGTGCACACATACACACGCACGCACGCGCGCACGCACGCACGCACACACACACACACACACACACACACACACACACACACACACACACACACACACACACACACTATGACACTTACCCCAATCTTGGTGTAAGGGTGAGTTTCAACATGAACATTTAGCTTTTTTCATTTTAATCACACAATCCAAATATGTGCATGATGTATTGAGTATTAGTGATTTAATCAACTCAAAATATATATCTAATGAGGGTTAATGATTTAATCAAATCTAACCTATAATTCTACTAAATTAGGACGATTTAGTCAAATACAACTTATAATCTTGGTAATATTGAGATATTTAATCAACTTAACCTTCAAAGTATGAAACAACTACTATAGTATATTACCTTAATAAAAATCCATAATAGTCCATCGTATCTATAATAACAATCCATAATAGTATTAAAAATATATAAATTCATTACATTTTAAAAACTTAGTTTCCTTTGCATGGCATCTATTCTTGATATATATTTCAAGCTAAAATATAGGTATAATAATAGTACCAATGTATACATTACTACCATAAATATGCATATGGTTCATATAACCATGAAATATGGTGAATCTAAAATCAATGCCAGTGTGAAGGACATGTTTATATAACATCCCTCCACTAAATTGTGGAGAATATAATATATGGTGTAATTATGAATAACATGTTTCCATAACATTTACCAACAATAATATGGAGACTTTGAGTACTAAATACGTATGGATATCATGACATTTTAATATGCCCAACTAAAATATGAAACTATGATGGGAAATAGAATCTGTTAGTTACCTAAACTCAAATGGATAATATATCTATATAAATTGTGTGTGGATCATGTATCATATCAGGATAACATGTCTAGGTACATATAGGATTGAATAACATAGTATGTGATCATATCAAGTCCTAATATGCATGATATATATCATGAAAATGATCGATAGTAATAGTAAAAGCTTAGGAAGCAATCAAGAACACACACAATAAGAATCAAAATCAAAGTAAGAGGGAAATTGTGCAAAGAGACCTCATACAAGTGGCATGTTTAGATACCACACAATCAAATGAACATGAATCACTTAAATGTCCACAAATCATATAATGACATATTAAAATGTTTATGTACAACAAAAAATTACATTTTCAAATGTATAAATAGGCAAGCATCTCATGAGGGACATAATCAATGAAGCATATACTTAAATTCTCAAATACACAATAAAATGAAATCAAATAAAAATCAAGGAAATAGACTTCAAGGAAGTGCCAAAATGGAAAATTAGGACAAATATAAGAAATAAAGATGAGAATATCATACTAGTTCCTAAACATATGTGTTTTCAAGCAATGCTAAGTACATAGTGTATTGAGTACACCGTAAAAGGTATAAGAATGTATAAAGGCATGTGTAAGTATATAAGCTAAAACATGATAATTTAAAATGATTATATAATAATTAAAGTTGGGTGTATCATGGTCAAAGAAGTAAATTCCCTTAACATATGACATGAGTAGAGGAGAAATCCAAACATATGTATGTGCATATATCATGTACTAGGGTATGCTTTTTATAATATTCAAATGAAGTGTGAAACACGTGTATATAGAAAGGAATGTTATGTTATATACTTACATGGAATAAACAACATATGTATAATAAATAGTAACACTAGAATCATTTTTATTTTTTTAGCATTTCTAAATTTATTTGAATGTTTTCATAGTTTTTCATTGTTTGTATTTACAAAGCTCAATTAGAATGAAAGGAGACAACTCTTACCACTAAGAAGATAAAGTATTATAGGATGGATTTTTGGAATCTTATTTTTTTCCACCAGTGCTTATGCCACATAATTTCTAGATTCAATAGCATTTGGTAATGGAATTCCATATGTTATTTCTATAGATTTATCATTGTGTTAATTATGGGGTATGCTATTCTTTTTAAATTTATAAGTAACAAACATATTTATATTATCAATAGTTTCATTAATTTTATTTTCTTATTATTTTTCAATGCAAAATGTGAGCCTTAGCTTAGCATCCATTACCCATATGATGTTATTTATCAGTTTAGGTCTACATGTTATAGGTAAATAAGTATATCCAAGAGATTCATGGAAAATAAGATATGTTATAGATGTTAGTAATGTATATAAATATGTTTAGTTAAGATTATGTTTAACATTTTAGCTAATAGATGTTATTATTAGACATTGTGTTGTGAAAAAATGTTTAATCCATAAATGGTTTTATTAGAATAAAATAAATTCATTGTATATCATAATGACTTTTAACATTCTATAGAGTATAATAGTTTAGAATATATTTCAAATTGTGTGTTTATATCTATTGGAAAAATATTTAGGTGAAAATTTGACCATAGATTTGACTTTAGATTTTGACATTTTTTGTACTCAACATACTCTATTCTTTCTTTTTTTGAATAGGGACCCATTCAAAGTTTTAGAAGTATAGTTATGTTTTAAAAAGTGTTTTGATTAGCATATATATGTGTATTTATTATGTTAAATCTTTAAAAGTTCTTATTCTTTATGCAAATGACTATTATTCAATATGAATGAAATGGGTTTTTTTTATCCATGTTTTTGTTGTGTGTTTTATTCAAACTAACCTATTAGTGGTCTTCAATAGTTTTGCATATATATAAGTTTTCACATTCACAATTTATGAATTTTACACTTCATATGTTATGAATTTTGTGTTTTGGGTCTTTAGAGTATCTATTCATTATTTTTTTCATCATAACATTTATCACGTACTTCAAAATATCTGAACTTTCGAGTCCTCACATCAGTGTAACCTTTTTTGTCTTTCAATATTTTAAACTTTGTAGGATGTTATTGTAACTTTACATTTACTATAGTTACAGACATAAGTAGTTTTATTATTCATAAATTTGGTCTTGAATATTTTTGTTTAAATATTTTATAATGAATCTATATTCGCATATCCTACATTTCGCAACCTTTGTTCAGAATTTTCATTTTTTAAGATGTGTTCAGTGTTTCATCTTTATAAAACATGTGCACAAGTTGTCCTCTTGAAAATTTTTGTTAATAAGTTTTATTCATAGGATTTGGTATTCATAAATTTTGTTCAATTTTTTTTTATTAATGTCCATTGTCTTAATATTTTGCATCTTTGGGGTATACATCAATTAGCAAGGTTAGTCTCAACACAAAGCCCTACATCTAACTTCTAAAGGCATGTTATGTGGCATAATTGATTTTGCATGAAATTAGAGATAAGGTAAAACTTATCCAAGGCTACATACATAAATATTACATGTTATAACTACCAGAGTTAAGTGGAAATTTCTTAGTTTAATTAGTAAAAAATATTTTAAACATTAGACATTAATGGTACATAAACTATTATTAAATTCCTATATTCGGTGTTATATGAGTGAATTATAAAAATGTTATGTGTATATTTATTACTAAAGAGCTCAAGTTAATTTTCATACATAATATAATTTTAATCCTAATCTATTTGAGTTTCAGCCTGAATTACTTCTAGATAGTGGGCAAAAAGTTGAATTAAAGACTAAAACTATGTAATTAAACAAAGTAGTTATGGATTTATTGTCTAAAATAATGATGTTATTATTTCCATCTTCAAAATTACCTATTAAATAATACACATAATATACATATACCATATTTTATTCCATTGTGTTGAACAATAAATATTTCAATTATTGATCTGTTTAGGATGTGATCAAGAATGCAAACACCCCTTCACATGAAGATAATATGACATCCCCAAATAAACAACTAGTAGTGGAATTGCCTTAATTAAAGCATCAAAAACTACATTTTTAGGGTATAACCCTAAGGTGATGCCATGCATCGACTTGGTGAGGGACTTATTCTTCATAGGGAAGGTGACTAGTGGTAGTTTATTACTTCACATAATCAATAATAAATTTATCACTCATATTTTAGGGGATGATTTATAGAGGTACCTACAATTACCCACTAAATTTTCTACCTTTGATGGATACAGGGCTGAACTATGGAAGAAAATTACCATGATTGAGAACACATGAAGGAAATGTATGATTCATAAAAAATTGGTCACCCTCAAAATCATGGAGCTAGTGCCTATCATAAAATTTTAGATGGGATTCCATATTCGGATGGAATTACAAAACATGTTATATGGTCACCCTAGTATCCACTTTCTCCACATATAATTGGTGCTATTATTGGATTTATGTATGACCTCAGATATGACCTTCGACCTGGGATAGGTAGTCAGTGCAAGAATACAAAATCAAATGTTTAAAAAGGATAAGAGGTACATATAATTCAATTTATATATGATTTCATATTCTTTGGATGTAGTCATGGGGAAAATTTAATTACATAATGTATATCTCTTTAAGTGATCCCTAGATTGCATTAAAAATTTGGTATGCAAATTATTTTTTTCTCCACATCTATACATATATGAGGAATATAGTCAGTGTTGTTGAGAATGTTTAACTTAGAGTATATAGGTAAATTCATGAGGAACCATTTTTTAGAGTATCAAAATGGATTAGAAAAATAATATGGCTAAGGGGGGATTACTAGCTCTATCCTAACTACATAATAATCATGGTGATGGGGAACAAGGTTTCCCCTTTACTTCTCCCAAATTATGTTCTTGATAAACTAGATGAAAAATAGATTGATAACTAGTTGTGGTGGAGCATCGATTAGGATTTGAAGAAGAAAAGAAAAATGGTTTATTTCATGGCTCTTCTTTGATGATTGGTCAGATGTCTTATACTTATAAAAATCTTATTGGAGAATTTGGTATAGCTATGGAATACTATTCACTGATGACTTTGCCACATAGTGACTGGGATCATCAAAACTTAATTCAAAATCACATCCAAGGTTTTAACATCCCTTACCAACATGGACCATATAATCATGATTTCATTTTTTGAATGAAAAATATTATTTTGAGGTTATCAAAAGAGTAAAACCAGATGGACTTATAATGGAGATTTTAAGAGACAAAAAGATAGAGCCCTCTTAAAAATTATAAAGGCACATACTAAGCTCCCACTTCCTTCTGGATGCTCATCCATTGATTACTAGACATATTAATGTTCCCAATAGCCATAAGACCAAGGAAAATCCTCTAGACCACCAACCACTGTGATGACAATTATGAATTAGGAGTAGTGTATGGAATAGACCCCTATTGTGTTAAGGTCCTCATAATAAGATATGTATTAGATACCACCAATCATAATGACAACTATTATGTTAGAGTAATAGGTGGAGTAAATTCCTACTACTATAAGTTCTTTTGGGAGAGATGAGGAACCAATTTGCATTGATTCTTCTGATTATGAAGATCTTAGCCTACTAATTGCATCGTCAGTTCCAACTACTACAAGTATATATGTTATAACCAATTACACTTAGTAGGCTCCTCCCTTACCCAAAAAGTCAAAAAATTGATACAAGAGGAAGCCTAAAATCTTTATGGAACATATGGATATAGTCACTGAAACACCAATACAAGAAGGTCCTTACCCTAAAGATGAGGATGAATAACTAAAAAAGGACAAAATATGGAGTCTTCAAGGAATAAAAGGTATATCACCAATAAAGATATAAAATTTGGGGGAGGATATTACTACTATAACTAACTTAGTCCCTATTATTTATTCAATACTTGTGGTTTCTAATGTCCCTATTACTTTGTACTCTTTAGTTCCTAAGGCTTCTACTATTGATATTATTTTTGATGCTTCTATTTTCTCTACTTCCTCTTATATTATTTAATTCATATTTGTGACTGCTACACCTAAGTCCAAGAATTTAAATTTTAAAAAGACCCAGGGATCCCTTGTTAGTGCCTAATATTAAATGTCTTCTACTCAATTAGGATTACATATGCCTTCATCCACCACAACCTAGGATACATCTATTACTCCGTATGCTAAATCTAAGAGGAAGAAACCCACTTATATTGTTTATCAAATGCCTTAGTTTAAAAACCAAGACTAGTATAAGATCATCTGGCCATCATTGCCAAACCCATTGCATGAAGATGCCTTAAATCAATCTTCAATGGATGTTTTTACAGAGAATACTATTTAGGACATTCAATAAATATATGCCATATAATTGTAAATTCCTTAGTGGGCTATAGACCTATAATCCCAAAGTTCTAAAAAACCCAATTTGATAATAAGTGAACTCCCCATTGTGAGCTCCATTTTTGATGAATCAATGTCTAGCATTATGAGGGTCATGCAAAAAAAAAAAGATGATTTTGGTAGAGGCTTGGTCTTTGAGGAAAGATAATATGTGATGTCATTGTCAAATATAATGACCTAGATGCTTGGGTATTATCTATATAATGAGGATTTCAAAGCCTATAAGTAAGGAAATATTGAGGCCATGGTAGAACCCCATGAAGGCATAAATAAGTCTAGATAAGTGTTATAATAAGAGCTTGAGAAGGGAAGGGAACAAAAATAAATTATTCATGTGCCTGGGGAGATTGAAGGTGATGTTTAGAATGTTGATCTTAAGATTTACAATATTTTAGAGAGCATTGGTTTAATTAAGCTGAATTATCATCTCACATTATTAAAATGTCCAATTTGTTTAAGTTTTTTAAAGAAGCTAAAAATAATTTGAATTTCCATGTATTTTATATAACCAATAAGGATTACAACCATCTTGATTTAATGACACCATTGGAAGCATCCAATATTATTAATATGGTGGTAATTAGGACATCAAAAGTCATGGAATGGGTATCAAGTGTGCAACCCTTAATCCCTAAACTAGAATAACAAGGAAAATAAATATTATAAATTTCAGATGAGTTGAAATTATCCCAAGTGCTTGACCACTTAGGAAAATTAATAAGTAGGGTTAGTTTTGATCATTTACTAAAACAAGAATCAACCAATTTTAAGTAAAGTCTCCATGGATGTGCATTATAATAAATTAAACATAAACTAGGATTTTCTAAGAAGGTCACAGAGGTGGGGATATTTTAGGTGTAATTTAGAGCCACCAAGATAGAGTATGAAAATTTACTATGGTAGGTTAGCAAGGTGCATATACCCTCCATTTCAAACATGGATATGATAAGGTTACAAGATAGTGTTGGATACAAGTACTACCAAAAGTTGGAAGTAAAAAAATAAGCTATGGTTAGGTCTTCTATTTTAACTATGGATTTCAATAGTCCCTCCAATGACTATTAATTGGACCATGCAGGCACCATGGACTAGTAAACCTTAGTTTATTCAATTATTTTTATATGTAGTTTGTATGTGAATTGACAATTATAGTAGCTGATTAAATTTTTTTGTAAACATGCACACATTACATGGCTTTGTAAGAATGATCCTAATTTCAAAAGACTTAGTTTTAACAAAGTTTAGACATGCATGCAAAACTTACATTAAGTAGATATCTCTTTATAATTCTCATTAACATGTAATTCTAGACTTTTGCATGGATTTGGAGGATGAGGAAACCCTTCCACAAATCTATTTATAATTCTAATCCTTTTGTTTTCAAGGCTTTGAAAATGTATGAATACAATAAGAAGTCTTTTAGATTATGGTGAAACTATTTTGATGTTTTTATTTTCTACTTATGTATAATTAATTGTGTTTAGTTTCTTGGTTGTCTGATTAGATGTTTGATAAAGCTATGAAAAGTTATTTATTTTTATTAATTGTGTAT